>VZRM01001186.1:148598-320735 GCA_013397955.1 Grantiella picta
GGGGGGCGCGCACGCACGGAGGGACGGACGGACGGACGGACGGACGGATAGCTAGAGGGACGGACCTGTCTGTCCGCGGCCGCTGAGGGTGGGGAGCCTCGCCCGCCCCTCCCGGCGTCTCCCTGGGAAAGCCGAGTGACGGGACCCTCTGACCCGCCTTTTGCAGAGCTGGAGCGGGCTGAGACCGCCCCTGCTGCGGGGCAGGAGCGGTTTGGCTCCCGCCATGCCCCCCGCGTTGTAAAGCTTTCCAGAAAAGCTGAAAGTGCCTCTTACTCGCAGGTTTCCGCTCACAAGACCCGATCTTTGCAAGAAGTGGGAAGTGGCTGTTAAGAGAAAAAATTCAAGCCGACCAAGTACAGCAGCATTTGCTCAGAACACTTTACCCCCGATTGCTTTAAGAGGGAATGCAATAACAAGCTCCTGAAAGAGAATGCTGTGCCCACAATATTTTGTTACACTGAACCCGGTGAAAAGGTAAACCCCAAGCACCCATGGCTGCAGGTGCCAGAACGCGTCGTGCATGTCACTGGTTGCAGCATGGCAGGGTAGCGAGCAGAGGGAGAGGATGCAGGCTGGGAAAGATAGAGGCTGGAAAAATGCTGAGTCTGTGCACCTGGGGTCACCAGGAGGGCTATGCTGACTGAAACACCTCCAATAGTTGTTACTGTTTTCTGTGACAAGAGCAGAGGCATGGGCTGTCCGAAGCTTTGGAGTGCAGAGAGTTGTGCAGGCAGACATCAGCTCTGACCTGCTCATATGTCCAATTAGTTCAGCATCCATGTGCTGAATTAAATGGAATGGCTGCAAAGTAAGAAGGTATTGCCCTTTAGTTAAGCTGTTTAGCAGTATTCCCTGCAGATTTGGAGTCTGAGAGAGCCTTCATTAATGCTTGCAAATGGCCCTGTTCCCACAGCTGATGGTTACTGCTAGCACTGAAGAGGTGGTGGATGTTAACTGTGAAATTTAATTGTCCTCTTGAGAGGGTTCTGTTCTCTGGCTTTGCAAAGTTAACTTGAGGGGCAGAACCTTACCTGTGGCTCCTATCTGTCTCTCCTGAAACCACCTCTGTCTTGCCTTAACCTTGTGTTCAAGAGTGGTCGCTGATGTGTGACAGTAGAGTCTTCTGTGTGAAGTATTACTCCCTTCACTCTGCCACTAGAGCAATTTACTGTGAGGTGCAAGTGTGAGAGATGAAATAACATTTTGCTTCAGCCCGAAAGGATTATGGAGCAAAAGAGTGAAAGTTGTTGGTTCCGTTTCCTGTTTGTGGTTATCTGTGGTTTGGATGTGTTTAGTTTAATCTGTTGGGTGTTGTTGAGAACCAGGGGATGGTCAGGGTTGAAGACATGTCTGAGAAAAGGGATGAAGGGTGAGAGGGGAGGGGAAAGAGGAGAGAGTGTAAGTTCCACCGGCAGTGAAAGGATATGAAAAGTTGCCATTTTGTTGATGGGGCTGTGTGGTCACCTCTGGGGAGAGAGACAAACACCCCAGTCAGCTGACTCTTTACAAATAAACAGTGTTTGCTTCGAAGACTTTGTCCCCACTTAATTGTATCAAAAAGTGAGTTATTTCTAACGATTTGGGAGATCATCCAGGGGACTGGACCTCTGACCCTCCGGAGCAGGACAACGGGAATAGGGGAAGGCATGCCCTGCTGGTTTCAGCAGCCCCCACCCTGTTTTCATGCCCTGTGAGGGCTGCAGGTGAGACCCAGACAGGGGACTCTCAAAGCAAAAAAGGGGGAAAGGAAGAGAGGGAGAGTGTAGAGTTCACATGTGTCAGCCAGTAATACCTGTGCACGGGACCCAGTTAAGAAAAGTGACTGTTAAGTATTGCCTGGGTGGCTGGGAAGACTGACCAGAAGGCTGAGTGAGTGAGTGTGTGTGCTTGAGAGGCAGAATTGCCTGCCAAGTGAGTGTGGAGTGCTTCTAGCTGCGATTCTGTTATTCCATGAGGGATATGGCCAGTGAAGGGACGAAGTGAGTCGGTTCCAGGAGAAAGGAGTCCTGCAGGGAACACTGTGAGATGGGAAATAGTTGCAGCGGGAGGATTAAGAGGAGTGGAGAGGAGTTTAAAGCATACCTACTCTCTGAGCATCCTTCCTGACACTCCTTTGGGGAGGATGCTCAGAGACTGGGGACAAGAGACGCTGTCTTGTACTCAGGGGAAGGATCAGAAAAAGATGATCCAATATTGTATATTCGAGTGGACTAAAGAACCCATTAGACCAGACCCATTATATTGGTCAAGATATGGGTCTTCAGAAGATTGGATATATCAGGATTTAAACCAGTATGTGAATGCAAAAGAATCTCGTAATCAGGAAAAGAGGGATTTTACTGCTGGAAGGGATACTCACCCCCACTGGGGGCAGGAGGGGTTTGGCTACAGCCATGACTCCCTGCATTATAAAGCTTTCCAGAAAAGCTGAAAGTGCCTCTTACTCGCAGGTTTCCGCTCACAAGACCCGATCTTTGCAAGAAGTGGGAAGTGGCTGTTAAGAGAAAAAATTCAAGCCTGGAAGGGATATTTGTCCATATTTGTAACTAAGGACTTAGAGAACATTAGGGGGAGAGAAAAAGGGGACAAATAGGACCCCTTAGACCACTTTCCCCCTCCCTAAGTGCCTGACAGGGGACCAAATAGTCCAAATATAGAACAAGAAAAGTTGAGTGGCAAAGGAATGATAAGGGTGGGGCTGGTCCACATGAAATGGCTTATCCACTGGTGGGGCTGGTCCCCATGAAGTTGTGGCTCTACAAGGCATAGCTGCTCCTCATGAAAAGGCAGGCCCACCTGATGGTGCTGGTTCAGATGAAATGGTAAAATCTCATGATAAGACAGACCAAGTGTCACAGAGAATGAGAATTACAGAGTTAGTGCAGTTAAAGACATTTAAGATTTTCCATTTCCCCCCATTTGAATACCAACTTGATCGTTAATGCAAACACTTCCATGTTTCCCTTGCATGAGGTGCCTCTGCAGGGAGCTCCAAGAGGAGTAGCATTTCTGAATGTATCTCTTACTAATACCGAGTAAGAGAATTTAAAAGGGAGATGAGTAACATACTAGAAGATCCCTTAGGGCTGGCAGCACCATTGGATCAATTTTTAGGCCCAAATGTCTACACTTGGGAAGAAATGCAATCCATTTTGGGAACTTTATTTAATTCAGAGGAAAGACAAGTGATATGAATTGCAGGGATAAGGACTTGGGAAAGAGAAAATCCACCTGCTGTTCAAGGGAGAATACGGAGTGAACATAAATTTCCAATATTGAGACCTATATGGGATCAGAATACAACTGAGAGAAGGAATAATATGTCAAACTATACAATATCGGTGATTAGGAAAATATAAGTGGCACCAGAGGAGCAGAATTTTAAGAAGGTGTTTGAGAATAAACAGCAATGGGATGAGCTGGCTAAAGAGGCTCAGAAAGAATATGCAGCAGTACTCAGGAACAGATCTTGAAAGTGATGCAGGTTGAGAACTATTGAAAGTAAGTTTTGTTACCAAAGCATGGCTAGACATAAAGAAGAAATTGGAGAAAATAGAGGACTGGAGTGATAAGGATTTGAATGAATTATTGAGGTAAGCTCAGAAGGTTTATGTTAGGAGACATGATGAGAAACAGAAGAATCAAACTAAGTTAATGGTGGTCACTCTAGACCAAGTAATAAAGTGGCAACGTGGAAGTGGGGTTGGGAGAGGAAGAGGAGTAGCACAGAGAAGCCTTCAGCCTAATCTTAGAAGACCCCAGGGAAGAGGATGGGGGATGACCACTTGGCAGACGGGTCCCAAGAAGTGTTCTTATTGTGGAAAGGTACAACATTTCAAAAGAGTGCCCAGAACTACAGTAGGAGGTTAAAACCTTCCAGATGATAGAATCAGGAACTTATGCACAGGATTAGGAGTGTCAGTGGCTCTATTTTTTGGGGTTCATGAAGAGACCTTGATAAATTTAAAATTAGGGCCCCAAGAAGAAGAGTATGTACTTATGGTGGATTTGGGACCTGAGAGTTCAAGTTTAACTTAAGTCTTGCACAGATGTGTGGAAGGGACCGACCAAACCAGAATAGTTGGAGTGAAAGGGGGGGCATGGAACAAGTAATAGTTTTGGGAAATGGCATGGAAACAAATTCTAGTTTTGTAATAATACCAGAGGCTGGCACCAACTTGCTAGGGAGAGATTTACAAGTGCAATTAGGGATTGGGGTAATTCTAGAAGAGGATAAAATGGTGGTTTAGCTATTTGAACTGACTGTAGGGGATGAGGAGGAGATAAATCCAGTGGTGTGAGTAGCTGAAGATAATAGAGGAGGGCTGAATATCTCTCCCCTGGAAATAGCATTAAAGAAAGGGAGCCAACCCATCCTTGTGAAACAGTAGCCTATATCTTTGGAAGGAAGAAGGAAATTACAAGTTATAATTGACCAACTTTTGAAAGATGGGTTATTAGAACCTTGCATATCCCCTTGTAATACCCCCATTTTACCTGTCAGAAAACTGCATGGGACATACAGCCTCGTTCAAGATTTGAGAGAACTGAATAAACTTGTTTAAGGATGCCACCTGGTAGTCTCTAATCCATATACTATACTAAGCAAGATTCCCCCATACCATGTGTGGTTGAGTGTGATGGATTTAAAAGATGCATTCTGGACCTTTCCACTAGGAGAAAACAGCAGAGATGTATTTTCCTTTGAATGGGAAGACCCCAGTACTGAGAGCAAACAACAATTACAATGAGTCTCTTTACCACAGGGATTTACAGAGTCCCCAAATCTGTTTGGACAAATTTTATAACAGGTGCTTGAAGAGTTTAATCTAAATCCAGGGGCGAAGTTGTTACATTATGTGGATGTTTGTTGATATCAGAGAAGGAGAAAGTCCAAGATGTCACAGTTAAGTTATTGACCTTTTTGGGAGAAAAAGGACTAAGGATCTCTAAGACAAAATTATCGTTTGTAGAGAAAGAAGTAAAATATCTTGGGCATCTAATAAAGGAAGGGCAAAGAAGGATAACCTCAGAATGTATTTCTGACATTGCTAATATGCACCTTCCTAAAACCAAATTAGAAACAAGAAAATTCTTAGGTTTGCTCGGATATTGTTGCTTATGGATTGAGAATTTTACCCAGCATGTAAAGTTTTTGTATGAAACTACAAGAGGAAGGAGAAAAAGTTGAGTTGAATAGGGATCAGCGACAGCAATTCGAGAATCTGAAAAAGAAATTAATTCAAGCACCTGCTGTAGCACTGCCTTCCTTAGAAAAACCTTTTTATCCGTATGCCAATGTAGAAGAGGGGACAGCTTATGGAATATTAACCCAAATATGAGGAGGGCAGAAGAGACCTGTAGCATACTTTTAAAAAACGCTAGATCCAGTGTCTGGAGGGTTGTCAATATGTGTTCAAGCGATAGCCACTACTGCCTTACTAGTGGAATGTTGTGCAGCAGAAAGGCCTCGCAAAGTACTGTGGGGCTCATAGTTAGTTACATCTAAAGCCTGTTCCTGTTGTAGTCTATGGTGGTTAGTTTAGCACATTTCTTGTGGCTCACAAGTATGGAAACTCATAACAAACTAACAGTTTAAAAACCCTGGATTTTTGCAATAAATTGTGTTCGCCATATCGTTGTGGAGATCATGTGTTTAATGCTGCAGTGGAAGAGAGCAAAAAGCTAACTTTTGGAGGTACTTTAATTGTGGCTACTCCCCATACATCCAGTGAGGATGGTTCTAAATCAAAAGTCTGGAAGCTGGCGGACAGATTCAAGGATTTTGAAATACAAAACTATCTTAATGGAAAAGGAGGCTTTAACATTAATTACAGACAAAAACCTAAATCTCTCTCAATTTTTATATGGAAAAGCAGAATTAGAAGTCCCTGAACATGACTGCTTGGAAATCATTGAGTATCAGACAAAAGTTAGAGATGACTTACAAGAAACTCCCTTAGTGGAAAGGAGAAGAACAGTTTTTATTGATGGATCATCTCAATTTATAAATGGGAAATGTCATAATGGATATGCTATTGTGGATGGTGAGCAAAGCAGTCTGTTAGAAAAAGGAAGGTTGCCCATTAACTGGTCAGCTCAGACATTTGAATTATATGCACTAAAGCGAGCCCTGGAACTGCTTAGAGGAGGAAAAGGAACTATATACACTGACTCTAAAGATGTTTTTGGGGTAGTATCAACTTCTGGAAAAATATGGAAAGAATGTGGACTAATATCTTCCAGAGGGAAGGAATTAGTGCATGAACAATTGGTTTTTGAAGTTCTAAAAACCCTGGGATAACCCAAAGAAATCTCAGTACACCATATAATGGGACACCAGAAGGGAGGAACTCTAGAAATAAAGAGCAATCATTTAGCCGACAGGCTAGCTAAAGAGGCTGCAGAGGAGGAGGAAATAAAGATACTAGCATTAGTGCCTGGTGGAAAGGCAGAGGATGTAAAACTCCTGGTGTTTACAAAAGAAGAACAGAAGTTACAAATATTGGGAGGTGAAAGAAATCAGGAAGGCAAGTAGTTTTTGCCAGATGGAAGGCAAATAGTGAATAAAGCAATTGCTAGAGAGGTTTTCTGTGAGTTACATCAGGAAACACACTGGGGAACTCAAGTTTTATGGGATCACTTTATAAGAACTTATGGTTGTGTGACAGTCTACACAATAGCTAAACAAGTGACAGAACGATGTTTGATCTGTCATAGGGTGAATAGAAAAGTAATGAGAAAACATCCTAATGAGGGAAGAGCCCTAGCCCTTAGACCCTTTCAAAATATACAAGTAGATTACACCAAATTCCCCAAAAGACAATGATGGAAATACCTTCCAGTGATAATGGATCACCTTACCTACTGGGTAGAAGCCTTTCCTACCTCAACTGCAACTACCTCAAATGTGGCCAAGACTCTATTAGAACAAATTAATTCCAAATATGGAATAACTGAAAGAATAGACTCAGATAAAGGAACACATTTTACCTCAGAAATTTTACATACTGTTTGTGTTGCATTAGACATAAATTGGGAATTTCATACCCCTTGGCACCCCCAAAGCTTAGGACATGTGGAGAGAATAAATGCTATTCCTAAGAACTGTGTTACTAAATAAGTGATTGAAACCGGATTATTGTAGATTAAATGTTTACCTCTAGCATTATTGTGAATTAGGATTGCTCTGAGAAAGGATATAGGAGTTTCTCCCTATGAAATGTAATTTGGGTTACCTCATCTGGGAAGGGGGAAGGGTTGCTGATTTCAGAAACCAGTGACTTATGTCTCAAAAACTATTTGCAGGGGATCACACTTTCTCTTACAGATCTTAGAAGGAAAAGGTTGTTGCCCCAAAACATCACCTCTGGACTTTCACATACACTAGGTAAAACCAGGAGATTGGGTTTTCATAAAATCTTGGAAAGGGTACACCTTAACATTGGCATGGGAAGGCACCTTCCAGGTACTTTTAACAATCAGAAACAGCAATTAGAACTGCAGAAAAGGGGTGGTATCATGTCTCTCAAGTTAAAGGACCAGTGGAATCTCCTCCCCAGAAATGGTCAGGATGTGGTACAGGGAAGTGACCCTTTAAAGCCAACCTTCAAAAGATAACTTAACAGTAAACAGTCAAGGGCAAGACTGTATTGACCTCTGTATATGTCGCCAGAGAGATCTTTTCCCTGCTGTGGGTTGCAGCCCCTCAGGTGTTGAGTAGTGGAAAGATAAGTCATACCAGACCCTGACAAAAAGAGGAATAGAAAATGAAAAATCTGATTTTTATAATTGGAATTGAAATCTTAATGGTAAGAAGCTCTGTCTTAATTGACACTTGTATAACCCTTCGATGTTATAAGACAATGAGAATTGCTGGACAGTGTGTTATGTGATGCTTTTATGCATCATCTCCGCACCCCTACAGTGTGCTACTCTGGTAAGCCTGCAGAATGCCAGCAAGGAATGCAGATGGCTAGTATGCCAGTCAATTCTAATATGACAACCAGCAGCCAGGGAACGGGAATTCAAAGGATTATGATCCTGAAGAAAAGAGAGAGAAGGGTGAAACAAGAGGAGGTGGTCACTCTCTCCTGACCACCTACTCCTCTTTCCCCTCCCCTGCATCCCCGTATGGTAAATTATAAATTCCTTAGTGCCCATCCAATGGGAAAGGACTGCCCCCGGCCACCAAAGGGTGTAACAGATTGCCGTTTTGTTGAAGGGTGTATGTGTTCACCTTTGGCAGCTGACTCATTGCAAATAAACAAGTGTTTACAAACACTTTGTTTATAAGCACTTTGAAGTGTTTGCTTCAAAGACTTTATCCCCACTTAATTATATGAAAAGTGAGCTATTTCTAAAACAAGTCACTTATGAGTTCTTCCGTCTTGATGTTATAATTTCAAGACAAGAATGGAAAAGATTTTTAACTTCTTTGAAGGATGTAAAATATTTGACCACTTGCCACTCTGCCATAGAGGAAGTGGCAAAGGAGACAGTGGTAGATAGAGTAGGTGTAGGGAGCAGAAAATTTTAATGGGAAGAAGTGCACAGGGGAAAACTCAGATTTTCTTGTTCAATTTTTCTCTTATATGCAGAAATAAAAAGACAACACATTTGAAAAATAGAAAGTGGCCAATAATTCTCGTATTTGTACGAGAATACAAACAGAACGAGTATAAGGAGACAGACAATGTACAGGGAAATATGGCTGTGCTTTTTGTTTGATTACACTTCCTTGCTTACCTGTGCAATGCACGTTTTCTTCATTATGTGTAAAATACTTGAAAATTTTTTTACAGTCTGAAAGCTGAATGGGTTTACAGGGTAGTCTGCAGAAGTACAGTTGGTGCAGCAGGATTAATAGTGAGCCATGTTCCCAATTTCGCTGTCATACCTGTATCTACAAAACCACAGAAGAATTCAGTGCCTTTTAATTCTGAAGGATTTAGTTCTATTTTTATTTGTCTCATGGCATTTTTGGATAAACTGCTATGTATCTTCAAGTAACAATGTAATATCAAAGAGTAGTAGTGATTGTTTTGGAGTTGAATCCACACTGGTTTTGAAATACAAGTTTTTATCTTCTACACTATGTAATTTGGTATACTTTCTTTTTCTTTACTTAAGTCTTAAGACAAGTATTTATTGGTGGGAAGAAGTAATTGGAAGTTACTGGTGATGTCACAGTGATACCAAAGATCTGTTCTCTGTGATAGGTTGTGACAATAGTAGTGTGTGTATCTAGAGGCATCAGATGCTCTGAAGCTTCAAATAGAAGTTTCTGAATTCAGCAGTCCAGCAGTGGTCTGATTTGTGGTTTTGTTTTTAACAAGAATGAATTTCTTTTTGCTGGCTCTATCTTTGCATCGTAGGGTTTTTTTGGTAGAATAATTTGATAGTGACAGCTGATAGGGTCAAATTCTTTAGAATATTCATATGTGAATTAGGCAGGCTAAGAGAAGCAGTTTTTTATAACTGAGAAATAAGACTGGTAGTTGCCTGGTTTTGTACTTTCATCTGATCAGTTATTTTTGAGTGCATATTAAACTTTCCTTTAATATCAATCACCACTTTCCTTCAATACCAATCACCAAACTACATTTTCAGTTACTGTCTGCCAAGTGTTGTAGTTTGTATGAGGGACAGTTAGAAACCCAGATATCGAATACTATCTTGTTTACATGTTAAGTCAAGGAAGTTAATGATATGACCTTCAGATCTGATGAGTTTGATGTTTTGATGTTGAGGACTGTTGGCTGTTCTTAAAATCAGTATTTTCTCAGTCCTTATGCTTTGTACTAATAGTACTGGCAACAGGTGAGTAGGTAGAAAATTGTTTCAGTGCCTCTTTTACTGACAATGTTTTAAGCTTACTTTTTAACAGGCAATATGCAAGCTATTTGGTTTCAACAGTGCTTTTTCAATCAACATGTGCACAGAAGCATTTCGGAATTATACTGCATTCCTTTGGAGAAGAAAGAATCTGATTCACTGCTCAGGCCTATACTCAAGTGGTTTGGGATCTGTGTTGTCCTGAACTGTACAAGTGAACCTATCAAGAACAATGTGATAAAACCTGCAGCTTTATCTGCAAAAAAACCCAGTTGAGCCAACTGATATTTTGCTGCTGCCAAAAGGGAGTACTGTGCATCTCTCCTGTCCATTCGATCTGCCAGCTGTGCAGTCCTGTTTCTTAGCATGACCCTGTAGCGTGAGCTCACAGCCCACAAGGCCAGTCCTGGGCTGCATCCAGAGCAGTGTGGGCAGCAGGGAAGGGAGGGGATTCTGCCCCTCTGCTCTGCTCTGCTCTGGTGAGACTCACCTGGAACTCTGCATCTGGTTCTGGGGTCCCAGCACAGGAAGGGCATGGACCGGTCTGAGTAAATCCAGAAGAGGCCAGGAATATGACCAGAGGGATGGAGCACCCCTCTTAGAGAGACAGGCTGAAAAAGCTGGGGATGTTCAGCCTGGAGAAGAGAAGGTGGCATGGAGACTCATAGCAACTTTCCAGTATCTAAATGGGGCCTACAGGAAGACTGGAAAGGGACTTTTTTTACAAGGGCAGGTAGTGACAGACCAAGGGCGGATGGCCCTAAAGTGAAAGAGGGCAGGTTTAGATTAGATCTTAGGTAAAAATTCTCTACTCTGACGGTGGTGAAGCACTGGAGCAGGTTGCCCAGAGAAGCTGTGGATGCTCCATCCCCAGAAGTATTCAAGATCAGGTTGGATAGGGCTCTGAGCAACCTGGTCTAATGAAAGATGTCCCTGCCCATGGCGGAGGACTGTTGACACTGGATGATCTTTAGGGTCCCTTCCAACCCAAACCATTCTATAAATCTATGATTCTCACTTCTTCCACATATCAGGGCAGGTGTAGGTCATACCTTGCATTATTTTGACTTCTAGTAATGGACAGAAGATTTATGCAGTGACAGTGGGAGATCGAGCAGCTTTCTGTCATTTTAGCAAATATGTTTGATCAAAGAGTAAGTACCAAGGATGAGAGGGCTGCATTGCTGTTGAAGAGCTGTTGTTCATTATCATTTTTGTTCATTATGTCTCTTGAAACCAAACTCTTTTGCCCAAAACCAATGACAGAGTGCCCTGCAGTTGTTGAGAAGACTGGTCTTGCTGTGTCTGCTTCCCTGCTCTGCCAGCCTATCAGAGCTCACTCGGTAGTTGACCCTTATTCGATCTCAGCAGATTGTCTGCTTCTGCTGTGTTTTTGAATAAATTAGCTGATAGGTTCAATTACGTAGTGGTATGATGCAGCAGAAAAAAGGAGAGACAAAGGTGAATGGCTTGGCAGTAATGAGTTACTAGGTCATCTGAACTCTGTTTTGTGGAATTGCAGCCTGTGTTATTGCTTCTTAGGTAATTGTGGACATATATTTAAAAAATCTAATCTTCAAAAAAAGTATTGAGACATCAAGGGTTTGAGTTTCAGAGAGCCCTTAAAATGAAGCTGCTTAAAAATAAGTCCAGTTGAGAAGCCAGACAAAGCATGCCCAGAAGTGTTTGCCAGTTTTGAAAATTTTGACTTTGAAACTTATTTTATTAATTTAAGTCCTGGTTGTTTGGATTATTCCAGGGCTGTAGTAAGGAAATTGTGTTGTAAACAATGTTAAGCATGAAAATGTACATTTTTTTCTTGCTCTTTTTAGTCTGAAGAATTTGCAGAACAGCCAGAAGATCCACTGCCACCTCCCCCACTGCCACCGCCGCCACCACCTCCACCACCACCACCACCACCAGCAGCTCCAGTACTATCACCATCTCTATCAACTCCTTCTTTTCATTTGTCTCAAATAGATGCCAGATTTGTAGATCCAAGTATTGGATTATTGATGCCCCCTCTCCAGACCCCCAGCAATCTTGCTGTTTTCTGTGATCATAACTATACCGTAGAGGATACAGTTCATCAGCGAAAAAGAATTCAACAGCTGGAAGAACAAGTTGAAAAACTGCGGAAGAAGCTCAAGACAGCACAACAGCGATGCCGACGTCAGGAAAGACAAATTGAAAAACTGAGAGAAATTGTTCAGTTTCAGAAAGAAAAAGACATTTTGGCAGGAAAAGGCTATGTGATTCTGCCTAATGACTATTTTGAAGTCGTAGAAGTACCTGCCTAGAAGTCATGAACATCAGTTTTCACTTTGGTAGTTCGAGAAATTTAGTTTAAGAACTAAATTCTTTCTAATTCTGTATGTAAGACTCTCAAAAATTCTAAAACAGTAATTAAGCAGTCATACAAATAAGATCATATTTTTTCTTTATTGTTATTTCAGTTTGGTACACTTTTAAGATATTGAAGATGCAAGCATCTCAGAATTAGAATATGCAATTAATTTACAAAATCTGAATTGCTTCCAGAAGGAAAGGATGCAAGATTGAAGATACCTAGAAACTTCCTTTTTTTACAATGTCTGTCTTGTGCTTACAGGGCATGGGAACTGAATCTGGCTGAGAGTGAAGTTTGGGTGGTTGTACACCTAGTGCTTTGTCAAGACTTTTAATGCTGGTAATCCCCAGTAAGTAGTTTTCACTGATTTTAGAAAGAACAGAATTAGGTCGGCTAACAACATCTGCAAGTGCTGCAGAAAGATAGATAAGATGCACATGTCAGTCTGGGAAAACTTCCAACTTCAGTTTGCTATGCATTTGAAGCACTGCAAAAAGTCTAATTCCTGGATCCCTTTGGGTGGGGTATGTAAATGAACCTCTTCTTTTGGAGTAACTGTTCACCACATGTGTGTTTTGAGGGTGATGAGGAGAATTCATTAGCATGGCTAACGAGAGCTGTAGAAGCTGTTTTTGTTCTGAGGGCATTTAAAAATAGTCCTGAAGTTCAGGGCTAAACTGACCATATATGTTACTGCACTGTTGGCAGGATCAAGAAGACAATGCACTGTTTAACAGGGACTGCTTTGCAAAAGCACCCTGGTAATACACAGTCCTAAGTATGTTGTAGGGTTGTCTTCCCATAAACACTGTAACTGGTAGACTGTTGTCTTTGGTTTTGAAATTAACTCACATGTCAACCAGGTATAGCTTCAGGAAATGAAATAAGTTTTTTCCTAATCCAGGTAGTCAGACATCTATGACTTTGCAGTATACAGTGGTTTTATTTTGTTATGTTTTTCACTCCCCAAAAGGCATCCACCAAAGGGCAGATAGGGAACTAGACTTTGGAGTTGCTTGGTGCTAGACTGGTTTATAATATCTCAAATGCTGCTGCCTCTTCTTCAGCCTTATTAAGACCTTTATAGTAATAGATTTAGCATGACAAAGTAGTGCTGCAGTTTGCACTTACTTTCTAACAATTTGTTTAGTCAATGAGCTCATTCAAAATTAGAGAAAATGGCTCACCCTAATGTAGCCTTCACAGCTGAAATTCCTGGATATACAAGACATGAGGAAAATTGCTTTTCTCAGTCTACATCAAATTTGTGTGCAGTGTGGGTTCTAGCTCTGATGTTAAACAAGCCGTGTTCATGATGGCTTTAAAAGCTTCCCTTAATATCCTGTTAGCATGACATTTTGAAATGTTTCAAACCAGTCTTGATACTTCTGACCTCACTCATGCCATGTGTCTATTTTCCCTACCATTTCATAGACTTCAAATGAACAAAAATGCCGATGCTTCCTTTTGTGTACATTTATTATACCTAATTAAAATTTTGAAAAGCAAATGATGCGTTAGATTTTTAATTACTCTCTCTTCTGTTTTCCCAGGATTTTGCCAAAACTGTTTTGACATTTTCCTTTTTTTTTCCTACTAGTTTCCTTGTTTAGATGTTGGGTTTTTCTCACAGTGTTCCCAAGTCTTGTTGCTGTTACACTTTGTGTTTAAAATTGGTAAAATTCAAAAGTGACAGGATTCAAAAGGAAAAGACATTTAAAAAACTGTTGCTGTGCTGTTGGCATGTGTGACCAGATAGCAGATTGTGTCTGATTTCTCTGCAAAATACTCTCTCTTCCTACTCTTCAGGAATTTCAAGTGTGACTTCCTGAGGCACAGTGGATTGCTGCAATACCACAGCCCCTGCCACCCCCAACATTTGATTTTGCATTCTCATTACCACCCTTCTTATGTCCTCCAGTTCTGGTGCTGGTTGCACCCTTCTGTGGGGCACTTCAGCTCACTAAAGCAGGAGGTTTGGCTCGTAGTAGAGAGGCAGTGGAGAGCCAACAGTACCGTAGCTGCTATGAGTTAAAGACAGAGCCAAAAGCAGGGCACGGTGAAAAATAAATCCTCTCCTCTGGATGCAATGAGCTGTTGTTATGTCAGCTGCTTCTGAAAAAATAAGGGTAGCTTCCTGCTCTTGATGTTCAACACAATTTCCTTCCACCTGGGCCAAGGTTCCTAGTTTCCCCTTCACTTTATGCTCTGGCTGCTGTGCTTGTTGGGCCCTTCCTTCGGTGTTTTAGCTTCATAACCCTCCAGGAAAGTAGTCCAACAAAACTAAATCTGCAAGGGAAATTGAAGGTACACTTGATAGATGGCTGGCATGTGGAGTTCTTGTGTCTTCAAGCTGTTTGCATTGGTGAAGTTGATTTAGGTGCTGACTCAAATAAATGTTTCTTTTATTGTGAGGGTTAATTATTCCTTGTCTGGACAGTTTCAGAAGTAGCATGCTGAAGAGGGGACTGCTGCCCAGTTGTCTTCCTTTCCCATTATCAGAGGGTTTTTCTAAGAAGAGATGCCGCCCATTCTGACAATGGGCTCGAATTTCTCCTGGAGCAGCTATTTTTTTTCCTTTTGAAAAAGTCTTGTTAACTCCTGATGTAGTCATATTAGGGCTAGGTGTGGACTTTGCTAGACCCAGGAGGGCTCTCAGTACCACAGAACTCTGAAGTGGGGAAGAAAGGCTGGCACAAAACCAGCTGATTGTCGTTTAGCAATTGACTTTTTTTGCACTGCATCCTGCTCGTCACTCTTCCAAAATCTCTCTTGTTTGGTAGCAGTATAGAAAGAGAAGATGAAGTCTCTCTGCTACTGGCAAGGCTAGGAAAGGGATTGTAGCTAATAAGCACCATATGTTCCCTAAGCATATGTTGTTGAAATTTCCTCTTGTTTTGGGATTTGTTACATCCACACAATCATCTGTTAAAGAGGTCTGCCACAGTTACTGTTTGCATTGGCTACAATTGGTACCTGTGCTAGCACCAGTTTCATAAACATCCCTGAAAAGATGTGATTGGGAGTTTAAAAAAGTGGTGGGAATTGTAGAATAGCATGTGGTTGTTCAAGTGTGCATGAACTAGCTGGCATTTGTTCAAATGCACTTCACTGAAGCCTATTTTATAAACTAAATAATTCAAGAAAGTTAGAAAATAGCAAAATTGGCAAAAAAGTATTCCATCCTTAAATTATAGACACAGAGATTTATTTTGCAATGGGCAGAGGCTTTGACAGATAGGAATCGGAGCCACTTCTGAAAGAAGTTTTGGCTAACTTCTCTCTATTGCCCCAATTCCCCTTTTGCTGCGGCAGGGTATCTCACCTATGTGTAGTGCTTGCTTTTTTTCTTCTTTCACCTCTGTAAAGTATTAGATTTCCCAGTCTAACTGGGACTGTTCAAATTCAGAGATATGTTTTATGGGGAAAACTGAATAGCTAAATACTTGAATTACTTCTTATCATACTAAGGGAGTTCTTTGTCACTACTTTTTATTCCTGTGTTTTCCAGTTACCATCTTGTCTGTGTTGTCACTAGTGTGGTCTTAACAAGTGTGGCAGCAAATTAATAAAATCAAAATGTCCAAGAAACCTTCTTTTTGCTGACATTTCATTTTCCTTCCGATATAATTAGGATTTAGAGCCTTGGTTCCCTGTGTAAATTTTGAAGGAGTTCTCTTGCAGCTGAAGAAAGTGCAAAGCAAATCCCACTTTGAATGTAGGAAGAAGGAAAGGAAAATAGTTGCTTGGGTAAAACTAAAATCTCAACAATTTCTGAATACTTTCCAAAGGACTTCTCCTGTTACTTGCTTTTCTGGACCCAGGCAGTTATTCCTAGTTGCCCTTTTGCTTTCCCTCTTTCCTGAGATCTGTTTTAGGTTTTGATCTGTGGGCTTATCTGTTTCTTGACAGCTTACACCTTCATCAGGTGGCTTGGCAGGGTGTAAAGGGGTGTTTTGAACTACAGTCTAATTTTAACAACCAGAACACAATCTGCTGAAGCATGTTGATGACTGCAAGTTCAGGTATGTAACTCCTGCTGTTTAAAGCACAGCAGTTTATTTACCATACTCTGCTATGATAATGATTTGTTTATAAATGAGAAAAACAGGATACATGACTCAAAAATATGACAATAATTGCTCTTAGAGTTTTCCCTTTGCACTTGTTCAACACTTTCAATGGAAATTTTAGCTTTATGTAGAGATCTCTGGTAGAACTGCAGTGTTTTATTGCACAAAACTGGGCAAAGTCCTTAAAGTGTTATATAGGCTGGAAGAGTTTAAAAATGGGCCAAAAAAATGTGTTGCGAAGTTTCTTTTTAATCCACTATGACTCACATGAAACAGTTGCCAAAGAAAGATGTCTTAAATATTCCTAAATTAATGAAAGTATTTAAATCAGTTACTGAGAAGGAAAGGTTCAGGTACCTCTCTTGAGAATAGTTACATTACATTGTCTGAATTAAATTGTTAAGTCTCTCCACAGTGTTGCCACTATTAGTTCATTTAGCATTGAGTATCAGGCTTTTTGTTGTGCAAAAAGAGCCACTGATCCTCCTGTAGCTGCCTCCTTCTATTATACAAGGCAAATAGACTGTAGAGCCTGGGCTCACACATGCCAGGAACTCGTGAAAAGTGATTGTGCTCTGCTTCTTCATTGGTTCCAGTGGTCTTTTAGTTAGGGAGGAGCATGGAGAATACCATCAGACCAGTCATTAGAGTGTTTGTTTGTTTGTTTGCTTTGGGGTTTTTTTTTGTTTTGTTTTGTTTGTTTATTTGTTTGGTTGGTTTTTATTTGTTTTTGTTGTTTTTTGTTTTGGGTTTGGTTTTGTTGTGGTGGTGGTGGGTTTTTTTGTTGTGATTGTTGTGGTTGGTTGGTTGGTTTAGTTTGGTTTGTTTTTTTAAACTCATGGAGGACTTGAGCAAATCAGGCAGGCTTCTCATTTCCTTTCAGGTTTCATTGGATGTGACCATTAAAGATGCAGGTCTGAGGCTGTACTAGTCATCTATAGACCCAATGCTTCAGTATTTGAGGCTATGAAAGATGTGTGACTTTTTACTTGGAGCTCTTCAATTCAGTGATCTGGGACAGGTAATCCAGGAAAAGGAGGAGGTCTTGCCTCCAGTAATGTTGTCTTCTTTTGTGTTGGGCTAACTTCATAGGCTGCAGCCATACTCCAATACTCTCTGACCCAGTTCTTGTAGATGTATCCAGGACTTTGATTTAGCAGAATGTTACAGCAATATACTGGAATTGCAGCACAATCACAATACAGCAATTGCAATATACAGTGGAATCACTATGCAAATATACTTTGCAAATTCCCATTACTGGTCTCTAAATGCTTGCTGTCATGACACTGTGTCCTCACAGTTACTGGGAAGAATTATGCAAGTTAAACCCAGCCCAAGCCAGTTGCTGTCTTCCAAGGTGACTTTATGAATTGTCTAGTTTCTATACTTTATATTAGTCTGAGTCACATACAGACTAACCTCCCACACTGGCCTGGTTAGCTCAGGAAAACATTACTCTTGACTAATTATTTCAGGGAAGGCTGTTTATTCAATCTTATGACTTAAATGATCCTGCTGTATTCCCAAAGCAAAGTTTTCTATCCAGTCCATCTCATACTGAGATAATTTAATCTTTCTTTATGATGATTCATTGTTTTTCCTTACATTTTTCCTTCAGCTCATCATTTGTGCCCACAGGGGTCAATCACCATCTCTTTTCAGGAATCTAAAACATGTCTTTTGAATAAAAAGTGAACTTGTTTGTCTTCAGGTGCTTTACAGCCTGGACCTGTGGCTCAGAAAGGAAGAAATTTTCAGGGGTGGTACTTCTATATTAAGAGGTTGGGATCTTGTTCTTGGCTTAAGAAATCCCAAGATTTTCACCTGTACTTACGGGTTTGTGGTAATAACCACAGCTGCTTACTCTGTGAGAAGAAAGCTTTGGCTTTCTACTTTCACAGCTCAGACCAAATTTCTTGCCCTTTCTTTGTGTTTGTTTGTTTGGTTTTTTTTTTTTTGTTATTTTGTATGGATAGGATCAGACTGTTCATTCATCACTTCACTGATGTTGATGCTGTCAGGTGCATAGGAATAGTGCCTGCATGTAAAGAAAATCTACAAGGAGAGTTATTCCCTAGCTGGCTGTGAGCCACCAAGGTGCAGTCTTACAGCTCTTACAGGAGGTTGTGTTAACTCAGGCTACAAAAGATGGCCTTGCTGATAATTGTTTCAATTTCTAATTATTTCAAGCTTGAACCTGCAGGCTTGTCTCATAGGTGTCCTGAGCTGATACAGTGTTATATAAAATAATTTTGTGGTGGTGCTTTTAATTTGAGGAATTCCAGGATTTGCTGTCAGAAGAATATTTGTGGTGTTAAGTCAAGGGTCTGAAAAAGAATTTATTTAACGATAACCTCAAATTATGTTGTGTGTATATACTTTCAGTTCTTACCTTAATTTCTTTGTTTCTGGGTTCAGACAGGAAAACATTTGTACTAGTCTTTAAAAAAATTTTTTTATTTAATTTTTTACTTTTTTTTTTTTTTTGCGTGACAAGGAACTGAAATTGCTCTGAGTTTATTTATGTGTTCAGTGTGGTGAGGAACTGGGCAGGGTCTTTAGCAGAGATATTACAGCATGGAAATCTCTTTATTGCCTATAATAGGAAACATCTATTCCCCCAAGTGAATGTGCAGGTAGCAGTTTCAGCTTAAGGAACTCTGCTTGTTTGGAAATTATATATTTAAAATATAGACATCTACAAAGCACAGTTATAGGATCAGTGGAGTTACCTTTCTTTGATACTGTCATCAGCTGACGAACTCTGATTTCCTCATGGTAAATTTTCATGTAACTGGAAGAAAAACCCAAACGTCTGTAATAAATTTTACACTCAAATGTTCAAGAAAGCTTATCATAACATTTCTCAACCTAATAGTATCACTATAGTGATAACCATCCTTAAGTCAATATTGATATTTACCTCTTTGCCTGTCTACTAAGGTTGCTAGAATTTACATTTTTTGCTTCCTATAATAGCCACCAGGTAATTGACATGTACATGACTTCAGTGATAAGCTGTAATTAAATTAAATTAAAAAATTTCTGCAAATGGTTCTTTCTTGTGTTGTTCCCAATGCTGCCTGAATTTCTACACCAAATAAAAGTCCAGTCTCCTTCAACACCTTTTACTCCTTCAGTCACTGAAGAAACCAGAAGTTTGCACATACAGGAGATTACATTGTCCTTGCTTGTTTTTCACAGTATGATCACCACAAAGCCTTGCTGCCTAGTAAATCCATCATTTCTATGACAAGATATGAGTATAGAAGTAAGACTTGTCTCCCTGCTAGAAATCTTTTATAATATCAAATAGTATATAATTTTCTCCTTGCTCCTCTGCAGCCTCACTCTTCTCTCTTAGCAGAGATTCATCTGTTTTTCTCTACTAGTACTCTCAGGATTTAAACATCTGTGTTTCTGAATACATTTTCTGATCTTTTGCATATTATAATGAAACACTGACCTGCTCAGTTGCAGAGCTTGTCAGCAGTGAAACAGAGAGTTATTTGGGACATGGGGCAGTAACCTTGTATTATGGAATGATAACTTTTTGCTGTTTCATACTATAAAATGTGCCACAGAGGTGGAAATGCTAAATGCTGTTGGAAACAGCATTGGAATTAAGAGCGTGTCTCAGCTGAAGACTGCTTTGGGTTAATGGATGAGTTTGGCCTGAGGAAAGAGAAGCTTGCTGAATATTTCAATGAATTTCACTCTCTGTGCTCTCAAGCTGAGTTCTGCTTTTATTCTGCTTGCCTCTTGATGTCTATGCATAAGAGATATAAAAGCGAGCTTAGGAATTCCCAGGGGATGGGAGAGCCTTCTGAGCAATGTCCTCACCACTGATGTAGCTTCTCCCCCTAAAAAATCAACAGTAAAAGACCTGCTAGTGCTGAAATGTTAAAAGCCTAACTGAACTGAACTGGGGCAAAGCCTTGCTAGTCCCATGGAACTAGAGTTTCTTCTCTGAATTTCTGAAAATGGTATTGTGTCATTGGGAAGTCCTCAATGGATTTTTCTCATCAGCTTTGTGCAGAAGAGAGTTGTTGTGGCAGCCTCATTGTCTCAGACAAGACTAAGCAGCATTGTTCATTTGGAACAAAGTCATGAAGTTATGTATAGCTTCAGCTGCCAAGTGCTTGCTCATGATGTCACAACAGGAGATGAGCTCATGACAGTGTGACAGTCTGCTGTGCTTCTGTCAGACCATGGTAAGGTAAAATCCAGTTGCAACGATAAATGGTTATTTACCTGACTAAAGTGCCTGATAGTGTTCCTACGCAAACAGTCATCCCCATTACCCATAGAGGAATTAAACTTTGAATTAAACTCTGGAGTCTTTTTATTGCACCTTTTGATTTTGCTGATTATCACGTTGTTTGCACCTGGTGTTAATGCATCAAGCTCTCTGTGCTTTGCTGAGAGCCTCAAAACATTACAAACCACATGAAATGAGGTCTGTTGGCTGACTTGCCTTGAAAGTGAAGGTGGTGATTTGCCCCAGTGAAAAGATACAAGGATGATAACATGAGGAAGGATGACAGCAGCCCAGTTTGGCCTGAGGCAGTTAAAGGTGCTTTTGGGCCTTTGTGAAGTTTAGTGGAGGTTTATTTGCTCTGTAAGCTCTCTCAGGGCCTTGGCAAGTTGTCTCCTGGCACTGTGCCTCATCATCCATTGGCTTGGCAGGGACTGGCCCTACACTTATCAGCCTTCTGTTGGAGAGCTGGACCTCTTCCCAGCCCATTATTCCTGCACCACGGGAGTAGACTGCAGAGCATTTTGGCTGTGATCCCATATGTGCCTCCTCCCACTAATGTACACAAACTGTTGGACTCTGCTCCCAATTCAGGGAGTTATTTCAACCCAGATTCGGTTTACTATTAGGTGAAGTTACCTAAATACCTTTAGGTTAATTTTTCTGAGTAGGTACAGGCAGGTCATTAAAACAGTTGTAGAAATAGGATATTCTGGCATGGTAGAAAGGGCAAAACTAGTTTTTGCGTATTTTGTAAGTGACATCAATTATGCTTTCTAGTGAGGTGAAGATGTAAACATTTGGTTTTGCATTCAGCTTCTCTGGCTTGTAAGAAGGAAGACAAATGACAGATACCAAAGATGTCATCCACTAGAGGCAGCTATTTAGGTCTCAAAAACTCTCATTTTGCTGTTTCATAACTTTTAATTATTTGATGAACTTGAACAGATTAAAGATATATCCATGAGTTATACCAAATAATTACAAAATTATTATTACCAAGTAGTTACAGGGTATTCTACTACCTAACACGGCTTTCACATCACTTTTGTTATGATTATATGTTGCCTAAAGGTTAATGTTTGCAAATTATATGAAAAGCATACTCTGACTTCATTCAGAAACTGTGAAAGCATCTGATACACTATGCTAGGTTTACACTCATGTTTAACATCAATTGTTTCCATATTTCCAGGCAAGTTGATATTACTCAGAACTGTTCTGTTGAGGATAAAGGCTGTTATGCATGCATGGCAAAGGCCTTTATTTCTTCTATACTTCTGTACTTCTTCAGTACTCTTAGGCATGAAGTCTAACTGGGTTTTGTTTGTACATATTCATGAGTGCACCTTTGTAAACTCTAATCTAACAAATACCTGGAGGCAGAAACACAGAATTTTAAACGTATAGATAGGCATTCAAGGGGACTATAATGCTTCATATAATAAGTCATTATGGATAGAAAATTCTGGAAGTTATGTGAAATCTGGTTTGTAGGTCTACATTTAAGTGTACTATCTTTGTTTATGAACCAGTGAAAATTCAAGCCCAAAATGCCACTGACATTCATAATTATGGTCCTCCGTATAGTGTTCCTGCCTGTAAACATTTCTATCTAATCTTAAGGAACCTCTGGAAGTAAAAAATATTATTCTTTATAAAGTATTTGACATTACCCTAACAATGGAAGACTCAGCATGGCAAACAGGCATCTCTGGACAGACGGCTCACATCCCAGGTCAGACCCTCAAGAAGTAGTCTTCAGAACAGCAGAGGGCTGAGTTGAGCCCTGCTGTGACATCCTAGAGAAGGATGTTAGCAGGTGTATTAAACAAATAACCTCTTCCAAACTCTCCCAGAACTGTTTTCCCATGGAGAAGGTGATTTTATGATACCGTGACAGAGGTGAGGTCTTGTCTGTTGACTGGATGCTGCCAGAGCAGTTTCTGCATTTTAGCCAGGGATGATCTGAAGTGAAATGCAGGCACTTCATAGGACCCTGAGTTTTGTGAGGCTGAATGTGGCTGAGATAATTAGTGCTGCTGCCTTTTCTGTAAAAATAGTAGCTTCCAACAGCACCACAACAACATACAGTAATATAGTGAAGAAAGACACAAAAGAGCATGGGCTTCCAAACATTTCTAATAGTTTTTGGTGAAACAAGATAATTGTTTTCATCTTTTGGACAGTGCAGAATTATTATCTCTGTCAAGATACATTTCTAAAACTTAAAAAAAACCCCTGCTTTTGAATCGCATGGGTCCTGTGGACCTGCAGGACAACCATCTCTACTGACTCAGGAAAAGACTATAAAGAGGAAATTTACCTCAAATGCAGGCAGAACAGAGCCTGTAGAGCTCATCCAATTTCGAAAAAGCATTTGATTTTGCTGTGAGATCTTCAAGGGAGTCCCTTACCCTCCCATGCCAGATAGAGCAGTTCCAAAAAGAAAGTTTGTCAGCTACTAGTATTCTCACTGTGTGCTGGAGCTGCCTCATCCAAAGAAAATTGGGTGAAAGGCACAAAGCTGTGTGAAGAGTCATGCAGCTTGTTGAGGCCATAGCATGTGGCAGGAATTGCCCTTTGAGTTTTATGATTGCCTTGGGCATAAAAAGCCTACATTAGATTGGAATGAGAAAGCAGAACCTTTTGTCATAGAACTCTGCATATGATGGGATAAAGGCTTCTAGACAGCAGGTATAATAATTGAAAATGAGAGGCTGAGATGCTGATGCAGTTAGAAATGAACCAAGTTCCTCTGTCATTCCTGAAGCAGTTATCTTTAAAACAGATTTTTCTCTCATATCTTGCAAAGTCTTGGTCCTTGCTAATATTTTGCTTACCCTTGAAATGTTCCAAGCGTTGCCATCTGAACAGCAAGTCCATGATACTGCAGGTGAAATATGAGCTGCAAGGGGCATTTGTGAAAGTAGAGGTGAGCTTGATGAAATGGAAAGACGAGCTGAGAAAATGTTAGAGGTGAGCCAGACCTTTGTTTACAATTATTAACTCAGAACAAATGGGTTTGAAAATTATTACATTCAAAGCTAGGTTGTGTCACCAAAATGCAGGAAGTGATCACAGTGCCCCAAGACACTCCTAAATGAGACCTCAGAGTAAAGCTAGAACTGAAAATGGAAAACAAAGATTCTAATGCAGAAGGAGATACACCACCTATTAGAAATATTAATGGTATGCAGTGGTGAAGAGCCTGTGCACCTCCCAAAGACCCGTGTTCCTACATGTCTCCATCCCCTGTGTAGCACTGCAAGGTTTTTACAGAGCAGTGTGCAGCAGGAAGTTGTATGGAGTCTGCACTGTCAGAAGGCACAGGGACTCAGCTCTGTCTCAAGTCTGCATTTACATTAACATGGTAGAAACGGGAAGGAGGGCAGGGAGGGGTTCCTCATGGTAGAAAGGTGCCAAGGAAACCAAGGACTGAAACAACTCTTGTCCTGCTAAACCTTGTCCCTGTACTTGCAGAGCCTGGTCAATTCTGAAGCAACTGCCTGGATGCAACTTGAAAGAGGCGTCAGTTCTGGTGATGCCTAAAATGCTGGTAAAAAATTTGAGACGCAGACACGCAGTATAGGAAAAGGGTATTACCTTGGTTTAATAGGATCTCAGATGCGCACCGACGACCAAGAGAGTGACAATATTACGCGTATACAATTTATGGACTTCATAGATTAGCATACCTATCTAAAATTCCCCAATAAGAAGCCTAACAAATGAAGTAATTGCCCCCTTATTCAAATAAACTGCCCCCAAAAAGGTTACAACTTAGTTTACAAAAACATGTCCCAGTGATGGGGCTCTTTCAAGGTTGGTGCCTCATGCTCTTGAGATTGTGGAGATTGCTTCATCTTCTCCAAAGAATTTTGAGCAGGGCAAGAGTGCAAGGGTTATAAACATGTGGGGCTAAGGCACAGGGAGTAAAAAGTACAGGAATGGGAAAGGGTAAAAAAGGATATAAAAAGAGTATAAAAGTATAATGAATCAGGACAAAAACCCATCAGGCATCACTGGCAGCCTCCGTCGAGGGCTCCCGCCAGCCCTTCCCGAGCCTGCTGTGCTGAGTGCCTGTTCCTCGGCTGACAGAAACACAAACGCGTGATTTCTCACCCGTGAGTTTTCGAAACCACGCGTTACACGGTATCACAAACAGAGCTCCCGCGGCGAGTCTATTACGCAGCGTGTAATACACGCGGCAGCCCAGCCGAGTCCGCCCCACCAGCCACATCCATTCCCTCCCAAATCCAGCTCGGGTTAGCGGGGCTCCGCGGTGCTGCCTGCGCTGCCCGCGTCCTGCCACGGCGGGGAGCTGGGACAGCGGGCACGGCGCGGCAAAAAGGCACGGAGGAGGGGAAGGCACCTTCGCTAGGCGCGAGAGAAGGGAAAAAAGGGGAGGAGGAGAAAGTGGAGGAGAAAAGCGGCGGCTGTGCTGAGGCGGAGATGAGGACGGTGGACGTGGTGCAGCTCCTGTCTGAAAAGGGTGTGTGGAGGAGGAGGAATGGATTAGAGGGGAAAACGGCAGTCAGGGAGAGACTGAATGGGGTTTGCTAGGTGGGGCCTGTAAACAAGCCAGGAGAAAGAAGGAGGGTGTTTGGGGGGACAGGAAGCTGGAGGAGAGTGGAGAATCTTCAGTATGTATGGACAGATGGATGGTTGGCTCCAAACTGTTCCGTATGGCACACGGAAGTGGCTGGTGTGGCAAAAATTGATGGTGAGCTGGCTAAAAACAGGTCTTGCCCAGTGAAGGTGCATGTTTTGAGAAGCTGCTAGTGGGGAGAGGTGTCTGTTGCTGTCCAGAACTGAGATCAGAAAGGACTTGAGAAGTGCCAGGGCAAAGACGAGATTCCAGGACTTCTGCCGTTTCCCACCCCATTTTTGCTCCAGAAACTGTCCCTCACCCCCTAAGGGCTGGTGCTCCTCTGCTGTCTTCCTGTGTCATGCCAGGTGAATTCAGTCCTCCCTTGAGAGCTCTGGAGAACCTGGCTCCATCACAAGCCCTGGCACTCCAGGTGTGCCTTCCTTGGCTCCTGGCATATCTTCTGCAGGGATCAAGGAAGCTGACATGGATTTGGGAGGAAGAAGGCACATCCACCTGAGAAGTTTCTCTTGTTCCATAGTGCTGCCTTACCTCTCTTTTCTCCTTCCTGCAGCTGACAGACCTAGAGGTGTAGCAAACTCCCCTTTGGCTCTTAGTTTTGGAAACAAGGCCTCAGAGTTCTGGTTCAGAGCATCTCCCATCTATGTCCTTCCTCTTCACCATCCTTCTCACTCTAGTCCAGGTCCCCCAGACTCTGATTGCCACCCAGCACAGCCTCCTTTCCCTGGAATCTGTGTTTTCCATGCTCAAATGCATGATGCCATCAGGTAACATGGCTCAGGACTCTCCATCGTAACCTTGGGTTTTCAGTTGCTCCTAATATTAACCGTGTGGGCACAAACTGATGGATTTGTGCTTCTATGGATTTTTCCTTTTCCTTGGTGTTTTTGCTGTCTAGAGGATGAGGCTCAGCTGCAGTGTCGCTTGTGTCCAGGCAGTGCTTGTATCTATGCAACCTGGAATTGCAGCCTCATATAAGTTACAAATCCCATGAAATCTGTGGAAAAGCAAAGGCATTTTCTCAACAGAGAGTAGCCACTCAAGTACTGCCATAAGCAGAGTTCTGCCCAAGAATTAATTTGCTGTCTCGGGGTGGATGCTCCTTATGCTTCACGGCCTGTCTGGAAAAATGGAGTATTCACGCATACCTTGCTTTCCAAAATGTTGTAGTGCATGGCTGAATAAAGACTTGTGAACAGAAAACAATAGGCAAACAGAATTTATTTCTCCAATACCCTCCCTCTGGCTGTCCGGTAACTCTGGAAGCCAAAGACCAGGCAAACCTGCTCCTTACCTCTTGTCACAGTCTAGGCAGTGAGTGGGGGCAATGGTAATGCAACCATACTTCCTATTTCCCTCCAAGCCACTATCACATAGTAGCAAAAAAGGCGAGCTCTATAGGCAAATAATAAATTAACTCCATTGCCACAAGGCAGCAAGGAGCATTAAAGACACCAAGGCAGCATTAAAGCCCTTTGAAAAACAAGTTTCTCTCATATTGTCTAACAGACCAATGCCTGAATGCAATCTCAGGCAGTAACTACAATTAGAGGTGTCAAGGGGCAAAAGTTGGGGCTTGCAATCATGAAGCAAAAATAATGGATGATGCCTGAGGGTGCTGAGTCCTGTACAGGACCACAAACATGATGGAAAGCATGGGCTAGTCTGCAGAGAACATTTTAAAGGAGTAACCTCATATCAGAAAAATTTGCGTCAGGCAGAATAATTGTGTTTAGTCCCCACTCAACTATACGGCAGACTGTGGAGCTGTCTGCCCACGCCACTCCAGCCAAATGACTGCTGTTCTCTTGATGCCAGCATAAAAAATGGAGCCATACTGTGTACCTCAAGAAGATATGTACTTGTGCCTGGTCTAGATCTGATAGGAAAACTGAGAAGTGAGAGCCACTGGTGTTGACAGTACACTTCACTGAAGGCAGTCTTTTGGTAGTACTCCTGGTTTTGAGTGGCTTTCTGCATCTGAGATGAGGAAAGGTGCAGAAGAAGCCAGCTACTCCTCTAGTCCTGCTGGGTGACACTGGCAGAATCGAGGAACTAGCCAGGGCTCCTGCAGATCTCCTGTGTGTAGTACAGCAGTGGAAAAAGCAAACTCACTGAGTTGCTGCCCGAGAGCTATGGATGAAGTAGGCTGCAAGGCCACAGAAGCATGAATAATTTGATAGGACACTACAAGAATGTTACTTGAAGCAGCAATGTGACTGTGACTTTGGACCACACTCAAATGGCAACTTTTTCATTACAGGAAGCTGAATAATCTAAGATTACGGCAGCCAGTCATCAATCCTCTGTAATGACCTTAGATAAGGCAAATCTGAATCACAAAACTTATGACTGTACCAAAGGGCCACTGCAAGAAGAGGATCCAGTGTTGCTGGAAAAATCAGAGGCTTCTGATATAAAAATCAGCAAGTAATTAAATAGCCAGCAGGAACAAATCAAAGCAGGAAGAGTTTTGGGTCTGGGGACAAGCCAAAAGAATTTTGCACACCTCTTTCTTGAACTTGAGAAGTTCAGGGGAGAACGTCCTCTTTGGAGAGGTATGGCAAAGTGACTCTCACTTGAGAAGAAAACAGAGAAGATCCTTGATACCCTTTGGCAGAGGAGTGACAGGGGGATGGGGAAAGAGAAACCTGCATCCCTTTTGATTATCACAGTTGCTTTTGGTTTCTGAAAGGAGTCTTGTCTGAGGTGCTGCTGGGGTAAACTGACAGAAGACTGACTACAGAAGAACTGGCTAAATAATCCTCACTCTCATTGCTAAACATAAGACCCCAGGGCAACATTCTCTGTTAAACTGTGCAAGTGGATTGTACTGTGCAAGCATTTCTGTGCTGCTGTCTGTGATATTTTGTGTATGAGTGATGAGATATAAATTTAGAAATCAGCATCATTTTCCCACCTATATCTTACTGGATTTTTTTTTTTGTTTGTTTTTTGCCCCCCAAATCCATTTTATAGCTCTAAAACAGCAAATGTAGTATGAAAAATGAATAAACTTAGTCTGTAGGGAGTCTGCGTCTATTATTAGACCAACCAACACAGCTGGAGCAAATAGATAATCTTTGAGGCATCTGATTTATCTTTGGGTCTGAACAGCAGCCTGGTTTTTTTTTTCCTGAGCTGTAATTAGCAGCATAATGAAAGAGATTTCTCCTCCTCAGAAGACTTTCTTCTCTTATACTCCTCAGCTGCAGTGGTTATAGCCACCCAAATACTGCCACAAAGATCAGTCAGAGTTTAGGACCCAGAGCCCTGTTTAAGGCTTACGGGATGTGACAGCTGACTGAAAATCAATGAAGTGTGATTTACCAAGCATCATAATGAGGGCAAGATAAGGCTAGAAAGGTGCTGCCTTGCCTTGCAGACTCAACTGTCTGCCTTGATTTTTAACTAGATTGTTTTGGTCTCCTACAAAGATGAGACCAATTTGCTTATGAAAACAGAAGATCAGATTTAAAGGAAAAGCCACGGTGGTGCCCATGCTTTGCCTAGTGCTCTTTGCGCTGTGTCTGAGTCACTCAGGTAGGTGTGATTTCTTCTTCTTCTTCTTCCAAGTTGAGCTGCAGGTGTTCAAGATTTTTTTTCTGCTGGCCGGTTAGCAGCTTCTTTCTGGGATATGGTGAATGCTGGCTTCCCCTGATCCTCCTCTAAACACCTTGTGAATAGCAGAGGAGGTGCTGCCGTTGTATTGTAACCACAGTCAGTTTGACAACTAGATTTTAATAACTGGGGAGGGAGGAGGTATTTGCTGGTTAGAAATTAACAAAAAATCTCAAGCTCAACTTTTCTGCCAGAGCGAATTAAGGGAGAATTTCCAACACCAAGAGGAAAACTGAATGCTTCAGGCACACTGATGAAAGGCAAAGTATCTTGTCTGTACTTCTTGGGGTGTTTTGCACATTTGTTAGCAGACTTTCTGCCCTAGAACTCCTGTTCTGCACCCATGGGGAACTGCTATTTGCACGGATCATAGAGAGACACAGAAACCTGGGGAAGAGGGGAGATGGAAGACAGTGCTTGGGCACTTGAATGCATGTTAACCTGCCAGGGAGCTCCCTTGCTTTTGCCTTCTCAGTGCATCATATGGTAAATTCAGGGATGTATGTGTCCTAAGGCTGCTTCTCTGTTTTATTCAAAGGCAGCGCCACTTTGTGAAAACACTTCAGTGTTTTCTCCTTGGCTTTATCTAGCTTAATCATAAGACGGGGCTTAGTCAAAGGAACTGTTAGTCTATTTTCCCACATGATATTTTTTATTTCTCATGAATAACTCCTGCTTTTGAGCTGTCTTTGTGCAAGTACTGAGGCTGTCTTATAAAGGCAGCAATCTTCTTTCTTCTGTCATTCTTCGTGAGACACCTCAAGTCTTTTTTTCTCTTTTTTGTGGCTTCCTCAGCAGATGAAATTCAACATATCCAACCCCAAACCCAGCTTTACCTGTCTTCTATATCTGCTTGGAGCATTAGGTACCTGAACTTTATGTGAGATGGGGGCTGTGAAATGGCACCATTTTCCTGGGGGGGAGTTCATACACACCCACGGACACAGAGGGTGTGTGGCTGTATGCATGTGTGCAGGATGTCACGCTAAAATAAAAACAGAGCAATGTATTCTGGCATTCAGACAGAGCTGGTTTTGATCCTGCATATTTTGGGGTTATGGATTTTTCGGTTCAATGGATTTTCTGTTAAATTTCCTGTTTTAAGCAACCATTCACCCCTATGAACCTCCTAAAGGGAAAGCAAAATGTCTAGGAGATGGAGTCTCTGCAATGACTCTCGTATGTCAGGAGGCTGGACCTCTGAGGTTGTGGATAGTGAGGGTGGGAGAAATGTGTTCATTCTCTTCCTTTGGTTGCAGATGCAATACTTGCCTGCCATATTTGGGCAGCCAATCTAGTTTCTTAGGACAGACCCCAGACTCTGTCCTTCATTTGCTGTGGTGGAGCTAGGGTCAGCTCTGGCATAAGAAAAAGCTCTGGAACAAGCAAAAGGGTCATTTGTGGAAATAGCAGACCTCAAGGGCTTGTGACAAAGTGACAAGACACAGTGTGGCCACAGGATCTTCTATAAACTGTACTGACAGCTTCAGGAGCCATCCTTGGCTGTGGGAAGGAGCGGGTGGAAATGAGTGTGAAAGCTCCCTCTGACCAGCCAGCTTTTATCTGCCCAGGGCTTGGTAATCCCATCACAACTGCACTCCTGACACAGAGATCAAGCACAGCTTGTGCTAGAACATCTGACAGTAAAGTTGTTATCCTGTGAGTGGCAAGCATTAAGTTTCAAAATTTATAGCTCCTCAAAGAGGAACAGTATTTTGCTGTGGCTGAAGTGGGGAATAATGGTGTTGCTTGGACCTTGTGCTATCCTGAGAGGATCCAGGCAGCATTAAAGAGTGATTTTGTCCCATGGAAAACTCTGTTGTGAGAGCAGATTTTTGCTTTCAGCAGTCGTTCAGCTGTATTGCTTGCTGCCAAGTCTAGCCCTGCCCACAGGCTCAAATAGACCCTGTCAAGGAAGAGGAGGCTGCACAGCCTCTCTTGCCCAGGAGATGGGCTGCAGCTGCTGGGCAAGAGGACATGGGCAGACACAGTGGTCTGTGGTCACATCCTTTACTCCATGTAGGGGCAGAGCACTGCCCTCTGCCTCTAGTTTTCTCTCTTGAGGGGCTGCTGGGCTTGAATGCCCTTTCCCCTCTCCATGTGGCACAGGGACCCTGCTGGGGGCTGCCTTAACTTTGATCTTTGCTGCACAGGGTGTGTGAGCACATTGACTGTGACCTCCTGCCAGGGCTCTCCTGCTGTCAGGTCCTGGCACCATCCCTGGGCCATGACCCTCTGACTGCAGACCCCTCCTGCACCTAATGCTTGACAATCCAGGTACAGATGTTCTCCTCACCCTGGGGCTGGCAGGCCACAAGTTGGGCCTTGGACAGTGTCCTGTGAGGTCCCCTTTGACTGCTGACACAGCAGTATGAGCTGTGACCTCTGCTGCGTTGGGCCTATACTTTTTCCTCCATGGTGGCTTTGAAGAGAGGTAAAATCCTTCTCACCCTTGGGTGCTGTGTGTGTGCACAAGGGAAGATCATGGAGGTCATGTCAGAACCTCAGCATCACAGGAAGTGGGGCAGAAGTTTGGGACAGGATAGAGGGTCTGAACTGTTCTTCCTCCTTTGTGGTAGCAAGGAGAAGGGGTAACATGATGTCAGTGCTTGTGGGAGCCACAAGTCTTGCAGGTACAGACCATGATGTCTTTGGGCTTTCCTGGCAGATCTAGCCCTGACAGCATCATCCAGCTCATACTGCTGCCAGATGGGCTCCTTTTGCTTCGGCAAAAATGCCATAGGAAACATAAACCCGCTACGAAGTTATCACTGCTCTGGTCTGATGATTTTTTTTTGTATGTGAGTTGGGATTGGGCTATCTTGACTTTCCATTCACTTTCCCTGGTTGTGGTGAGAGTCTGTGCATCTGAATTCCTGCGGATTTTGCTGTACAAGACAAGACCTGCCCAGAGGTGAATTTTTCTCACATCATTGCTCTGCCTCACTTCTTCAGGTTGTAGCATTCTCCCTGTCTGCTTTCTGGCATGTCTCCCCTCTGTTTTGCTCTTTCCAGATGTGAATGCCTTCAGTTCCATTGCTGAAAATGAGGATGCACTCCTCAAGCACCTATTTGAAGGCTACCAGAAATGGGTCCGCCCTGTGGAAAACTCCAATGACACCATCAAGGTCCTTTTTGGGTTAAAGATATCACAGCTTGTGGATGTGGTAAGTGTTATATTAGGCTCAGTAAAACACTCCTTCTTTTATTGACAGTTGTGCCTCCACCTGGGAGGGATGATAATGTAATTAGCATTTGCCTCCTGAAACAAGAAATGCACGGTGATGGCGGGGCAGCAAAATGCTGAGTGTGATATGGTGCTGGTGATATGATCTTCTGCCACCTGCCCCAGCATGGACTGTAGGACATATTTGTTTGGAAGAAAACCTGCAAGTCCTTTCTTCCCTGCTGTTCTCAGGGAATAGGGACTCAGTTCTATCAGGTTTTAATCAAACAATCCATGCCAGACAGTCGTTGACATCTATGTTTGCCATTTAATGACAAGACAGCTACAGGAGAGGCCTGAGGAAGGTTAAGAGCTGGTTGGACATAATTCACTAAGCAAGCTCAAATTGAGGCCAGAGGTAGTTAAGCTTAACCCAGCTGATCACTCAGATAAAACTCTAGAGGCAAACAGATAATCCTGTGCTTCTGCCCATGTGGAAATTTTCCCTCTCTTTCCACTGCAATGCACAGTGGAATTTGCACAATGCCCAGAGGTATCCACAACAGCGTACTCCTTACATTCCCCAGCCCCTGGCAATGTCCCCTTGTGCTGTGCAAGGCACACTCTAATTTTGTGCTTTATTTACATGTTCAGGACAATGTTTAAATTTGTATCTTCCCAAACTCACTCCAAGCTGAGCTTTGCAGGGAGATGAGCCATCCTGTGAGCCCACAACCATGTGTGAATCTGACACTGCTTGCTGGCTGAGGCCTGCTGCATCCTGGGTCTTTGGCATGTGATCCCCTTGAGCTTCTGTGAAATGCCAGGCCTCAGTTTTCCAGCCTCAGAGGCTCCCAGTGATAGCAGGGACAGCACCTAAAAAGTCAGTTCATTTCCTTCAACAGTGACTGAATCCTGTGGGGTAACAGGACCATAGAGATCTCCTTATCTTGGCACAGGGTTGGACTCAGCAGGCATAGGGTCTGTTCCTGATGGCTGCTTTGGTATTGAAATCCTCTCTACCTTGTGTCGCCCTAGGATGAGAAGAATCAGCTGATGACAACCAACGTGTGGCTGAAACAGGTAAATTAGACTGCATCAGACCTCCCTTTTCCCCATGTGGAGCTGCTGAACTGAGTAGCCATCCTAGTCGGCTGCCCACTGTGCCATCCATCCCATTTCATGATGCTGAGTGGCCAGACAAAAGCCACACCAAGTTACCTAACCTGAAATTTTTACTTTACTCTTCTCACTTCAGCAAATGTACGAAGGGACAGAAGGGCAGGCCTTTGGGACATAAGGTACCCTCTTCTCCTGACGTGCACCCCAGCTGGATGCTTGAGCCAGCTGTATTTGAGGGAAGCGACACACTTGGTACTGCAGTGGCTATCCCTGGGATGCTGTGTGTGCCCTGAGGGACTATCCTGTCTCAGACTTAGAGGTCACACAAGTACTGTCTCCCTTGCCTGAGCTAGTAGTGGTGCCTTGGATAGATTTCTTCATTCCTCAGCATATGTAGAGAGAAAGAAAAGGCCAGCATGTTACACAAACACCACAGACCTTTTCCCATTAAAAGCAGTAGCAAATGGATCAGATCTCTCTAACATAACTGCTCCTGGAACTAACAATGATTTATACAAATGCGGGAACTGTGGAAGTTGAACTGTTAGCTCTTCTTTCTTCTTCTTCACTCCTGAAGAACACTGTTTTTGTTTTAGGTTACATTGCACCAGTTTATTGACCTTGTGACAATTATTTTAAGTCTCTCAGCCATGTGAGTATCTGTAAAGATGTGAGCTGATCCCAGGCAGAAGACATAAAAAAACAAACTGTACTTGAAATAGTGCCATGTGAAAAAGTTCCTGGGGTTTGCTGGGCTGATGCACAAGAAATGTGACTCAGTTTTTGTCTCAGTCTGGGTTCTGTAGTGCTGCAGTGAGTGTGAGCTTCTGGGGGGAGCAAGACCCTTAAAATGCATGTGGCTATTGTGTGCAGAGACAGTCTCTCTCTTGAAGAGGAAAAAGTTCAGACTTCCCGTCACTGCGGGGAAGACAGGAATTTCCCCTTTTGAAGGAGAAATTTCTCTCTGATCCAAATACAGCTCCTGGGAGCCTGTCCTGAAATATCTGCAGTATTATATTTTCCCCGTCTTCAGCTTCAGTTGTAGAGCCCATTTTGTGCACAAGGTCACGTCTTCGCTTCCTTACTTCAAGTATTCACTTGGGCAGACAGTAGAACCTTTCTGTAAAGATCACATGTCTGCACTCATCTTTCCTCTCCCCATTCCCACCCACTCTTCTTGCAGGCTGCAGCACCTGCCCTCATCTGCAAGTCCAAGCCCTGTGCACTGTAGACACACTGTTTTCTCTCAAAGCCTTGGGGTCTGTGCTCAGATTTTGGTCAGGGCAGCTCTTCAGGGCAACTCAACCCTGTGCTCTCAGGAGTTGTTACCATTTCTAATACCCCTTCTCCATCTGATGGGCTGAGAACATCAAGGCCCAAGGAAATACAAAGGGAGCAGAAAATGAGACACAAGCTCTGATTTTCACGCATGTAAGTGCCCTCAGGAGCTCAGGTTGAGCACTAGATACCTGTGGCCTGACCCAGGTGTCCTGCCTTAGAAGTCATGCATTCATGTAGCCCCAGCTCCCTCAGCATTTCCTCATAAGGGAGGTGCCTCTCATCATCTTTGTTACCCTCTGCTGGGCCTGCTCCAGGACCTTCCTGTCTCCTATGTCCTGAGGAGCCCAGAGCTGGACACAGCACTCCAGATGTGCCTCACCAGGGCACAGCAGAAGGACAGGATCACCTCTCTCTGCTGGCAATGCTCTTCCTAAAGCCCGCCAGGATCCCATTGGCCTTCTTGGCCCCAAGAACACACTGCTGGCTCATGGACAGCTTGTTGTCCACCAGGATCCCAGGTTCTTCTCCTCAGAGCTGCTTTCCAGCAGGTCACTCCCACCCTGTGCTGCTGCCTGGGGTTGTTCCTCCCCAGGTGCAGGACACTGCACTGGCCTTTGTTGCATTTCAGAGGGTTTTGCTCTGCTGATTCTTCCAGCCTCTTAAGGCCTTTCTGAAGGGCTGCACAGCCCTCTGGAGTATCATCCACTCCTTTGGACTCTTCACTGTCATCAGGGAACTTGCTGAGGAGGCATCTGCCCCTTCATCCAAGTCACTGGTGAACAAGATGAACAATACTGGGCCCAGTGTGGAACTTTGGGGGACACCACTAGTGACAGGCCTCCATGCCTCTGACCCTATGCCTCTGATAACAAACCTTTTGGGATCTGTCCTTCTGCCAGCTTTCAATCCTCCTCAGTTTCCACTCATTGAGTCCAAAGGTCCTGAGTTTGCCAATGAGGATGTTGGGTGAGACAGTGTTAAAATCCTTGCTGAAGTCAAGGTAGACAGCATCCACTGCTCTCTCCTCATTCATCCAGGCATTTGTTTCATAGAATGCAATCAGGTTGGTCAAGCATGATTTACTTTTAGTGAATCCATTCTGACTACTCCTGATCACCTTCATAATTTCTCTGCAAGAGTCTTTTCTTGGATGAGCAAAGCTTAAATACAAGCATTTTCCTTTATATTTTTTGGTAACTTCAAACATCCCGATGCTCAAGATGGTGGGACTTGATAAACAATCAGGCTGACACACAATGTTCAGAGGAGCCTTTAGTGGTTGCTGAGAAAGTCTCTGGATTTGGGCAAGCTATGGGGTCTACAAGGAAGGGTCGAGAATCTGGCTCCAGTGTTTTTTGTTCCACTAGTGGTGGGTTAAACTCTTCCATGACAGCACAGAGATGGGAATCTAGCAGAACTGGAGGAAGGAGAGAGTGATTGCAGCAATTGCAAGCAAGCAAGCAAGCAATTGCAAGCAAGGATTGCAATGATTGCACGCTGTCTGGAGCAGCTTGGAAGAAAGGGAGAAGAGAGGAAAGAGCCTTACGCATCTGCTGCTACACTTTGTGTCAGCATAGCCCACAGGGAGATTCCTGTTTTAAACTGCTCATCTTCAAAGTCTACACACAACCTGTTTTCTGCTCTAGTAAGAAGACATACAACCATTTGCCTTGTAGACACAAAAGAGCACTTTAGCTGGGAGAGAAATCAATGCACGGCAGGGGGAAAGTGAAGAGTATTGCAGATAGAACAAATAACCCAGGCCAAGGAGTGCTCCAATTCAATCCAGAGGGGTGATTCTATCCCTAGGAGGCTCACAGGATATTTGCTGCTCCTGTGTTAGTGGAGGCTAAAAGCTGACTGTGTTGGTTGCTGCTCAGCCCTGACTATCTCCTTGCATGATGTGTGTTTCCAGCACAAGCCCCCTATTACAGGAAGTGTCCAGGACATATGTGAGACTGTGACCACTTAACAGCCTAGGCTGCTGGAGACATCTGTTAGGTACCCATCCTCAGGGAAATGTTGACACTAGAAGTGGTGTTCTCTATCCCTGATGCTGGGGCTGTGAGCAGCAATGACCCCTCTTCTCTCCTCACACCTGAACAATAACAATTGTCTGTAGGTATAGCTGTGAAAAGCACATGGAATTAAAAAAGTAAGAGGAGAACAATATGGAGAATTATTAGAGAATATTGCTTTTTTTGGTTCATCCTTAAGTCATGGAGGAAATTACCCAGTAAAAGCTGAGACCTCCACATCCCTGGAGATCTCTTAGTGTTGCAGCTTAATGGAAACTGGTTCATCTTCCACTTCTTGGTATTGACCACAGCCTACAGCTCTTGCATCACGTTGCTGCTATTTCTGTGCGCAATGAAAATCCTCATCAATAATGAACAAGAATCAGAGAGCTGAGTTTATATTGCTTTTCTGTGGAAATCTCCAGGTTGCTGGAGCAACTTTGTTATTATCAACCAATCTGAAAAACCAAAAAAAGGAGAGAAAAATTATTCTAGAGTTCAGCATGGTGAAAATGGACAGGATTCCCCCTGCTTTTGTATCCAAACACTTTGCAAGAGCATCATATTATTTTTCCTGCAATAGTCTGCAGATCCTTCTGATGAAAGAACAATTTTTTTTTGCAAGGACAGTGTGTGGATATTAGGTGTTGTATTCCATTTGCTGAAAAAGGCCATGTCTCTACTGAAAAGTGAATTAAGGCCACATCTCTCTCATTTGAGTACTAGTACCCACACCACCTGGCTCTTCCATGGGGTTGGGGCCAGCCAAAACCAGCTTGGGCTTGTTTTCAGAGGGAAGGAAAGCTGCTGCACTACAGAGAAGTGGCTCCTTCCTCCTAGACTACTCTCTAGTAGGTGGGCTGTGCTGGGTGGTGAGTGAAGTGAGAGTCAAGTGCTCCCCAGGAGTGCTGGCCTTGAGGTTGCCAGCCTAGGGGTGGGTTGTTGGGTCTCACCTGTGTCTGGAGGGGCAGTGCCTGTGGGGATTAACATCTCCCAGCCATGCCCATCTGGCATCCTCTCTGCAGCTGCGCAGCCTCACACCAGGCTCTGCCTGCTGTGAGGAAAGAGGCTGCTGCATATGAATGGGCAGCGGACTCTGCTGTTTTGTTACAGGAATGGATCGACCACAAGCTCTCCTGGAATCCAGATGAATATGGTGGGATCACCGCTATCCGGGTGCCCTCTGAGTCTCTGTGGCTTCCCGACATTGTTTTGTTTGAAAAGTGAGTAGCATGGCTCCTTGCGCTGGGTGTAGGCCAGAGCTTGGGCAAGGCGTGTCAGCTACTGTGAGGCTTGTGTGTGCTGTCAGAAGGCTGCTTCTTTAGGCAGTGTGAATGTTGTGCACCTTGTGCTTGAGTTAAGGGATAGAAAGCAGAGATGAGATGGGGTAGGACTGGGATATAGTCCTGAACTTGGTACTGTTTTTTCCTGTCCAACTCCCAGTGCTGACGGACGTTTTGAGGGATCCCTGATGACCAAAGCCATAGTGAAGTACAATGGAGTGGTGACCTGGACACCACCAGCCAGTTATAAGAGCTCCTGCACAATGGATGTGACGTTCTTCCCCTTCGACAGGCAGAACTGCTCCATGAAGTTTGGGTCGTGGACATATGATGGCAATATGGTGGACTTGATTTTAGTGGATGAAAATGTTGACAGGAAAGACTTCTTTGATAATGGGGAGTGGGAGATCTTAAACGCCAAAGGTATGAAAGGCAACAGGAAGGATGGGCTGTACTCTTACCCATTTGTCACTTACTCCTTTGTGTTGAGACGCCTTCCATTGTTTTACACACTTTTCTTAATAATCCCTTGCCTGGGACTGTCTTTTCTAACTGTCCTGGTGTTTTACCTACCTTCAGATGAAGGAGAAAAGCTTTCATTGTCGACATCAGTTCTAGTCTCCCTCACTGTTTTCCTTTTAGTGATTGAGGAGATAATCCCTTCTTCTTCCAAAGTCATCCCTCTGATTGGTGAGTATCTGCTCTTCATCATGATTTTTGTGACCCTCTCTATTATCGTGACTGTGTTTGTTATCAATGTCCACCACCGATCCTCAGCAACTTACCATCCCATGGCTCCCTGGGTTAAAAGGCTCTTTCTCCAGAAGTTGCCTCGGCTGCTCTGCATGAAGGGCCACGTAGATCGCTATTCCTTCTCAGAGACTGAAGAAAAGGGAACCACCTTGAAATCAAAATTTCTGGGGAAGCAGAAATACAAGCAAGCAAAAGATGGAGAAAAAGTTGTTATTGCCTTCTTAGAAAAGGCAGCTGACTCCATTCGGTACATTTCCAGGCACGTTAAAAAGGAGCATTTCATCAGACAGGTAGGTAAAGGGAGGGCAAGGGGAGAATCACATTTTCCTTGAAGTTCTTTCCTTCCAAGTTATTTCCTCTACTGCATGTCCATTGCTTCCCTTTGGCTCTCCTCCTGCTCTCCTCTGAGACATATTCTTCCTCAGACCTTGATAAATAATGTTTTTTGAGACAACACATAGCCTCAAGGGGAAGTGTATTGTGCTGCGAGAGCCCCTGCTCTTCACAGATTCAGGAGACTACAGCAGCCTCTCCTGGAGGAATTCCTGGTTTGGGATTATTTGAATAACCTTGTCCTGTGTAAGTTTGGGATACACACGAATCTGGAAGTCTCCAAACTGTCATATGCTCTGAAAATGTAGCTTTCACACTTACAGGCAGGCTCTGTGGCGTTTGCCAGGTGTCAGTCCTGGCCTCCCAGCATGTGCTGTGCACTGCATAGCTGCTCTGTTTTGAATGGAGGTCTTCTAGATTTTCACTAACACCTGTTTAGATTAGCTCCCAGCTCTTGTCCTTCACCTCTCAGTGATCCTCCTGGCTTTTAGAATGGCAAATTACTGTGTGTGAAAACGACACATCTCATGCAAGGGTAGGACAGCAGAGCAATGCAGTTAGCGGCACTTGAAAAGACAAAACCTTCTGTTAGCACCCTCCTAGCAAGGGCTAGGGCTTTGTTCAAACTGTGCTTCTGCTGAGAGGACTTCAGCAGAAAGAAGCTCAGTAAATCTAGCATGTAGTATGTGAACACATACTGCTCGTGACTAAAACCTTCTGTTTGAAGCTGAAATAACTTCAATAAAAAGGTCTGTTGAATCACCTTAATAGATAGCACTTCTATGTGTGCACAGTTGTGGCAGTACTTCAAAATTCCCCTCCTGAATGTATGCAATCTGAGTCAACAAATCACTTAAGCAAGCACAAGTAAATTGAACCACTTGTACTGGAATCAATGCCTGTGTCCAAGGACTGTGCCAGAGCCTCATCCTGGCACTTAGAGGGAAATGTATTTCTGTAAAAAGAAAACCAGTTCACTATAAAGCCATCTTCAAGGCTAGGTCTGTAAACTTTCATATGTGCACTTAGCTAAAAGTTTTTGCATGGGCTGAAGAAGTCTCATCACCATGTGCACAGAGCCATGGAATTGTTTTGGAGTTTTGAGTGATTTGCAGCCGTGAGTGCTGAAAAGGCAATCCCTGTCAGTTTTAGGCTACCACATACTACAAACATCTAATTTTGAAACCAGATTTGGGGTGCTGAAATATATGTAGCAATATCAACAAATTACTGGGCTTGTTACTGTTTATGTTTATCCTCCCTCTGTCCTTCCCAGGTTGTACAAGACTGGAAATTTGTGGCTCAAGTCCTGGATCGGATCTTCCTTTGGTTGTTTCTGGTGGTGTCAGTGACGGGTTCAGTTCTCATCTTTACCCCTGCATTACGGATGTGGTTGAACAACACTTTGTAGAAAGTGCTCCCACAGTAACATACAAGTACAACACTGAGGGATGGGGGTGCCTTGGAGCTTTGTCTCTATTGTACAAGAGGGGAAGCAGCAGCAAGAATGAGGGAAGGTGATGGTAACAGTGGGCACTGACTAGTGCTTTCAATCTTCATATAACTCCACCAGTACAGATTTTGTTGAAATTGGAGAAGAGCTTGGTGCACAGCCAAATCCTAAAGTAAACATGTTGCACAATGAGGTTCTAATTATTCTATTGTTAGCTTCGTTATATTACTATAAAAGCCAAGATTATTAGTTAAAATTTGAAATAGAAGGTTTTGCACAACGATTAGAGTTAAAAGGCAGAGCTGCCAGTTAAAATGCTACATTACAAAAGAATGTAGGAACACAAATGGGTACTTGGTTTATCTGTGTTTCCAAGGAAAAAACCACAAAATCTGTACAAGCTGCTTTATGCATGTGTCAGAACTGGCAATTGCATAGCATGTGCGTCAGAAAAAAGTATAAATTCTGCACCTCAGAAAAAGTATAAATTCTTCTTAGATGGGATGCTCAAAACTTTGACTTTCTAGCCTCACCTTGCTGCAGGATCAGCCCGACAGAACCTATCGCTCTGCCCACCTGCTGCCAGCCTTTCTGGCATGCACACTTTGTCTCTCACCTCAGCCATCAGGAAGCTCCAAGGTGTTGCCACTTTTCAGTACTATTTGCAATTTTGTTTTGCTGCTCTGTAATGTACCAGAAGCCTGATGAAGCGGAGGATTTTACCCATGCCCCACATTTAGAAACTATTATTCCTTCACCTCCTTGATCACAAGACACACAGAAGATCACCTAAGCATATTGCATGGAATAAGGTGGCTGTGCTACTCCGTAAGGCAACAGTGATATATACCTGAAGTGCTCAGTTGGAGGGAAGCTGCAGACATTGCCTTTGGTAAATGAAAGTTATGGTTGCTGCAGGAGTGGGGTTTCTCTTGAGGGCTATGTGGTGGGCTGGTCACCAGGAAGATGCATTTTTGGGTGTTGGCTTGTCCATATTTCCCAGGCAATTCAGAATTTCATTCCTTTGATTCATTTATTAGGGGATCCTTTTGCATGATTAGAAACAGCTCTTGGATTGTTAAACAAGTGAGCTGTGACAGAAACCCAGGTGAAACTCTTGAACACAGGAATGAAGCTCTCACCACTTTTGCTGGGGCAGTGTTTTCCAACATAGTGTGCTTTAGAAAATCCCATTCAGAACTTGCAAATGTTTTTAGGGTTAGCAAGGGATTTGGAGACCCAATTTTTGACAGTCTAAATAGGTGTTTAAGTTTTAGCTAGCCTTGAAACTGTCTCCCTAGGGGTGGAGGTTAGAAAGTGATGAAAATACATAGAGGTGTTCTTGTGCTTGGATTGTGCATACACGCCAGACCTCTGTGCATTAATGTAATCCCATCTTTTTGTGTCAACACAGAAGCTTCTGTTCAACTGTGCGGTTATTATTAATAAAGATGTATTCAGTAAATATTTCCTGGGGTGTCCATACACTACAATTTGTTGTCGATTTGTTGTCATCAAAGCTAGATTGTAGCCCATTTTATAAATTTTGTTTCAAATCTATTCAGAGGGTTTGTCACATTCTTGGAAAGTCTTCCTAAATTTTCAGCTCTGTATGTGAGTTTGAGCAAGAAGCATTCAGATCTGGTTATTATATTGCAGGAACCTAGAACAAACCCATTTAGTTTAGCATATACAGAGAGATGTCTTAGCATAAGACTGGCATAAAACTCATACACATTGACCATCCTACCAGCTGCTCCTCTCTTCTAGCATAAAGTGAATTTGTTCCCCTGGATAGTACTATGAAATATCTGTAGAAAAAGGATGAGGAAACTCTTCTTTCCAGTATTTATTGAGCTCCAGTAGTGATAGGTATTCCCTGTGAGCATTGCTGCCAGGAGGCTGCTTGTTAGCCATGACAGATGACATCTTCCTCTCCTGGGCAAATGCCTCAGGTGTTCATCTGACAGATGGTCCATGCAACACTTTGGTTGCCCACCCCCAGACAACACATGGCTCTGTCTCACATGGCTGTGTCTGATTCCAAGCTGCTTTTTCTGGCTTATGCCGGTGAAGATCAGCAGGGCTCATGTGTGGGAGATGTATGAACACTGCACAGGTATGGCTTCTGGCCTCCAGTCTTCCTAGCATTGCCTCTGGGACTGCTACATCTGTATTCTCACTACTCATTCTCTTGTTCTGCCTGTTCCTGAGCTTCTCTGAATGTGTTTGCTGCTGGCTCACAAAAGCATTCAACATGTGGCCCACAAAGGCCTGTCACTAAAAACACAACTAAGGAGGACGTTTGGGCAGGCAGTCCTCTGATGGGGCCCTTCCCTCTGCTCCACGTGCTCTGCCTGTGGATGACAACATTGCAAATTGCAAATCTTAACAAAAAAACAGTAACCCTCTGCTTTACTACTGTCTCAACATGTGCTGTCTCGATTTCTGGGCACTGGTTTCATGGGGCCTTTGCACTGCTTGGCAATACCACATATACCACCCACTCACTGAAAGATAAATATGACAAACTCTTCTGGGCCTTTTAGTGGAAGCAAAGTGGAAAAATTGTCTCCCTTGGGAAAAGAATGTAAGGAGATGCTGAGTTGAGATGCTTCTATGCTTTTAAAATTAAGTCATGGATGCCATCACTCTCAAGGAAAGGAGAATCCTTGCTGCCAGTGGTAAACTCATCACTATGATGTATAATAAGGGGTCTTGCTAAAGTGACTTTGGAGCTGATGGGGTGAGAACAGACTTTTCCCGTGGTTGTGCACAATGAGTGACCCAAGCCAACATCTGGGATGGCACCAGCTCTAGTTATAACTTTTCTCGTTATGTCAGTTAGAAGGTCCCCCAACCTTCAACAAGAGTTGGAACAAGCAAAAATGTCATTTTTGTGTGGGTTCTCCACATCTGCTTACACGGACACCCCTACTGCAGCTTTTTTCAAGGTGACATGCTTATTGTGTTCCCCATCCCCACTCTATAATCAGTCAACTACTTTCACAAAGCTGGCAGCAGTACGTAAGGCTCCCAGTCTTGAATGTGCCAAACACAGCTGAGAATGGCAAAAGATGGCTCCCAAAGTTACTGAGCTGGGGGAAGGAAGGGGAAATAGTACATCAGAAAGACACAAAACATGACTTTCTAAATACGGGATTTTGCTGAAGTCAGATTATTGACTCTGGGGTTAAAGCTGTCATGCCTAAGACACCAATGCAGTGGACCTTCAGCCACAGTATTTTTATGGCTTGGATGGTCATAGAGTGCAACAACGAATGTGGCAGTCAGATGTCTTTTCTGTAGAGATGAAGTTTTTGGGCTCAGAATTCAGCTCTTCTCTTCAACTTTCTTTTATTTTCCTGCACCTCCTTTCTGATTAAAGAGCCAGCATAGTAAGTATTCTTTAGTAGCATCTATAAAACCATTTCACAACAGCAAATTTAAAAAAAAAACCACAAACCCACAAATTCTTCAAGAAGATATATCTCAGGAGTGATATTTAATTGGCAGGCTGACAAAATAAACCATGCTTTTTCATATATCTGTCAGTCACTGCATAATTGAGATACATTCAGGGGGATTACAGAAAATAATAGTTTTCTTCTACATTTTCTTCTACAGTCATGGGCCGTATAAAGACAGTTATATTCTTGTCATTCCACCTTTATCTCTATAATACACACTAATTCATTCCTATTCTCTTTGTTATGACATATAAAAAAGAGTAAAAGGCCAGTCAGTCGCTTCAGAAACAGGGACTCATACTTTCCACAGATTGGTGATGTTCAGAGCAGAGACTGATACATGGCAGACACTAAAAACACTTCGTTGACACTATACAGTTAAATTTAGAGGCTCTATAAGAGAGAAGGGTTTTGCATTCTTGAAGTCATTTGGTTTAAAAGTAGTGGTGCCTTTTAAAGAAGAACCTTTCATCACAAAACAGGAGTATAAACAAACAAGGAACTTGAGGGTAAAACATCCCCATTTTATAGAAACCACATCAGGAACACATCTACAAAGTGAAGAAGCACACTAGGACTGGGATCTGGTCACATAGCAGCAATTCAGCCCTGAAGGATATGTCCCTACAGTTATAGGTTTGCACACACAGCAGTGACCCATGAGGAGCCAGGAAACAGAACATTACTGCACAGCTGTTTGAAACAGGGTGCTCAGCTTTGCATAGGATTCATGGTATCCAGGCTTCTTCTGCTGGGGTATGCATAATCCAAGGTGGTCTTGGGTTTTAAAAACAGGAAAACTCAGATTAATCCAATGCTGTCAAAACAGTTCTGTCTGTGACAAGTAGCTACTCTGGGACAAACACTTCTCTGTTGGGTTTATGTCTAAGCCTGAACAAGCAGGAGTTTTCAGAACAGAATCTGTGGACTAGGACCACTGCTAACCTGATGAGAGATGTGGCTTGGAAATCCTGCTGAAACTTTTCAAGGTCTTGGTACTCACTGTCAGGAAGCAAAGGGGGCTTAGGTCACATGCAAAGCTAAGTGGCAGATCAAACTAGTTTTAAAAGATTTTAGAAGCATGTAGTGTTCAAATATGTATGCTTCATATGGTAATATGCCTCACATTCTAATATTAAGTCCATTTGTCTTCAAATACGATTAAATGCTTAAGACCTGTCTGAGTTCAAATATGAATGTGAATACATACTTTATTGTTCTGGGACCCTCTGTGGCTGGGTGTTGAGGCGGTGGTGAGCAGAGGGGTTATGTTAAAAGAGAGAAATAAAAGGTAAATTTCTGAACTGAAAATTAAACAAGAACAGAAGTGGATAAAAAGCAGTGGATCGAGTTATGTCTCTGCTATTAGTGGCTGGATAAAGAGCCCTACAGTCCCAAACACACAAATGATTATAAATACCCAGAGAAATACTCTGTCTATCACCATAGCCACATATTTCCAATCATCTTCCACCTGCAAGAGAATAAAAAAAAAGGATAAACTACATGTAATGTCACATGCAATTGTGAGTTTACATTACGCAGTAGAAATGCCCCTTGTGCTTTTGAATGTGAGGAAGAACATTTGTGCAAGTCAGGAAAGTTGTTTGTCGTGCTTATAGTTGCTGCAGTTTTCAAGTCACTTCAGAGGGGGCTGATTTTCTAATGGTATTTTACCATTTTTGGCTGAGAACATACAACACGGTCCTAGTCTGCTGAATTGCTCTAAATATTCAAGTCTGAGGGGAGCCAATCCATGGCTGTAAAGCTGACATTAACAAATAGGACCTGATCATGTGGTGGGTGCAGAGTGGGGTGGTTTAACAGCAGGCACAGCCACCATAGCTGCACATCACTGAACTCTGTCAAAGGATTTATCCTGACAGCCCACACAAGACAGTTTGCTATTCTGGTCTGATTTGAAACACTGTCTCTCCAATCAAGCCCCATCAGTTTCAGAAAACTGGACAACAGGACACATAGACTGTAGCAAAACAAGGGCTCTGACTGAGCAAACTGCAATGTCTTGTGCTAAGCGGGACAGTGTGGATTTTATATGGCTGAGAGATAGACCTTAGAACCACACTCACTGAAGCTGCTGTCCTTTAAAATGTACCTTTAAACTTGTACTGCACAAGAAACACTGCATCAGAAAAACAGTCACTCATATAAACTAGTGACTGGTTAAGAGCCCTCTGCTGAGGAACCTTCCACTTGTTTTCCCAGTTTCATTATATTTTACTCCAAGAAAATACTGGATTTAGCATTTTGATTATGTTGAGGGTGAGAACGACAGTGGCAGTTACTGGGGAGTATAAATAAAAGTTAAGTAGGGTAAGTTTGAAGTTGTAAACTATGATAATGGTTATTCAGCCCAGGTGAGAAACAGATAAATAAGCTAAAACTTTTTGGGTTTGTGTTTGATTGAATCCTGACCAGCCTCCCAGGACTGCTGAGAGGATAGCTATAATAGTCAGTATTGTTAGGTTGAGTGATGGGGATGTTATAAAAAAGAGGGTGGCTGAAGAAAACTTCATGACCATGGATAGTAACAGGCTGATAGTCAGGGAAGAACCTTGGAGGATTTTTAAAAATCAGAAATGGAAGCTGAACTTTGTGTGACATAAAATGAAGCAAGAACTTCAGGAGATGTAAATGTTGCTACAATTTTTAAACGGCTTTTATTTATATAGAGGTAGTACATAATACCACCCATATTGTTTTGTGTATCTGGCTGAAGCAGAAGCAGCTGCCAGAATAATTTTTCTCAGTGTCTGCCTAGGAACAAATCCCATATTTTCCCTGAAGAGGGAATATTTGTAAATGAAAAATCACGCTTCTCATTCCTAGTATGTTTTGAAAGGTAAGATACAAAGCTGCTGATGAACACAGTAGACTAAAAATACATTTTCATGTGGCAGGAGAGATTTGCAAAATGCAAATCAGCAAAACGAGCAAAGGAGGACTTCTCCTGAGCTGTATAATCAAGACAGCAAGTTACTTGGATGAGTGCATGCAAAGCCCCTTCTTATTGAGAGAGCATCAGAGAAAGCAGCTAAATCAGTACATGGGTATGTTTTATGCAGCTGGTGTGACAATGAAAGCAGGGCTGAAATGTTTGGGTTAAGCAAAGCACTAAGGTTATAGGTACTAAGCCATGCTCAGCTTAATCTCCATCCACCTCTATGCCAATAGACTCCTGCCTTTTGCTTCAGGCTGGCATGTACTACAACTCATTCTATGAATTCAGTCACCAGCTTAACTCTAGTACTTTATTCAGAAATTTATGGATTTTGTTTTCAGGTGAAACATCTTCTGCAGGGCATAAAAAAAGGGCAAAAAAGGTAATCTTTAGGTTTCACAGAAGTTGCATGGATTTCAACAAAAATATTCTGATAGAAAGTATGTGTATCAACACTTCCCTTATAAAGTTTTTGTGATTTTCAATACAAGGAAAGCAGAATTCAGTTTTGAAATGGATTTTACCGTCATAGAGCATAAAAAAACCTTAAAAACCAAAACCAAAAAATCCGTGACAGAACAAAGATGTATATTTCATTAGGTTCTAAACATTTCTAAAAAATATCATGAAGTGTCAGAGAATTCCTGCTCCTTATGAGGTCTGGGTGTCAGAAGATATTTTGCAGCTCCTTTTAGTTGCTTGTTGCTTTGCACATGAGGATGTGGCCCAAGAACTCTTTAAATTCCAATGTGCATAATTTTCTATGACAGTAATCCCAAACAGGATAAAAATTTTATAACCTCACACAAGCAAATTCATTAGATGGTCTTCTTCCCCAGGAACTTGTCTTACTGCTACTGTATGTTTAGTATCTCCTTCTTAGACCATGTGCAGCCTTCCTGGACTCATTTGATCTTCAGGACTGACTCCAAAGGGATTCTGACAATCAGCCTCCTAAACAGGCCAAAGCCTGCCTGCTGGAGGTCCAGTTCTGCTGGCACCCCTCTTAACTCTACCCAAAATTGAAAACTCTGTCATTCTGTGGTTGCTGTGCCCACGGCCTCCAGCCATCACACCTCCCACCAGTCCTTCTCTGGTCACAAACAGTGAGCCCAGTGTGGCACCTTTCCTGGTTTGCTTGCTTCCTGTGTCAGGAAATTACCTTCCACGCACTCCAGGAACCTCCTAGATTGATTCTTCTCTGCTGTGTTATATTTCCACAGCCCTCTGGCAAGTTGAAGTCCCCCATGAAAGCAAGGGCTGGTGATTATGAATCTTCCAGCCTCTTGTAGAATACATCATCTGCCCGTTCATCCTGCCTAGTGGTCTCTAACAGACTCCTACGAGGACCTGCACCCTGCTGACCTTCCCCCCAACATTTACCCAGAGGCGCTCCACCTTGTCATTGCCATTGATTCCGTTACAACCAAAACAAGCCCCAGTGGGATGGTTACCTCCCTTACCTCTTTGGTTTCATTTTGAGACCTCATGTTCTCTGCGATGAACTGGACATTGCTAATGACATCCTTCACCTCTGGGGAGTACTCCATGTGAGAGTGCTCTGCCACCCATTTCAGTGACTGATGGCTCAGTCGTCTTTTGGTGGTTGGGAGTTCAGTTGCCTTATCACAGTGACTGCATCTCTGCTGCTTGTGCAATTTGGTATCTTTGTGTTTGCTGTGCTTTGACTTGCTCGACTTACTGTCTGATACTTTCTTGTTTTTTCTGCAGGTGGTTTTCCTCTGCTGTTCTAGTGGCCTCTGCATCAACAGGACTTTGGGGAGTAGCCTAAGAAAGACAGTTTTTACCCATTTGGGCATTGTGTGTGTGGTTGGAGTCCTGTAATGTATATTCAGGACAAACACTGTGATGACAATTGACAGAGTCACAAATATCATTGTGAAGAGTAAATATTCCCCTACTAGGGGAATTACTAAAGAGGTGGATGGGATTGTTTCTGTGATCACCAGCAAAAATACTGTCAAAGAAAGAAGCACAGAGATGCAAAGAGTAACTTTCTCACCACAGTCAGATGGCAGGTAAAAAACTAACACAGTCAGGAATGAGATGAAAAGACAAGGAATGATCAGATTTATGGTGTAGAACATTGGCAACCTTCGAATATAAAAGGAATATGTTATGTCTGTGTAGATCTCTTCACAGCAGTTATATTTGATATCATGTTTGTAGCCAGAAGCATCAACTATTTCCCATTCACTATTTTCCCAAAAGTCATTCATATCTACTTTGGATCCAATGATCAGAAGATCAATTTTGGCTTTGTCATAGGTCCATGAGCCAAATTTGAGTGAACAGTTCTGATGATCAAATGGGAAAAAGGTAATATCCATAGGACAAGAGCTTTTAAAAATAGCTGGTGGGGTCCACGTGATCATTCCATCATAGCGAAGGAGGGCTTTGGTCTTGCCTTCTACTTGAAAATCTCCCACAGCACTGGAAAGACAAAGAAAAGAAAATTATCATAAAAATAGAATGTAATGGGTGTTTTCATGGGTGCTGCAAGATGATATTTTTGGGAGAAAGAGTCAAATGAATCTATAAAATGGGTAAAATGAATCATCATACTTATTATACAAGACAATATCTGGTTTCCAAATTTTATCTGCTGGTACCCGAACAAATTCAATGCCATCATATTGTCTGGGATCCCATCGCAATTTGTAGTCATTCCAAATCTGAAACAAGAATGGACAAGGATTTTAAAACCTTAAATTATCAGCAAATGTCTGTTTCTCAGATCTTCCTACAAAACAACAGACTACGATAAAAATGCAGTATGTGAAGAAGGGGACAATGGTCCAAAAGACAACAAGGCCATGACCTGGAAAAACACTGGACATGTGTGAAAACTGCCCCCATTGATTGCTGCTCTGCTCTCTGTGAGGGTGTGGGGTGCCAATTGTTATGAACTGCTGACCTGCTGAGATCTCTCCTCTGTCTTTTGACTTCAGTAAAGACCCTTGTCTGTGAAAGGTTACCTCCCCACTGCAGAGAGAAAACAGGGGCCTTGCTGCAGCAGCCCACAGGTTAGAGGGCAGCACCAGCGGAGACCAGCACCCTCATGAGTGAGGAGGCACACGAACAGGCAGCTGCTGGACAGTACTGGTGCCACAGGAGTAGGGAAATACCAAGTCAGGGCAGTGAGGGATGCACAGTAGCTCTCCTGCATTGCTGAGAGAGCTGACATTGCATGATGTCCACTGCCCTATCATGGGGCCATGCTCCATGGTCTCTAACCTATTGTAAGTACAGTATATCTTACAGAAAACTTTGAGTGGACCACAATCAATGCCTGAAAAAGCTGGTGCAAGTTAGCTATATTTTCTCAGCAGTTTAAGTCCTCTAAGGACCTCTATCTATGTAAAAACATTATTAGGAATAATGGAGGTGTGTTCCTTCAGCTAATAAATGTTTTGGTGGAGATGACCTAGGACTGCAGAGCTTCATATTTAATCACTCTTTAAGGAGTAAATCCAGCTAGATTTTCCAGAAGAAAACCAACCATCGTTAAGTTGGAGAAGAATATATCACACAGGAAAAAAGGAAGATGTAGCTTCTTGGTAAAAAAAATGAAGAAATTACTTTCTCAATTGTGGATCTTCTCCTTACTAATCTTTTAAAATCCTGGTTACAAATCAAGAACTTATTCTGGGGATGTAACTTCGAAGGTAACGCACATTTCATCACAACGATGCAAAATGCATGAGAAATGCAACACAGTCACTTACGTGTCTTAGCCACAGATTTGTTTCCATAATCTGATTGACTTCATCCTATAAAGAAACACAGGCATAACCAGTTATAGTGTCCTGATACGGCCAAAAACTCAGCCCATAAAACCGGAAAATAGAATTCCACATTAACTGATACCACAAGTTTTTCTAGCATCTTTAAAGAGGTTTACATATTGTAGACAGTTGTGTGCAACTATACTGCAAAATTAATAAACCTTTACTGAAAAATCATGTTCCATAAATACCAGACGTACAGAAAGCTGTGCTGCTTTGCCAGGAACTTGAATACCTGAAGAGCACACAACCTAGAATTGCTCTGACCTGTACCACAGGAATAAGACTCTTCTGGTGGCTGTGTATTTTGTTGGATTCAGTGTTTAAAAAGCTCTGATTATGCAGTACAGTACTAGTCAAGATTAAAGAAAAATGGCATCTGTATCACAGCGTTCTTGAGTTTCTATGCAAACTTCTAGAGCAGATGCACTTAACCAGCACTAAATTAGGTAACTATTATGTAGAGACCTTCTTTTTCCAGTCATTTATTGCAACTTCCAATCCGTCATGTATCATAAAGATGATGCAAAAGACACAAATATGAAAGTTTGGATCCTGTTCTAATGAGCCTTCAGTGTAAAAGTAGTCATACTACATACATTATGAATGCAGGCTGACATTCACAATGAAAATACTTAAAAGAATATTGCTTTAGGTAGTTCCTAGCATTTAAGCACATGGATTCAAAGAAGTTATTTACAAGCCAAATGTAGGAAATGTCATAGATGAAATTTCAACAAGTTTAAGCACAAAGATCACTTTTTAAAGGCTAGTAGAATTCTTATCTATGGGCTAAACTATATAGGTTCTTTTAAAAAATGTGACTCTCTCTTGAAAAAATTCAAGTGATTTACTAATGATGTTCATTTTCTTTTTCCTTCAAAGACTGTGCTAGGAACCAGGGGTTGAAGTGTGAGACAGAACTGTGGAGACCTGCTAAGCTACATGTAACAATGAAACAAAATACTTTGACAGAGGAATTCTGGAAAGTGATGACTGTCCTCACCATGAGGATTTAAATTGTCTGCATTTTATCTTCTCAGATAACTCAGCTCCCTGGCTATTGCTGTTTGCCTATCACTTCATTATGGACTCAACCAGGTACCTCAGAATTGAAACTGTGCCTCTGTTCTGTGGATAATTTGCTTAATAGAAAACAAAGGCTAAGCTCAGGCTTTGCTTCTTCCACTGTCCTCCTTGCCTCTGTCCTGCCCAGTGTGTTTGCCCACACCCATGTGCATTCCAAAACATGCAATATTCATCCCCACCTCCACGCTTTAAAATACCACTCTTCAGGCTGCCACACCACTCTTCTCTTATGTAATTTTGAAACAAATAGACTGAAAAAAAGCATGCAAAAAAGATTTTACCCCTCAGGACCACTGGGGAATGACAGCAGCCCCACAGGAGAACTGGTCACATGCTACACACAACATGGACGCACCAGGTATCTCTGGAGAGGGCTATCCCTGTGAGGAGTGAGCCTGAACATTCAGTACTTCTGCCCTGGGCTCTGCAGGCTGCTACCTGAAGCAGAGGGGTTTGATGCTACACAGTAAGGAAATGAATCTGTGTCATTCAAATAGCTTGTTCGAGCAACTGGAATGACTTGTGTGACTGAAAGAGCAGCAAAGGTCTCAGCATGTGCACTTAGACACACATGAAATGCCAGCTAGGAGAGTTGTGGGTGCGTGCGGCCATCACATCTCCTGCTTCAGCGATTTGCCATCCCCAAAGCTCAGCAGTATTCTGCAGTGAGTCTTACCACATTTGTAAGCTGGGTAATGGCCAGTTCAAAATACACTGTGACAGGATCAGACACATTTTCCACTGGCCTGATGAACTGGTTGTACTGGGAGAAGAGTTTGTGAAATAACCGTTCCTCTGACTCGCAGGCTGTGGTATCTGTGTTGGCAAAAAAAAAAAGAAAAGCTAAGCCAGAGGTAAGAAAAAGGGAAAGAATATGCTGGATAACATCCCACTCTGTGGTATATTTCTGGATCTTGCGCTTGTGACCATGTTTAAAGACACCAGAGCATAGAGAGGAGAGGGTTGCCATATCCTGTCAGTTGAAGGCATCCTCCTGCAGAATGTTGGCTACTCCTTGTTTCCTCCAAATGTAAGGTAATGACCTCAATCGAAGTGTCTCCTGAGATGGATTTAACGCCTATGGGCCTCCACTTGGCCCACCCTGGTATCACACCAAAGTAACTAAGGTGGTGTGAAATAGAAAAATTAGAAATGCGATAGATTTAATCATTGTGAGTCTTCCTGGTAAAGCACAGTGTTTATGAAAAGCATAGCTATTTAGAAATTAAAAGCTTGAGGCTGTAAATACTGTATCAAAATCTCTTATCAGGATATTAGGTGACCACAATGATGCCTTCTAATCTTAAGCACTATGACTGCATTTTATCCTCATATTTGATACTTCCACCCTTTAGATAAAATTTTTTTAAAAAGAAAGTTCATTTATTAAGTTCTCTGAACAAGAAAAAAAGTGGAAATATTAACATTTCCTACAGAAAAGCATGCATCTACGTAACACAGAACTGTTCTTTGGGAACAAACAGATCACAGCTGTAACCCCTCATTAATGAAGAACAAACTAAATGGCTTAGAAGAAACAAGGTATGTGATGGGCACTCATCTGACTCACTGCAGAGTTAAGAAGAATGCTCCTAACCTGTTACATGTAGTCCAAACAGCTATTTTCACATTGTTAAAGGCTACAGACTTTGATTTCCAAAAGAAAACATTAAATTATATTGACTCTGGCAACATCAGCTAAGAAGAACAAGTTTCTTGAATAACTTTGCTATTACAATGTGTTACTATAATTCAGCACATAAACTAAAAATACTTCAAGGTCAAGATTTAGAAATTCCTTCACTTATTTTGCATGTACGTATGTGTTATCAAAGCTTTATGATGATCCCAAAGATATTACTGATACAACTGAGGAAAAATTTGTTTTCAGAATCATGGCCGTAAGTTTTTTGCATTAGTACCAGACTGCACTACAATACATTAGACAAGCAACAATAATAAGCCTTTAAGATTGCAAAAATTACACATAGAAGGGGTTTGTATCAGGCAGCATGGTCTCTGGCACAGCACAGAAGACAAATTTGCAATTCACATATCCTTCAGTGAACACAAGGGCCTGTGGATGCAAAGATGTGGATTTTGCCTTTAAGGTGATACAAAGCATCCTGAAATTGCAGAGGATTATCATAATTTCAAGCTGAAATACTGGCTACTGGTCACTTACATGTATGGAAAGAAAATTCTAGTAAAAGTTTGAAAAGCTGATGTTTCATTTCATCGTTTCAGCATCATTCAGAGAAGATACATGAATGTCTGCAAAATTTGGATGCTTTTATATTATGTATTGTTCCATTCAAAAAAGAAATAAAAATTGTCTTTTCAGATTTAATTATCACCACCCATAGCGCTGTGACTACAAGTACACTACTGTGAAGTCATATGACTAAAGTCATTTGAGTCTAAAATCGTGTTTCATTTGAAATTTTCCCATTGGTTTCTTAATAGACACATGCTTTAAAATAAAATAACAAAACCAGAAAAGAATTTAGGTCTTATCTCATGGTACTGCTTTAAGACAATATCTTATGCCTTGCTAACGCAAGCACTATATTTAATACACATCTTGGTCATCAGCAGAAGTGAGACTTTCAAAATAGCTTTGTGTCCTAAAAGGAGAAATCCTGCTAAACTCCATGAGAGTTGTGCACAGAAATGACTGCAGCATATTCAAACACAGATCACAAACAACAGTGAACAACAATAGTTAAAGTTCTCAATTTGAAAGTGTGAGTACAGACCATGCACATCCTTAGCCTGCATTATTAAAGCACTTACAAATTCAAGCACCAAATGAAATTACTAGGACCCCTATATAATTTTATTGTTTTCTAGAAACAGGGCTTTAGTTAGTTATCAAATAAAAATGAAGAATTTTATATTAGAAAACTAGTATTGCTTTAGCTCTTTAAAAATACTATTGAAATGTTACAGATTTCACGTTAAAAATAGCTGCTAGAAGCTTTACATTGAATTAATTCAGGAAAACAGAAGCAGAGACAGTGACTAGAAAACATTCTAGAAACTGATATCAAAGACAGCCTACCTTTAATCAAGGATGTGAACACGAATGCCCACATGCAGAAAGCAGGGCAACACCAACACAGCCACCTCTCAGGATGCATTGCTAGCAGCAGAATAGAGCTTGCTTTTGAGGACAGAGCTTTGGGGAAAGAAAGAAGAGGCAAAAAGACATATAACCCTCCTGGCTGGCAAGTAGGTGGTAGAAGGATAGATTTCGGTTTTGCATCTGCAGCAAACTCTGCAGCCTGCTGAACAGACCAAAGCCTTGCAGAGTTGCTTTCACTACCACTAGGCAAGGAGAGATTATGCCGTGCAGAGCTAAGGGAGGCAGGCAGCATCCTATCAGGTGACTTCACGTTTCCAGTCACCCGCACCCCTGCCTCGGGGGAATGTGTGAGTGCAGGAGAGAGAGGGAAGACAAGACACAGGACAGCCATCATGGAGCAGGGGGAGCAGTTCACTCAGCCCTTCACCCAAGGGTTTAGAACTCTCATCCCGCTAAAGCAGCTGCTTTAGCTATTGCCTGGTGATCACCTGAGAGAGCCTGTCAGAATACACAGAGGTGAAACAGCTTCAGTTTCATGGCTGAGGACTGATTCTGTAGGTGATGGAAATGGATGTTATATGGTTTTAACACCTCTACCAGAAAACATAATGAACTTTGAAATAAACACAGCATCAAGTGATAGAATTTCTTGGCAGTATTCTGAGTGAATAAATATAAGGCAAGCAGATTTATTATTGCCATCTGACAGGAGAAACTAAGCTAAGTTCTTTCTGACAGTCAAGCCAGCTTACCATATCAGTTCCTCTAACTTTTTCTTCCCTTGTGTGTGCAGTCTCCTGTGCCAGTATGCTAGTGTGTAAATGGAGGAGCAGAATAAAGAAAAAAACATCAGGTGCTGACACAGGCCAAGTTCTCTGCAACAGAGTGTTACTCTTAGTCACAGAAGTTAAAAAGACCTGATCTCATGATCCAGTAGAGGTTAATGCATGTTCTCTACTCAGGTGTTCAGTACACATGTCCTTGCAACAGAAATGCCTGGAAAGAGTCTGTAGGAAAAGGATCTGAGAAACTGAGGATCCTGTTTAGCTGCAGCAGGGTGGAAGGCACCACAGGTTACTTGGTGCCATCCAGCCTCCCAGAAAGCAGCTCGGACAGGGAATCTCCTTTATGTGTGCTCAATCCAGCATGAACAAGTCTGAGAGACTGGATGAATGATTTGATGAAAACAGAAATGCTGCTGATTTTCAGGCACTTACATTGTTGTGTAAGTGTAGAGAGAAGTAAAATAAAAGTCAGAAAATGAAAAAAGGATGTCCTTCATACTGCAAAATACAGAGGCAAAGCTGCAGCTCAGAATAAGAAATTAACCTATCATTTATAAAAATTGCTTAAGTATAGATAGAAAGGAAGAGGACTGTCTGAAAGAAAGAGACTTAGGAACGAGTTGACTGCATAAAGAAGATACCTGAAATGGACCAAGTTGCCCATGCCAAGTTTTAAGGGATGAAAAGTAAATCTTGAAGGATTATTAGCAGAAGGGTTACTCCAGAGCTCACTGGAGACAGGGAGCCTTCAGCAGAGAGATGAGAAAGCAAAATAAAAAAACCACATGAGTGTTTGGAAAGCTGGGAGTAATTTTACCCTCTCAAAAGCAGCAGTGTAAGTGTAGACCACAAGGCGTGGCTATGAGGCCTCTCTAAGCTAAATTATAAATATCGATAAAAATTCTCCTTGCAAATAATTTTAAGATGAAAATGTGGGTTTCACCACGGTGATTTGTCTTTTAAATTTCCACTTTGCCAACATTTTCCAAGGAAAAAAGTAAAAATCACCAAAAAAATCTGCTTTGTGCCCAATTTTTCCAAGTTGAAATGTTTATTAGAATGGTGTTAACAGTCCAGGTCCATAACTTGCAGTTTTCTTGCCTTACCAAAAGAAGTTCATACTTTCTCCTTGAATTGATGTGGCCATGGTGGACTATGGCAAGTAGAATTACGCAGCCATGAGGCATCACAGGATGCCTGTAGCTGGCTGCAGTCATGGCATATGCACTCCTGTTAAAGTTTAGTGCTTCTAGAAAGATGGCATATGGTAAGACAGTCAGATAAAATTTGAAAACAAATTCCCCCCAACTTAAAATGTTTTGACATGTTCAAACATTTTGTTCTTCCAAGGAATGTACCAGGCCAGGGAATCAGGAATGAGAAGTTAACAGACCTGTACATGCATATCTGCAGCCTGAAAGGTCTTCAGAGGTGAGGGTAATGAGTGTGCTTCTGCTCCAGAGAGAAGGATAGCAGTGGAAGGCCAGCTGGCAAGATAATAAGATGATCCTTATGGCAACACTTGAGTGAAAGAGCTGCTTTGCTATGGGGAGGAAGGGACTGGGGAAGCAGGCTGAATTTGGAGGCAATACCAATCATTAAGTGAGCAGATGGCAGGAGGGATTGTGTTGGTAAGACCCTGATTGAGTGGGTGCTGCCTTTGGGATAGGCTGAAGAGGAAAGCAAAGTTCAAACTGAGCCATGACAAGCAGCTGATGAGGCATCCAGATGGAGAATGCAGAGAGATCAGCTGAGGTACTGCCTCACCACAAGGATGCCAGCTGGAAGCAGAGCAAAAAGTCTGTGAATCATTGCTGCTTGGGAATGTACCTAATTTAATCTAATATGAACTGGCCAAAAGAGGTGTCAAAATGCCAGGCTCAAACAGAAGCCTGTTCACTCTTCCTTTGCTCTCCAAGTGTGGAAGAAGAGGCTGATTTAGTCCCTTCACATGTGCTTTTACCCTCCAAGAACATGTACACTCAGAAAAAAAATCTCTGGTATCTCTGGTCTCTTTTCTTCAGGTAATGTGACTCAGGAAAAAGAGGCCATGCAGTTTTCAGGGATGCACCAAATCTGCCGACTAAAATGGTTTCTAGCACATGGATGCACTTCACCACTGGAGCTTGATGTTGTAAAAGCTGCATGGTATTGACAATGAAAAAAAACAACAAGAGGACCCATTTGGAAGATTGCCTATGTACCCTGGAATCGAAGGCATGCACCCTGGTGCTGTTTGCAATCCTAATGACAGATCCTTTCTGAGTCAGGCTTAGGTTTGAACGGCTGATTTACCCCTCTAGAGCCAAGTAGTCCGTTGTTGGAGAGCTGTGTCTGACTTGTTGGTAGGCTTTGACAATGCAATGGATTAATCTGCAGTGGGACTGTTACTAACGCCTTTGTGACAAATATCTTTTCCACCATGAGATACTCATGCCCTGATCATCTGCTGAGAAGCCCCTGCATCCAGTTGAGAAGTTCACAGTTTGTCAACTCTTTGCTAAATACCACTAGGCAAGTGAGTTTGCACCTAGGGGCACCTGTTAACATTTTCCATTGCTGGTCTGGAAGCACTGGGGGGATATGAACCACTTCTCATTGGTTTCTTGCCCAGGGCTACCTGTATATTTTCTTGGGGTGCTTGCCCTGAAACAGCTGAGTGGGACGTCAGCAGCATTCAATTTTATATCTACTCTGCTACTTACTGCTTATGCAAGCAGACAGCTATTAGGGAATCAACCAACTCATCTAGAGCTTGCTCTTCTCTGCATATTTACACACAGCACTTCCCTGGGCATGGGGAGCCTACTGCTAGAAAAAGGGATGCCAGTGGAAGGAAACTGTAATGGGACAGTTGAAGAATCAGTCAAATCCTACTATTTTACTGATAGTTCTGTAGTCAGGCTTGGATATCTTGTGCATTTGCTAAATTAAGGTAAATGGAACTCGCTAAAGCTCACAGAGGGAAGATGTCTGAGAATTGGAGATGCATAAATAGAGCAGGCAATTGAAGGACAAACTCTAAAGGCTGGAACATGAAAAACTGCTTAGCTTAGGTTCTGAGTTTATCGTGCGAAGTTTATTTGTACTAGTGCTTTTTCCATGTCTGCGTTGCATGGGCAATTCATCATCGTGTGAAAACTGATGGTTTACTTTAAAATACTCTGTTCTGATTCCTGGCATTTGGATACTGTCTCTTCCAGATCTTCAAGACAGTTGACTGTAGAAATAAAGCAGACTTTTGGGACACTCAAGACTTTGCAGACATTCACCAGGGAGGCAGAGGTCACTTGTGACAACCCTCTGAGGGTAGTGTTTGATCTCAGCAAGCACTGGTCTTGCAGTAGCACTCACCAAGAGACATTTTTCACAAAAGTAGTTGGGCAAAAGGGTCACAAATATCTATACCTTCTGGAGGCAAAAGCAGAGTTCTATTCTGTGTTGTCAGAGTAACAAGTGTTACCCTTCACTAACAAGCGTTCATCTATTACTAAGGCAGAGCAAATAATTGCTATGTTCTCCCATCTGAGATCACCTAGACACTTTTTCAGCTGTTTTTCTTGGTTACTCCTGCTCTGTTTCTGAACTGCATCCCTCCCACCCCTATCTCCTCTCCCTAGTTCAACAGGCAAATGATTGCCTGATGGGCTCTAGGTCTGTGCTCCACCTCCCACCTCTCCCACCCAGTATAATTTCCTACAGCTTCACAGAAGCAATACTGACAGCAGCACTTCTCCATCCCATTTTTATCCTTCTATGGAGTGAGTGCCAAAGAGAAATGAAGAGACAAAGCTTTTCCCAGGGTACTGGGAAGAACAAAGTATTGTATCATTGTTTCCTCTGACCTTTCAGTGTTATACCTGCCTTATCTGCGACCATTGCAGTCTCATAGACATAAAAGATTGCTATTAATCTGTGTTAGCCCTGAGTGCTGTTGGGTACCCTGTTTGTTTTTGAGCTTCTGATATCACTGCAATAAATCAGGTTAATAAAGTATTTCTCAGAAGAATATTAGGAATCCAGCTTTCACTGGCTTGTTGGAAGCCATTCAACTGTCACAGAAGCCCTTCCAGGTCACTACCCTTTACTGAAGCATTAGTGCCATCCAGCTTGCCAAGTGTCACACTTTGAACAGTACACTCACACTCCCTGCAGCACAGCCTGGATCTCACCCATGTGTAAGCCCTGCCCTTTGGCCTCTGTCACGGTCAGGGACCTCACGTGCCAACAGTGTTTGCTCTCTGACCCACCACACACTGACCAGTGGCTTCCAGTGTGCAGGAAGTGTGAAGCATGAGTGAGGATGGAACTTCAACAGCTACTGTGTGCAGAATAATGTGCTCATGCCTCAGGATCTTTTATATTAAAGCTTTTTTTAAAAAAATTTTTTTTGGTCAGATTTTAAACGATGTATGGGAAGAGACCTTGAAGCTTGTGTTAATTAGGGCATTTCCACAAACTGAGCACAGGATTTCTTCAGTAGCTTGCTTTGTAATAAAGTCTTTTCCTAATTCTTCTTTTGTATTAAAGAGATTGAACCACAGCACCTCTATGAGTCTGCCCCTGCTCACCCACTGATGAAATGGGCAGTCAATATACACTGAGGGGCCAAGTACATAAACAGGGATGCCTATTCCCATGATGCTGTCTGCTAAGCAGATGCAGTTACCAGAGTACAGCACAAAGACATAGACGCCATGAATGCCATTTCTCTGCAATGGCAAAACGGAAAACACAAAATATTTTGAAGGAACTCCAAAGAGCTATAACAGAGAGAGACCAGCAGAATCTCTATCTTTATGCACATAGTTGTGATATCAGCAATAACATATAGCCCACGCAAGCTTGAATAGGATCTTGTGGAAGCCACCAAATGCTATACTGACATCTGTTGTGCCTCCAAGGATGCTAGCATAGCCAACATTTTATTTCTAAGAAATTTAGCATTTCTTAAGTAGAGAAAAAAATAAATCAAGCAGAAGTGTAAATGGGAATGCTTAAAGGAATGCTATGACTTAACATCCTGAAAATGTTGCATTCAGTGACTGAAGATGGGTGGCCCTCCTCTTGTCCTTTCCCCGTGGTGAGGATAATGGTTATAGTAGCAATATTTTTAGGGAAAATACAATAGTGTGATGAGTGGAAAGGGTAGGGTCTGAAATTGCCTAGCCTAAAAGGGGTTAAGTTGCAAATGCACAGTTTTAGCCCTTACGAGTTCATGAAGTAACAGACTATTGGAGAGAGCAAGTAACTCAAGCACCGTGTGAACAGAGCACACCTAATAGTGTTCTTGATCCAACAATTCAAGCTTATGGTCATACAGTCTGAGCCCGTATTCTAGAGGACTGAAACCAAACCTTAACAATGTTTTAGCAAATTTATGGGTGTGTTCCAAAGAAACAATAAAATCCATGGAGAACTTGGTGGTTGGGGAATGAAAAACAAAGCAGGGGAAAAAGAGTCCTTAAACTAATTAGTGTGGAAAATAATTGAAAAAGAAGGGCCATCACTGCCATTAGGGAAATGGGCTGGTCAGTGAGCTGGAGGAGTGATGAAACATTATTTTTTGTGCGTGTTTCTTTTCCCTCCACACTTCCATTACCTCAACAGCTGTGACCATTCCTCTTTCACCCTCTTAGATCCCTAGGGGGTACAATGCAGCATATGTAGAAGTTAGGCAGGAGCTGTATATATGTATGGTGATTAGTGAACTAACATAAATGTGCTGACTAACCATGTGGCTACTTCCAAACGAGACATATAGTCTGTCTGTTGTTCCTTCAGCTGAGACAAATCTCATTTGGGTTGCTCCCTTTAAGCAGTTTTTGATTCACAACAAATTTGCAGAGACTTAATTTTCTTTAAAATTCATTAAAATTGACCTTTGTAAGTATCAGTGAGAGGACAGAAAAATATGTGACAAAAATATTGTTTGAACAGGAAGCAGGGCTGAAATAACAGTTCTATTCTTGCTTCAACCATTAGCAACATAGAAAACAAAACCATCAGATGGGAAATAAGTTAAATGCAGTACCTGTCCTAAGTTTTATCCAAAATGTGGAATAGGAAGAACACCCGATTGAAGATAAAGCATAAATCTTCTCAAATAAGGTGTATCCCTGGAATATTTGGGCCCCAACATAACCAAGTGCAGCAGAAGTAACAAGCCTTTTACTGCATGGTGACAAACACTGTATCCATATATGTAATTAAGTGTCAGATTTGGGATAGAAACCTGAAACCGGCATCACGTCTGGCCCAGGAAACTTGACATTCCTCTGTCACTAACATTCTGTAGAGAAGCTAAGTAAGGGGAAAAGTTTTGCCAGGTTGGATAACGAAGTAAACCCTTTCACTTTGCTGATGCTGGAGCAAAGCCTTAGAAATGTCCCAGGTAATCTGAAAGTCGAGCTCCCAGCAGGCACCCCATCCAATAAAAAAACAAGTGCCAATTGAGAGAACTTGTAAATGTATGAGGTGAATAAACCACATCTGCAGGAATTCTGCCATTCACTTCTCAGATTTACCCCGTAATGAAACAAATCAATGCCCCTTTGAAATTATCTATGGTACCTTGGCCTAAAATCTGAAACACTTTCCCAGGTGATGAAAAATTTGAAGGACACAACTTCTTCTTGTATAGAAACTTCTATACATATCAAAAAGAGATTGTAAGCTTTGTTTGAAAATTCCCAAGACTTCAGTCCTTACTCCTTATTCTGGAACACTGGAATGATCTACTAATGTTTCTCTTAAAAAGTCTTCATGTCCAGCTCTCCAACATTTCCCAGGGCATTGCAACATTTTATGGACACTGCAAGAATGTTTGCACATGTAAAAAGGGCTCAATATGTTAAAGACATACTCAAAATTTTGTGTGGGAACTTGCCTTATTAAATGCAAATGAGTGGAAAAAAATCTGAACAGGCGATGGGAGTTTAAGTAATCCTGTTTGTTTCAGAGTTTGTGAGATGCTTTCATCCTTGGTGTCCCGTAGATTTTGAAGAAACAGTCTTGTTTGGGATTATCTGTGCATGGTTTTGGGAGTATTGTTTATCCCTAGTGATTAGTGAAAATGTTACTTTTAAAAATTCTGCTTATTTCCTTTTTGCTCCTAAAGAAAATACCAGCACTCTGGAACAATAAAAGTAGCAGTAAAAGTGCTTGTGTCTCAGAGAACCCAGTATTTCCCTCTCTGCCTGTTTTCCCAACCCATCGCTAAAGGTTTCTTAAAGTTTCTTAAAGCCAGTGGGCAATGAGGATGCAGTCATGTAACAGACGGGCAGCCAAATATCAGTGTCAAAAATGTTCCAGTGTAAAAAAGATTCACTTTGCAAGAAGCACAAACACACTGACAGACAGACAATCTCCAAAGGAGTCAGTTTCTAAACTAGCATGAGAGGCAAAGCAAGGAGGAAAAGAACCTCAATGGTCACATGAACAACTGGAATAGCCAAAGCACTGAGCAATCCAGGGAGTCACTAAAAATTGAACAAGAAAATGTGGGCTTCAGTGCACTAACCACTAAGAGATACTTTCTGGACAATCAGGCATATTCACAATCATAATTTCATCTGAAAATAAGCCTCTTTTTCTGTTTTCATCAGATTTCACAGGAAATTGGTCAGGAGGAGCCCTTCTGGTAAAACTATGGACACAAGTGCTCAAGAAATTTTAGAGCAAAATCAACAGCAGAAACAGGCAGGAACTTAGTCAGACAGACCTCAATAGTCCTGTATAGATTTCATGTGGAACTCAGAAACTGCGTAAACATTTTTCTTTAGACTCTATCAAAACCAATCAAAGCACACAGGTTTAGAGCAGCACTGCTACCATATCCTTAACACACAATAAAGCCCATTAAATGTGCTTGAATTTTCCATCAGCAGACCTTTGTCAGAATTCTTCACAAGGGACATTTTTCCCCTCCAGAAGGAGGTTGTGCAAGTCTCTGTACAATTTTGTTCTCTTTGAAAGAGAAAATTGTTATCTCAGTGCTAAAAATGACTCTGCACTGTGCCATAGAACTTGTACTCAGGTTGTGCTGACACAACTCGGCAGAGCTATTTTAAATAGCCCAGATCTACTTACCTGAGTTATTCCTACAGTTTATCAGAAAATCATGCAGATTTTCATGAGCAGTTTTCATTTCCTTTTAGGTAAATGAAGAAAAATGAACTAAAGGAGTATTTGGCCAAACCCAAACTCCCTGACAGAGCTCCTGGTGAGGGGAAGCATGCTACGACTGTAATGACTTACAATACTCCCAGAAGAGCAGGCAGCTAAGTGACATCTACCATGAAATCTCATCGTGACATACCTCTTATGTGAAATATTTCAACTGTCAGTTGATTTACATGAGGGACAGGGAGAGGACTCTTTTATCCTTAGAATATGGTGCCATCCTTCTATAAGCAGAACCACTCAGACAAAAATCCATTTCCTTAGCAGAGAGTATTTTTAATCCTTTTAAAAACCTAATCTCTGAATCCCTTAATTCTTTACTTAATTGATGGCAAATGAAGTTTTCTGAGGAAAAGACTGCTGCGGGACTAAAACTGACAGAATTTAAATTGGCAGCAGCATAATCAACAAACACACTGCAGTGTAAGTGACCAAAGCTCCAGAGGTCCTGAAACATGATTTTTTAACCTTTTGGGGCTGGCTTAAGTTTGCATCTGGAAGGAGAGCACTTCAATTCTGCCAAAGGGGACTAGCAGCCCTTTCCAATTTAAATGGATAATGAATTAAGATCCAAATCTTCTAGTAATTCAGAAAGAGAAAAGGAACACCTCATCCTCTGTTATATGAAGAGCAGTCCTGCTACGAAAAGTACTTTTGTAACTGAAAGCACAAATGGAAGCATTCAGGTGAACAAGAACGAAGTGGCAAGATCCTGCTTTTGGTAGGTCAGTGGAATTGTCCATCTCTCCTTATGGATAACTTCGTATTAGTGAAGGAGGCATGAAGCCATCAGTAAAGCTGACTGACTCTGCTTTATATAGCAAAGCTTTATATTTGTTAAATTACTGTCTGACAGCTACAGAGTTCTGTACACTTCATTTAATGCATGGCTTTGTGAACCTCATGAGTTCTGACATTTCTAGGACAGGCTGAGCCATCAATACCTCTTGTGCCTCTGGCCAGAAAGTGTAAGGAGAAAGCCTGATGTCATTATGGTCAGAAACCATCTTTTCTTTTGTGCTCTGAAAAAGCTTTTGGAAGGAATATCAGCAACCTAATAATGGGCATTGTGACTGAGAGAGGGAAGAAGTGAAAAAAATAATTTAAAACATCATCTGCTTTAGTTACACAAGTATTGCCACTGGCTATTATCTAGCAAGGCAGTGTCTGAAGCGGAAAGGCTTCAAGTTTTGTACATTGCCTTAGGATTAGAACACAAGCGTTTGGTGATCTGTTGCCAATGCCACAGACATTGTGATGCAATTTTAGGTTTAGGCAGAGCTGCGATATTCCTGTCTTCGCTTCAGGGAGAAGTAGATAATCTGATTAATGGGGATTAATTCTGAATAGCTCTAGCTATCCATTAATGAGGTGTCCATTTCAAGGCTTTCTCTGTTATCAGTAACAGAAGATTTGCTGCTGCAGAGCTTGACTTCAGAGACATCTCAGAGCCTTTTCTGCAGGGACTAGTTAACTCTGCTTTCTGGGTTGTTTGGGTTGGACTAGCTAGATCCCATCCTTTTTCCTCCCATTGTTTGATATGGCACAACAGAATAACAATGTTTTGCCTCTCAGATCTTCTCTACGCTCTGAGACTGGCACAGAATCCATTTGCTGGAACAGCCAACACCCTCTAAAATTTGAAAAGTAGGCAGTAAGAAGGAAGATATTCAGATGGATAATAATCAGGGTAAATTTACATGAATAACAAGAATATTCTGCTTGTTTTTATGGAGAAAACTGGATGACAGAAGTGGGGAGGCAAAAAGACAATTCCTTTGCAGGTCTCCAGAGACTGTGCAGCAGGTCCTATGTTGACTTTACATCATAGATGCCTTAAGGTATTGTTACTGCAATATTGTACATCTATGGTATTTGAGCTCATGACTCATCTTTATTAGTATCTAATAAAGCAAAAATTGGTGCAAAACATACGATAAAAATCACCAACAGAGTTGGGCAGCTGAGTGCTGTAACTAAGTAAGGTGATTTGGTTTTTGTCAGAGCATCCAGTAACTCATTATTAAAAGCACTTTAAATCATCTTGCATTACCTGCTTAAGGAGGGATGTAAATACGAAGATATAATCGAAGCCAGAGCATGTGTTGAGCTGGGATGTGCATAAAAGGCCAGGTAAATTTCAACTGTCATTCATTCATACTGTAAAAGATGCAGCATTGAATCTTTGAATCAAAGGCGAAGAAGGTAAATATAAATTGGCAGGAGCCCCCCATGGATTCAGGGTGCAAATTCAGTTATAATGCTTCAGGGCCAGAAGTGCAAACATTATGGGGAAAACACGATGAAGAGCAAAAACTGACACACAGCATCAACTGGGCATCACAGCATGTTGGTGCCATGCCAAACATCAGCACCAAGACAGGCAAGACTGTGTCAGTGATTGTCTGACATATTTACATTGTCAATGAGCTGCAGCTTGACAAGGAAGAGCAAAGGGTGATACTCCCTGAGCAGACCCATGAGAAGTGAGCAGCAATGACAGCTAACATCTGCTGGAACTAAAATGTTGCTGGCTCAGCCAATAGGACCCCCTGCTTTGGAGATGGCTAGAAGCTTTGCAGCTCAGAAAAGGTTAAAGTTTGCAAGAAGGTAAAAAAGGAAACAAATTATATTTTTTTGCAAAGAGCACCTCATTTTCCTCGGTCACTTCTATGAACAGTAGAAATTTTTCAGGTGAACTAATTTGTGCTTAAGTTCACTAATTTGTGGGTTTTTTTGAAGTTAGGTCTCTCAAAAAGAAAATTGTTAGTTTCAGGAAGGGAAAAAGATTAAAATTTAAAGCCAGTCTGATAAACACCTCTGGATTTTACTGCCTTGGTAGACTTTACCCACAGAATGCTTTGTTACTTCTCACACAAATAGCTCTCAAAGATATTTCTCAGTTCTGTTTTGTTTCTCTTGTTTCTATAGTTGTTTCATCCTTCCAATTTCAACCCAAAAATCCTGACAACTTGAAAGAAATTTTTATCAGTATGGTTGAAGTTTGCAAAACACAAGCCAAAGAAGAGGATCGGGTTTGGAAAATATAGGTTTTAGTGCTGTTCCTTTGCATATCCTTTTCCCCAAAAAATCATCCATTCTCACCCATTTGGCCAGGTAGAAACTGTAAGAAGTAAGACAGAAATCTGGGAGCAGCAAAAGAAGTCCTATGAAGAAAAATGAAGCCACCATGCAGAAAAAGGATAATGCAGGATGTCATCACTCTAAGGAGACCTGTTTGCAGACAGCAACCACTGATTGACAAGAAATTGAGAGCTGATTCTCTTGGTAAGAGGAGTATTTATCTGTGTGTTTGTGTCTGTGCATGCATATACGTTTTTACTAATCATGTCGATAGGTAGTGGAGGCCCTAAGAATAAGTGCAAGGAAATGGATGCACTGTGTTAATCTCATCCCTCCAATTATGCTATTCTGTCCAGATTAGGCTGCGTCGCAGCACATAATGGTACATTAGCATACACCCATAAAATCCCAAATGAGTGTGCAATGCTCATATCTGCTGAGCTGCTAAATGTGCTTTGGGCTCTGGAGGAAGGCAGTTATGCTCCAGTTCAATGAGTTCACCAGTCCATTTTCAGAAGGAAGTGAAACTGGGAATTCTAAATGTGCAGAAGAATTCACATGTTCTATATGGGAAGCAGCTGCAAACTCCTGAAGCTGAATGACCTTGCGCACTGTTTTAATACATTGTCTGAACTTCCCATTTTAACATGCATGATTTGGAGAGCTCTCTTCCCTGAAAAAGAGTATTCAGTAAACTTGAGCACACCCACTCTTCCACTGTACAAATGAGAAAACCTTGCATGAGAAGCTTTCCCATGAATTATCTACCCACAGTTATAACCTACACCTTCTCCTTCAATGGAAACCTGTGGGCAAGCACAGCAACAATTTTTCAAGCCATGCAACAAGTCCACCTTACTTCAGCTTGGGCACAACTGTGCCCACATATTTTCAGGGTTACTTGTTTCTTTCACTCTGCATCAGGCTTAGCACGGCTTTTAAGGCTGAGCTGCAAACCTCAGGCTTTTCACATGACAGTACTATGTGTTTTAGCAGACTGCTGCTATTACAAAAAGCCTCTAGAGAGCATTGTATAAAATGGTGAAGCAGCTGGCAAGAGGCTGTTGCCCTGGGACTGGTCATTGCTTCTGCAGAAGGATGGGCTTCATGAAGAAGCTATATGAAATGCTGGCATGAATATTCTGCACTATCATTTGAAATGGCAGTGAAATGGGGATGTTATCACACACTGTCATTATTTATTTATGGCTTGTGTACAACTGTGCCCACAGGTAAATCTGTCAAGACTCAAGGTCTGTTATAAGACAAGTAGTGTAGGGGAGGATATATGCCAAAGAATTATATGCAAGTACCTAAAGGAGATGCACAGCCATTTCAGACAGCTTGAGATTGTCCACCTCTGGAGGGCTAAGGGCATAGATTTGTTCTGGTCTTGCAAGGCAGTACACTTGCAGAGCTGCCCAACAGCTGAAGCTGTTGATATCTCTTCCTCTCTCCCTGCTAGTACCTCCCCAGAAGATGCCCAAACACTGGGAGAGTGCAGAAAGGCTTTTACCAGCCTTTCACAGTGCCCTGCCAAGGCCATGCTAAGACAGCAGAGGTGTCTGTCATCCCCTATTACAGCTTCAGAGAAGTGAGAGTTAGTGCTACTTGCTGATGGGGAGAACTGTGTAAACCCATGAAACAAAAATATTCCAAGTCCTGCACTGCTGAGAAGATATCTCTGAAGCACAGCTCCTCTTCTAATGCACTAGCATTAAACCTTCACAAAAGAAGTAAAACAGCTTAATAAATTATTAGGCAAAGTATTTCCAGTGGCTTTTCTGAACTTTATTCCTTCAGTTTCTAAGTATCACTTAGTGGCCTGTTACTCTGCTCTATTATGCAGTTCATGACTAAAATAGAAAGGCTGCAAAGCTACAGGGAAGATACTGATGGACAGCTCTGCAAATTGTTCCAGCTGAACCATAAAACTGTCAAACAAATGATACATGTTAGTTGTGATGGCCCTGTGCCTCCCAGAAATAAAGTGAGTTCTTAATGGAAGACTTTAGTAAGGAATTAAACATTAATTAGAGCTTATATGAGATAGACATAAAAGAGACTAGAGAGAAACCACAGCTTTACTGTAGTAATAGTAGAATGAAAGATAGAGCATTTATTTTTGAACTTTGGCTGACTGGTTACAAGCAATACAGCTGAGAAGATCATATGTCAGAAAAAAACAATCTTTATTCCTTGAAGGGGGTAGTGGCCCAATGTCCTCAGTTTTCTTTACTTACTTCACAAACACAATGCTGTGAGAGTACTTACGTTCTCAGTTATTGACATGGTTCATAACTGGAAAAGCTTCTAATAGGTTGTCTCACAAGCTCATATGATAGCCACAGGAAGTCTAACATGGAAATTAAGGCATACTTGCTGTCAAAGTGGCAAATAGCTCTAGCAAAGGAGATATATTTTTAACTGAGTACATCTGGGTTGACCTATTTAGACAAAAAGAGCCAATGCAAGCTTTCCAGAGGACTCACAGAACGGCCATTCTGATTTTTCCAGAGGATTCTCTGATTTGTTATTATTTTTGCCTCTGCCTCTCCACAGCCCACACAAAACATCAGTTACAATCCATGTCCTGTGGAACAAACAAGTGAGCATGTGTACATCCTGTGCCTTTCCATTTTGGTGGCAGCCTTCCAAATGTGTATTTATTAATTGTTGACTGGCATCTAACCTGAACGTAAAGTTCCATACATGAGTCAACTTTCATATTAGCACAACCAGCATCACAGATTTCCAAAACTTGCTTTCAGACTGAATACAGAAGATTTAATTCTAATTCGCAAGAAAAAAAAAAAAGGTGCGTCCTGCAATCTGTTTACTGAGCACTATGGCAAATGATAAGTTAACTGATCAATTAAAAACAGATATATAAATAATAAATGTTCCCATCTGGATCAGCTGCAAAACAAAAGCTGGCATGAATCTTGCAGCATTTGGGAACTGTAACCATAGTTCAAAAATTTGCTCCTGCCCAGCTAGAAGTGACTGATTACAACTTCCACTGGTTTTGTAACATGAAATGCAATTCAGTGCTGAGAAATGTCCACTGCTTAATGTTCTTTGCCTGGTAGTACGCAGCACTACTGCTGCTGAGCCATAGAATTTAAGTTTCCCTTCTGGTCTTCAGATATTCCCACTCATGCAGAAGGAAGGTGCTGACAGAGGATAAAACAGATCCACCACCCCTTCTCATCCAGCCCCATTGCACCTACAGTATCAGAGAGTTGCAGACAGTGTGATCTTCTCCTGAAGATCATAGTCAAGAACTATAGTCCAGATCTTTGAGAAGCCAGGGTAGTCAGGAGAGGTGCCTGGAAGAAACCAAATATCACCCATCTTCAGAAAGAGCAAGAAGAAGGACCCAGGGAAATACTGGCCAGTCAGTCTCACCTCCATCCCTAGAAAGGTAACACAGCACTTCATTCTTCAGGCTGTCTCTATCCACATGGATGACAAGAAGATGATCAGGAGTAGTCAGCATGGATTCACTACAGTGAAATCATGCTTGACCAATGTTTTATGATTAAACAAAGATCTGAATGAATGAGTTGATGATCAGGATGCGATGATGATCCTGATCAAGAAGATGATCAGGAGTAGTCAGCATGGATTCACTAAAGGGAAATCATGCTTGACCAACCTTTTATTATGAAACAAAGAACTGAGAGAATGAGCGAAGAGCAGGTGATGTTTTCTACCCTGGCTTCTTTTTAAATGAACTTGGCAGATCAAGATGTGGAAATCAACCTCCCATGCTCTATCCACCCTGTGTACTGATGCCAGTTCTAGGAGCAAAGACAGTACCAAAGACTGTTAAGGTTTGAGGGATAGATCTGTTCTTGCCTCCACATTCAGTCTCCCTTCCTCAAAGCAAGAGGTGGAATGTGCTCTGTCCGTATGTAAATATATACAAATCCTCATTCCACCGAAGGACCTAAAGGAGTTGTAACAGAAACAACTATGCGGTACGCCACACAAAGACATAGTAATTTTCACCCTAAGGATCTGATGCAGCCAAACTGAAGAGATAAGGTAGCTTGTTAGAAGGACGCAAGGCAGTGTGTTATCCTCAGTGAACCAACGTAGTGCTGCCTCTCTTCTACCTGACTCCAGTCATAACAGATGTGACTGCCATGTAACATCAATGTCATTCTCTCTGGTAGCTCTGCAACACTCTTCCTACATTCTAGAAGAAATTTTGCTATGGGCAAAAGGGAATACAGATTATATGTGGAGCTCAGAATTTATTGTTCATCTAAATAAGGTCTCAACAGTCTAACTAAAATTCAGGAGGTCACTATCTTTAGTTCAGTTACAGTGGAACCAACATTCTGAAAACAAGAGCGAGACTGATACACATTAAATTCCTACATCTGTCTCTTTTCTCTGCCCTTAAGTTTTGCCCACCTCTGTCCTTCCTGAGACTCAGGAAGGACATAAGCTCTCCCCAAGCAGGAAGTGGGTATCACACCAAGTCCCTGGCATGCCAATTTCTTCATCAAATGTAGGCTCTTGGTCATTGTAGTGTGGTTGCCTGAGCCCCATTTGGGGCCATTTCAGATGTTTTCTTAACATCTATTTTGCTTTCATTAGTTCCCAGCTAAACTTTTGACACTCAGACAGAGGGTTCTTCTTTGGTCAGGGACAGTGGAGTAAATCCATAACTTTACAACTGGCAGTAAAATCTTTCAGATTTATTTCTCTCCCAAATTAAGTGCAGCTGGAATACATACTAGCCTCAGGCCCAATACCCCAGTCTTCCTGAAGTGAAGAAACGGGTACTTAACCCAGTACAGGAAGGAAATCGCATATTTACATCTATGAGTGGTCCTTTCCATCTATAAGAACAAAGTATTGTCACTGTTTGCAACACAACCTTCCCCCTCTAATCCAGGAGCCCCATTTCAGAGGGGCTTCAACCCTTACTCAAGCTGCGTTGCACAAATGCTGATATCAGCACCACCTACATCTGGCCACAGACCTTTGATCTAGGCTCTGATTCGCAGATTGACTTCCCAGTTTGGCCCCAAAATTGTCCTGTCACGGTATTTGTCTGGTCCAAATTTGATGACCTGGACTCTGGGCTGACCACATTTGTCACTCAGCACCTGCCTTGCTCCTTGGTTCAGAGGCAGTGGACGGGGCTGATGATGAGGCTGCCAGTCTCCTCAGGGATAAGGTGGCCCTTGCTGCAGCCTGTCATGTTTTATCCTTGATGCTAGTTACTGAGCTAGGCTGAAAAAGTTTAGGCAACAGTCACACAACTATTAAACAACCCTTACCACAGCTAAAACAATCTTGGGCTGAGACAAATGCTGAGACAAAACACTGTCAGGCTGATGTGAAGCCCTCAGCCTAACAGTCATAATGACACAACTAGATGGACCAGGTTACATCTGAAGACAAAAATAGTTGTACAGTGCTGAATCACAGCAAAACAACCCCCTTGAGTCATGTTCAACCACGGTGGAATAGAAGGTGACTCCTGGTGATAAGGTCCATGTCCCTGGAAGAATGAGAGCATTTAACAAGTAACCCTAGGCTGTATGCACTGGCTGAAATATACTGAGAGATCACAAATGCAGGCAGATGTCAAATTCTGGCCTTGCATGCAGACAGCTTTGGGATATTAGAGATATGCACATGGACGGTGTCTAGAATTTGACGCATTCACTTAATACTTTCTAAATTTATTGTATTCATCAGAGGTGATAGAAGAACTCCTAATTACCTCTTAAGTAAACTAAGTAATGAGGAAGTAAGCACTTGTGAAGGGCTGAGAAGTATCTTCATCACTCTGAGTCTGTTTGCATCTACCCAGACTATGTTATATACCAGCAGTTGCTCTCCTCTCGCAGAACATCTTAGCTATGAAGTCCAGAAAGCCCACTGGAAAAACATGAAACATTTCTGAGCTTGACAGAATTTCATCAAGACCAAAAGTGGGAGTTGGGAAAAAAAAAAAAAAATGGTGTCACACCAGGAAAGACAGAAATGAAAAAATCCGAAGCCCTTGAGAGGAAATGGCAGATCCCACACTACACAGCAGAGTAACACACCCTGTTCTCTCCTATACAGCCGGTCAACCCTTGATAATCTCATGAAACTCTAGGATGACATGTCCCAGGCACCTTCAAGCTTTCAAGCTCCCTTGGGAATGTACCCATGCTCCTGCATCACATATCACTTCTGTCTGGGGCTGAACACTGCAAGAAAACAAGTCCAGCACAGGCAATCACCACCAGAGAGCAGGTATTATGTCTGTGTGTAACCTGCACAGCCTGTTGGCAGAAATATAGTGCTTGAGCTACTGCAGGTCTCCAGGCAGCAGAGCACCACCCAGCTGAGGGGAAAGGCAACAGACAGCTGCAGGCCACATCCAGTTCAACTACTCATCCCAAAGGCTGGGAATTGAGGACGAAGCAAATATTGTGGCTCACAAAACCCACCAGACCATGGTTAAAAGCTGCAACACTGTCATACACTGAGCTTTAAAAACAGGCCCTCCATAAGAAAAGCAGAACTAAGATGCATGCTGTGCTGCTGGTAAGACTCCTGATACGAGATATATATGCCTAATACCTTTAGTATGTTGCAGAGGTATGATGAGCGCAGCAACAATTTGGTGATTGAGATGGGTGTATAGAACTGCTAGACTACTGCAAGAAACAGCATCACTTCCGAACTAGATTTTACAATGCTGCCCATGCTGTAGAAGCCATGGAGATCTACCCCTCTGGAGGAGAACCTAACAAAAGAGCCAGCTTGAACGGGTACAAGGTCCTTCTCCCATGGATCACCCTTTCCAGCTGGCAAAATGCCATCAGCTCTCACTGAAGCCCAGGCAGCTGCACTCACCCAAAGACAGCTGTTGTCCCAGCTGCGGGTGCAGCTAGCAGCACAGAACTGCATTCCCTGCCTGGAAGGCTTGACGAGATTCCCAAAGGCACAGTAGGAAAATGAGAATGATTCTGATCATGAGAGTCCCACCCCAGGGACTCCCACTCAGGTACACATGGTAACAAACAAGCCTTAAGAGAATCAAGCTACAGGTTGTGCGTAACAAAGCACATTTAAAGCTCTTTAAAATATCATGGAATTAATAGAATGTTAAGGTTGGACGGGACCCTAAACATCATCTAGTGCCAACATCCCCCTGCCAGGGGCAGGGATACCCCCACTAGACCAGACTGCTCAAGGCCTTATCCAGCCTGGCTTTGAACAGTGCCTGGGTTGGGGCACCCACAACCCTCCTGGGAAACCTGTTCCAGCATCTCACCGCCTTCACTGTAAAGAATTTCTTCCCAATAACTAACCTACACTTCCCCTCTTTCAATTTGTACCCACAACCCTCCTGGGAAACCTGTTCCAGCATCTCACCGCCTTCACTGTAAAGAATTTCTTCCCAATAACTAACCTACACTTCCCCTCTTTCAATTTGTACCCGTTTTTGTAAGGAATTGAACAGCCCTGACTTTCCTAGCCTGCTGTAGGGGAGTTCTTCAGTCCCCTTACAAACTTCACGGCCCTGCTCTGGACCTGCTCCAACATGTCCACGTCCTTCCTGTAGCGGATCCCAGAACCGGATGCAGAGTTCCAGGTGGGTCTCACCAGAGCAGAGCAGAGGGGCAGAATCCCCTCCCTGCCCTGCTGCCCACGGTGCTCTGGATGCAGCCCAGGATGCGGCTTGCTCTCTGGACTGAGAGCGCACTCTCCTCTTTGCCACGCCGAGATCAATAAATTGGTTTACACGTAGCCAGCGGACACAGCTCCCACCCAGCCCCTACGCTTTTCCGGGCAAGGAGGGCGGTTCCGCCCCGTCAGCGCGGCCTTCCCGCAGGCCTGGCACACGGAGCGCGGGCGTGGCGGTGCGCACCGCCCCCGTGTGGGGCGCGGGAGAGGNGGTGTACGTGGATGCCCGGCGAGCCGAGCGGCCCCTGCAGCACTTTTGGAGGAGCACTGGCTTCTGGTAAGCGCGCACTGCCCGGCCTCGGGCCCCGAGCCGCTGGGCAGGGGTTCTCCGGCCCTCAGCTCGGCTGCATGCCGCCCTCTCGATCCCCAGGGCGTGCGGACGCTGCCCTCCGGGAGGAACGGAGGTTCTCCCGGGCTTGCTGCTGTGGGATCAGAGGGCCCTTGCCTCCCCTTGCTGCTTAGCCTGCTGCTGGACCAGCTCCACCAGTGTAGGGCGGGATGTGGGATGTGGCCAGTTAATGTGAACTGGCCAAAAAATAGACCTAGTCGACATTCCTTCTCTCGCTGGCTTGCTTCCTTTCCCCCCTCGAACATGTAAGGTTTTTCTTCCCCAGCACAGTACGTGTGTTGCTATTCAGAACTCATATCCCTTTACTTTTGAGCGTTTCCATTGCCGAGGCCCCTAAGGGGCCCCAAGCAAAACTTGTGATAGTTCCAGTAGTACCAGACAAAAGACCGATAGTTCTAGGAGTTTGTTCTTGACAGACATTTTCCAGATGCACTGTCTTCACGATGCAGCCAGTGGGTCAGGTTGACCTAAGTTTAGGGGAAGGCTGTGACCATGAAGAAATCTGAGCTCCACCACTGTGTTCTGGTGTTGATTTACTTCTTGGGGAAAGTCTGGTCTTGCTCAGCTAACTGGGGTTGGAACAGCCTTCAAGTTTTGTGAGATTCCTAAAGGCTTCTAGCAGGCATGAAAGCAAGAGATGGTATATTCCACTGCCTTGCTTGTATCCTGTTCTAAACTGATTATGATCTCCTTCATTTGGGCATACAGTGGGTTAAATAACACTTGTATGGAAAAGAGTTGTAATAGGGATAGAATCAGCATGTGCTTTGGAAAAAGGAATTTGTGCACCTTTTTTGTATCATGCATAAAGGTACCGTGAGACAAAACTTGAAAGATTTTTCTCTAGTTTTCCATTGTGGGGAAAACACAACAGGAGCTAAAATACATTCTGATTAAATGTTTTGGCTTTCAGGATTTTTTTTGCTTTTCTTGTTTCCTTTTTTTTTTTTTTAATTTTGCTCACAATATTAGGAAACATTAATAAAAATCTGCCTTAAAAATACGTTTAACCCATTTAAACTGCAGCCTATGAAACACCCATGGTTTTAATTGAGTGAAAAGCTTTGAAAGCTGCAAACATGAAAGGCATGTGAGGGAAAGGCAGAGGAGCAGTAGCAGAGGCAGAGGCTGAGGCTATTCATGGGTCAGCAAGTATTCATTTATAACACCTGGCCAACACTGGTATTTGTGAAAATCCCTTGAAAGCTCACACAGTGGCACAACTGAATTCCAGCTGCTAAAGCTTCTTTTATGGGCAAGTGCACAGCTGTGGATCAGCAGCTGAGAAAGCCTGGAAGCAAGGCTTGGAGTACTCTTTGATGGGCACTTTGCAGTCAGAATAGGAAAGGACAGACACTGATAGCACCGCTAACAAAACCCACTGTTCTGTGAGCTTTCTTTCGTATCTCATCATGGTTTCTGCAAGATTTTTCTCTAACAGAGTGTGAATTTCACAGTGTTTATTCAACCTGGACTAAGCAAAAATAAATGTCTTTGCCACTGTTGAATGGAAGCTGGTTTGAATTTCAGACTAGTATTAAAGCAGTTCATTAGAACCTGATTGTTGACATTGTCCTTATCCACTGGAACAACTATAAAGACCAAAATGGCTGATACATATTTAGTAAGAATGGAGCTCGTAATTTCTCAGTATCACTTGTGTAACTTGAAGCTGTTTTATAGCAATGGTTTTTAAGTGTCTTGTATGCTGGTGACATTACAGAGAGGGGCTCACATATACTAGCTGATTTGTATTAAGCATTATAAGTGGATGTGGTTGGTGTAAAGACTTGAACTTGCAGATATGGATGCAATAGATGGGGTAATAGGCAGTGTCTCAATTGTGTCAAGTTCTTGTCCAGGTGGGGTCAGGCTTTTCTCCCTTTTTGATAGTTGCACAGTGGCAGGTTCATTCTGTGGGGACCTCAGTGGTCCTATGATTATTATGTGGATGGAGATATAGTAGGCAAGGATGATGTTATGACTCTTCCCAGCAGTTAGAGTCAGCAAGTCTGGTCAACATCACAGGAGACAGACTACAATAGGCCAGACATAAAGTAAAATAGTTTTTTACCTAAACAGTATATGTATATGTGCATGTATAGTGTGTAGTTAGAGCACAAGTCATGTCTTGCTGCAGTATGAAGTCACAGGGATGTATTTTACCAAGCCTCAGGGACAGTGTTGTTTTATCCTTGTAATACAAATTTTCATTCAGACTTTTATCATTCAGACTGCACAATATGAGGAGGCTTTATGAAAGTCCCTAAAGGTGCCCAAACCCAGTGAACCATGCAGCATTCTGAGTTTCTGACTTGTGAAAGGTGGGGTGTAGATCTCCATCTTGTAGTACTTATCTGTGGAGATAGGAACAACAAAAATTTGCCACAGAGTAATGTTAATTTCAATGTATTAAGTAGACATCAAAGTCAAGTTAATGTGATCATTGCTGTATAGCCCTGAGCCTGTTAAACTGCTTGCAGAATCAAGCATAGAAACTTCAAACCACACACTCCTGTGCAGTCTTATGCTTAAAGGTGAGCTGAACCTGCCTGAAGAATGGGAAGGCTCTGAGCATCCAATTCTGTTTCTAACAAGTGTAGTAGCATTCACAGCAGAGAAAGAATTTATGTCATTGCAAGAACTTCAGCAGAAAGGTCAAGCCCATATTTTTCTTACTGCAGATGTCAGCAGGTCTGATTTCCACTGCAAAGCCTAAAAGGCACTGAAGTCCTTTATGGTTAGTTATTGAGAGACAAAGTGACTGTCACTGTATGGTTTTGTCAGGCCATGGCTGCCTGAGATTGCTGTCTGTGCAGCACTGACTGCTGGCAAGGTTTTCCTTTGAGTGTGACACTGAGATGCGCGCCAAATGACGTGAAAGCCAGTTAGCCCCAAATAACCTGCAACTGCATTTTGCTTTCATGTCATGTTAGGCAGTACTCCTCATGCCATGTAGGAATATGCAGGTGGTGTAGGGTTGTAGCGCAGGAATTGTTGTATGCCCAGTGGAGCTGTTATTTAATATTGCAATGTGTTTCTTTTCTGTCCATCTTCTCCTGAAGCCCTCCTTTACCTCACAGCCGTGCTGACTTGTTTGACCTGAGCAAAGACCAAGAGCTGAACCTTGCCTACATTTCTTCTGTTCCACATGGCGGCATTGAACAAGTTCGGATTCACTGGTTACTGGAATTAGTTGCTCTTAGGTAAGCAAACACCTCAAGTCAAAGTCTGGGAATATGTGACATATTAAAGGGTCCAACAGGTGCTCTCTTTGATATGTATCTTAGCCCAATTGCAAGCTGGGCATGCCTTTGCTTCCTTGGAAGTCAGCTAAGTTCCAACAGATGGGAATCATTCTGGATTTTTATGAGATTAAGAAAGAGACAATTTCTGTTGAAAAGCTGAGGGACCAGAAAGATGGGTTACTTTTTAGTCCTTTAATTTTGGAGATGTGATACAGCAAAAAAGTCCCAACAAAGGTTGATGCAAGTCTGACTTACTGAGAGGTCCGAATGAAAGCTGCTGCTATTCCTTCTCTGTGTCCTAGGAGTTACTTTTCGCATCCTGAACCCACCTTTGTGCTGCATCTATTGACAGGTAGTGAGAAGTAAAACAGCGTCAATTCGGGTAATGCCAGTTAATACCCTGTTCCAGAAGAATTCATGTACAAAATGGCATTTCTAGCTTTAGGGAAATACATGTCAGACTTTAGGAAGATACTGATGGAATTCACTGCCTTTCAAGTAGCTTTTAACTCAGCTTGAACACACTCATACCAAGATGCCCAGTGGGAATAGCCAAATAGCCAGATGCCTAGAGCAGGAGCAATTGAGGAAAGACAAACCATAAAAACACCATGAAAAATTGTAATAGCTCTTAAAAGTTCTACTTGGCTCAGACTATTGCTGAGCTGAGCATATTTACAATCCACATCATTGTTGTATCTGCTGTCCCAGACACAGAAGGATGGGAATTTACTATTGTGGGGAAGCAACCGGGGGGAGGAGAGCTGAGACTCCTGAAATGGCATGTGAGCAAAGGAGAAGGGGGTTTCAGAGTGTGCATTAGGAACAGACTTTTTCTTCCTTGATACTAAGATGTTCTTGTATATGTAGGTTTTTTTAGGAAGGTGGTCAGAAGTCCTGCACACAGGTAAGTATTGCATTAGTACCCTAGAGTGGCCTCTGTTAGTCCCTCTGTGAATGTCGCAGATAACAGAGCTCCTCACTCTCATCTTTCCTTGTAAAAGTTTCCGGTAAACACCCTTTCCTGTGTGGACATATTCCACTGGACTGTGGGATATGTACTCTTGGACTGATCCAGTGTCAAGGACTACTGTTACTGCTCACCACTTCTGGAGTCCCTGTCTTAGATCTCAGAGATTTTTTCCTGTGAGGTGGGTTGGGTCTTTCAGGTTTCTGTAACCAATTCACTTAGGAATAATCAGTGAGTACCTTTCGAGAGAAAGTAGCCACATCTACACTTGGAGCCTAGAATCCCTTCTGGCGGCCTGTCTTAGCTGTGCCAGGTGTTGAATTGGGTTTTCCAAATGAGTGAGGGAGACGAATACCTCTGTCATGCATTCTGCTCAGCCTTTGTGTGGACTGAGGCACTGAGTTTTCTAAAGTGGGATACAATCCTTGACAAAATCAAAATTCTAGGACCATGAAAACTTAGCGATCAATCAAGAGGTCCCCCAAAAAAGCGGTAGTGTTTCAAAGGTGGAATTCTAACCTACTAGCCTTGATATTTAGCCCAGCTTTGATATGTAGAAATTAGAAACTGCTGCTGTTTAGAGCCGAGCTAAAATGTCTCATTTTGCCAAAAAATGTGTATTTGTCAAAGACAAGAAGACATTTAAGTTGTGGAAGGACAACAGTGGACTGAGTGTCAGCAAAGGTTTGGAAAGGGAAAGAGCGTGGAGCCTGCAAACAAACACTGGGACTGAAAAACCAACAAGAGCAGGAATTCAAGTACAAGCAGAGGAGATCAGTGCTGTTGCTTAATTCTGTGCATGTGCATTCTCTTCCTGAACCTGTGGTTTCCAGAAGGATGTAAAGAGGTTTTGAGTTTAACCATCTGTGTGTACAGCTGTATTATGTCATGGGGTTGGTGGGTAGAGACCACTTCTTGGAATGTGGAGATGGGCACTTGACTGAAGAAGAGCACTTAGAGAAACCAGAGGACCAGGAGATAACACCTCTGTGGAAATCTAACAGATAGAGGCTTTGCTTTTCTTCACTGTTGTGCCATTTGTAAAAAGGTGCCATGAATGTTTTTCCCAAGAAACAGACTGGCTCAAATAAAAGACTGCCACCTTCCCCTTCTCACTTCTGCAATGGTCTTTCTCATTGTGTCTTCTAATCCCCCAATACCAAGTACATTCCTTTATTTTAAATTTTTCTAGTACAGCAAGCCCCCTTCTTTTTCTTTATTCTGAGTTAGTCCATTATTTCACTACCTTTGAAAGGACACCACAAGGCAATCTGTTCTTAAAGAACTCCTAGTTTTATTTTCCAGCCAAAAGCACACATTTGTATCTTGGTCTTGTGACATAGGATTGAGTTGTGAGGCAACCCAAGGTGTCTTTCATGGACTGGACAGTTCCCAAGTTATTGGTTATCAGTGCCAGCAAGTGGAGCTATTTTGACACCTAGGCCACACATTCTGGCCATGCTTCACAGGTCAACAAGACAGGACACTTTTGAGCTGAAGACTCCAGCTCTTTGCCCAGTTCCAAGGGACGCACACGGTCCACAAGAATCCTTTCCCATTCTTATGTAGCAGAACTAAAATCTGTTGGATACATGATACATGGTAAATCACAAGGCATCACAGTGAACAAAACTATAGTCAATCTACATGAAGCGTATAACATTTCCTAAAAGGCATGTAATGATTTTTATTTCAATATTAGTATTAACCTAGTTGGAATTACAAGCCCATCCCCAGCTCCTCTCCAAGGCATGATAGCTAATTTCTGGTCGATTAGCAGAGAAGAGAATCAGCAATTTTTGTTAATTTTCAATCTTCATACTTTAGTCTTAGTATAACACAGTATAGCAAACATAAATGTGCCAGAAAAAGGCTTGCTTTTTTAATTACCTTTTACATACTCCTTAGAAATAATTCACAGTCTCCCAAGCATCCCTACATCGTAGCACTGAAGCTGTTTCCCTACCGCATTTGACATTGTCCAACACAGTTTATTGTGAGCCAGCTCTGCCAGTAAAACCAAAACAGGAGATTGTTTTTATGGTTTCTTCTTACCAGTAGTTTCTTTCTTCATAGTAAAAGTTCCAAAGTTTACATTCTCTCTTATGCATAGTCAGGTTTCTTTGCTTACTTAAGTGTCCTTTGGTACTACACTTAAAATAAATGTGGTGAAAAAGCGACTTCCTACTCTTACTTTCTCATCCTTTTCACTTTTCTCCAGAGGCTGTTGCAAGGATATACTATTGGAATTTATCTTTCTTTTTTTTTTTTCTCTGTCTTTTGAAATGAGATTAATCTAGAGTTAAGGGTATTTTTGCAATTTCTTTCTTTGTGTTCTAGGTTGGTAGCTAGATCCATAAAGGTAAAAAATGTGTAGATTGATAGGATGTTTTATTTGACTTCCAGTGACAGCATGCTTTAGCACAGTGGCCTTAAGAGTGTCTGTATTGATACTGTCTGATAGTTACTCTTATAAACCCCCTCCCCCTGTTAGGCCCAAACAGGACCTTTAAAGAGGAATTCCCTGATCAAAGAATGGTTACAAAGGCAGGCACTAAGCACTATTTTGCCCTTGGGCCCTGCTCACTTCCTTTTACAACAGAAAGAAGCTAATTATACCAAGCCAGCAATTTAAATAATAATGTAAGTGAATTGTTTTATGACAGTAAAATACTGCTAATGGTCAATCCTTAAATCTCATGTCAGACATTTCTGTCAGGTTTTACTGCTTTAGCAGTACTAACAGTGTGCAGCTGATAGGCTTATTTTGTAATGAGTGCATGAAAATGTCAGCATTGAATGGCGTAATGCTGTGCAATTCTTACTCCCTGCGACAATATTTTTTGTCTTTTGGGAGCGCACTGCTTTTCCTCTAAGAAAATACTTGTTTCTGGGAGCCAAACAGGCTCTGGAGCACCTGGAGAACTTCAGTTTGTTCTTTCATTTCATTTTAGTGACCTAAAAAGTTGAAATGAGCAAGTCATACAGTGTGTTGACCTGACTTTTTTTTAATAATGGGACAGCAAAGAAATAGCTTCTGCGTATATGGAACCTGTTTTTAGAGTCTGTTAGTTGTAAAAGGCACAGCTGTGATAGGATTTCCTTTCATGCTTTGTGCTATGTGAACCTGACATGAAAAAGGAGAGAGAGCAAGCACAACTGTCTTACCTTTTCTGCAGGTAATTATAAACTTGAGTAGGAAGTAGAACATTCTGCCTATGCCATGGGCCAGAACACCAAGTACTAACTATTACAATCAAAATCCAGGTCTATTCTTATTTGTAAAGAGAGAGCATGCATACACAACAGTAAACTGACGATGGGAGTATCATATGACATAAAGCATAATGAACAGCAGTTAATGCAAATTAGTATAGAAAATAACCAGCCTCAGAAAACATGGTCTAGTGGACCTCAAATCAACGATTAATATGATAGGAAAAAAACCCCAGACAAAACAAACAAAACCCCACAACATCTGTAGTATGTACAAACAGTGGTGAAAGCTTTTCAACACAGAGGGACACACAAGTTACAAAGCATTGCTCTGTTTACTTGACCCACGTATGTTACTTGTAATACTTCATTAGCATTGTATCAGAGAAGACCAGCCAGGCAGTTCTGGCTGATCTATCAATCCCCTTCGAGAAAACTCACAGATTTACCTTCCCACCCTACCCTATTTTCTCCTGTTTTTCTTTGAACCCAGGCAGGCATTTGTAGGAAGATAGTGATGTGCTGCATCACAGCTCTGAGGTTTTATGTTTGATGGTCCTTATGTATCCCTGAATTAGAGTTGCATCTGCCCACCAGAGGCACCTTATTTTACAGGATGGCGCAAATAACTGGGTAGCTGCCAGTTATAGCCATTCAATTTTCTTACTAGTTACAAAATTGTGCATCAGAGTCGTATTTCTTCCAGCATGATTAGGGATATTACAGCCTTCAGTAACTAATTACTACAGATCTAATCTGATAAAACAGGTGACTCCAGCAGCAATTTTTAGAAATTGTCATTTTGAGAGGAACATGTGATGGATCATGCTTTTTTCTACTGTGGTAGGTTATGCTATCAAGTCTGTGTGATCAAGGAGGGGAGATATTCTACATTCCACAATATTTTATACGTTTCAGTTGTGTGCAAACAGTGGGGACTTGTTTAAAAGCACACCTAGATGATTGGAAGGGGCAGGGCCTTAAAAGCCAGAATTTAAACCATTATGTGTCCAGAATGCAATATTGATTGCATTTTCGTGGAAGTGGCCTAGCCCTCTTAATGCAAACAGGCCTTTAAGCCACTGGGAGAGTCAGCTGACACTGGACAGGCCTTCCAGCAAAACTGTTCATGACATCCATGTTGGATCACAAATGATCATGGTACAAGGGACAACTCAATCCCAAACTGACTTTGCCTGCATTTTAAAGTGGAGATTGTAGTCTAACCTGTTCCATACTTGTCTTGGATTGCCTCCCCAGTGGCTGCACTGTGTGGCATATAGTGGACATAAAGTGGAGCTTGTCAGGGGAGAGTGGCTTTACATGGCCAACAGTGTGTCTGGTAATTTACCTGTTGCAAACTGCCCCTCTTCATTTGTCACATCGTAGTGAATCATCAAGGAGGACACAGGGTTAAACTGAGCAATCTGCTGGAAGTTTCTGGTCTTTTGCAAATAGCACAGCATTATGTATACTGTAGAACAGCATTTCCTGCATACATCCAAAATCTCTCCCAAAGTAACCTCCTCTTTTCAGAGAGTCTATCACTGAGGGATTGCAGCAGGCCAGGAGAACAGAAATGTTTAAATTCTTGTAGTCTTTCAGGATTTCCTTTAGAGTATTAACTCCAGTGGTGTCCAAAAATGAGATGGAAGAGCAATCTACAACAAGGGCTTGGAAATCAATTTGCTTAGGAACTAGTTGCAGAGTGGTTTCTCCAATGCCCAGTCCGTTAGCAGTTCTGTGATTTCCCTTTTTCAGATGCTGCTTTTCTTTCTTCTCATATTTCTTCCTTCTAGCAGTTTCTAGGTTAGGATCTAAATTGGTCAATCTATACAGAGATTTTAGGAAGTAGTTTCTATTTGCATAGTAAAGTGGGGCCTCAAACCGAAATATTTTGACCTTTGGAACAGTAGAGAGATTTTCATATTCTAAGTCATCCTCATAAAAGTTTGTGTCTTGGATCTGACCAAGCAGGGCTGTCCGTGGCCGCTGGGTCCGAATAATGATGCATAACATGGAGAAAACAATGCCAACCAACAGCCCTATTTCTGTGCTGACCAAGGCGGAGGCAGACATGGTAACTACCCAAACAAGTGTGTCCATCTTATTCATATGGTACCGTGCTGGCACGTCTTGGAACTTCCTCAGGGCTCCCCGAAGGCTGACAATGATGATACAAGCCAGGACACACTTCTGCAAGGAGTAGAAGAGAGGTGCCAGGAAGAGCAGCACCAGCAAAACCACCATTGCACTAATTACTCCGGAGACTTGAGTTTGGCAGCCTGTAGATGTTTTGACGAGTGTTTTTGCCAGTGCTGCACTGGTTGCAAAAGAATGGAAGAAAGAAGGAATGATGTTGCAGAACCCCACAGCAAACATTTCCTGATTGGCTCGGATGGTGTAAGAATATTTCTTTGCAAACATTTCGGAAAGGGATACAGTAAAGACAAAACTGACTATGGCAAGAGGCAAAGCATCTACAGCAACTCGGAGCATTAAGTTGAACTCTGGTACCTTTGGAGGGATAAATCCTGTTGGAATAGCTCCAGAAACACTGGATGCATACACTTCATTTAACTTGCCATAGTGTGACACCAGTGTTGCCACAACAATAACTACCAGCTCTGTGGGAAGAGGAAATTTCAGTTTATGCTTGTACCGATCTCCGAGTTCCTTAGCAGTGACCAGCACCACAATACAAATGGCACTTGTGATGACATCACAAAGGTTAGCTTGAGAAATGTTCCGGAAAATGTTAATCCAAGTAATAACAAGCATCCCATGCCCTTGGCTACGTGGAATTTTTATTCCAATCAAATACTTCACTTGAGCTGTTAAAATGGTTAAGGAAGCACCAGTTGCAAAGCCATCTAGTACCGACTCAGACAGGTACATAGATACGAATCCCAGACGGAATATCCCCATTAGAACCTGAGGAAACACAGAAAAAAAAACGACAAACAAACTATGAGCTGTAACCATGGCTGCAAATAATTAAGTACGGGTGAGGGGGAGCTAGCTCAAGGTCAATAGCATTTGGCTATTTCAGTCTTAAAACAGGAATTATCCTTTATTGTTTCCAATCTGCTTTTGAATAATTTGATTCCTTTTACTGTTGTGGGATGTTACAAACCCAAGAGGTAAATGAGGAGTTTAAGATAGGATCAATCAAATCTTTGTCTGAAGTGATTCCACTGAAGTGGCTTGACTGATCGTTATTTCCCATGCAGAAGAGCAGTGGATCCAAAATCTATTATACCAAAGCCAATTTTCATTTTTTTCTGTCTTAAAGTGAATAAAGTGAAAATATATGGCCTTTTCTTTGTAAACAGAACTTGAATGACAACCAATAAGATCCCTGCTTTATCTGTTGTATTAAACAACAGATATTTAATTATTATTTAATTTTAGCCCTGTGGACAGAAGAAAAAATGGAGCACAGACAGTCTTTGTTTGTGCCTCTTAGGAGGTGCCTAATATCAGAAGAGGCAGAACAGCTCACAAACTCCAGGATACTACCCTAACTAGTTGATTCTTCTTTCTTAAATGGCTTTGGAAAATACAACATCACAAGGGCATTTTTTTGTTCATAAATGTGACCTGAAATTTCTTACTAAAACAGGAAGATAGCTAGCTCTTTCTTAATTCATATATGTGTGTGTGTGTGTGTGTGTGTGTGTGTGTATGTTCTTTTGATATCCTTGTGATGGCAGCATGTTGGCAAGTCTCAAGGAGTCCAACACAATCATTCTCTGAAGAGTAGGTTAGTCAGTCTATTTCTCCTTTTGTCCTTTCTTTGAATTATCTTTTGGACAGCAGTTTGATAGAACATAGCATCCCCTGGCAAAACACTAAGCTGCACATTCTGAACTTGTAGAAGTAGATTAGTAGATCTATTTTATTAAAATGTCTAGGGAAACAGAACTATTTCTTCACTGTTGAATACAGAGCTACCTGGGAGTTTCCTGTATCTGTATTGGGGCTCATTGTCCCATGAAAACAACAAGACCAAGATTCAGTAGAGTGTCAAAACAATGTTAATGGTCTTTCAGAAGACTCTTGCTTTACCTGTGCTTGCTAGCTAAGAAAATTGCCTGCCTCATGCTGTCCCTGAGTTGCCTACAGTCGGGCTTCCTGGAAAAAACAGTCCAAGGTACATTCAGATGAACTGATGATCTATCTCATTGAAAGACAGTCAAGCCAAAGCTTAGGTCATGCAAAAAAGCTTTAGGAACTTCGTACCTTGCCTCTGGATGTCAGCAGCCACTTACCTGATACACTCCAGCCACAAATGTCAAGGCTGTAGCAATGCCAATAGCGTAGCACTCTTTCCCACACTCGGCATTTATCCCCGGAATTGTAAGGTTGAAGGCAGTTGTGTTGGACAGACTGTCATTCTGCAGAGAGCCATGACCCAAGTCTGGTGGGACATCATCATTCAAGTCAAACCCAGCCAAGAGAAGTTCTCGGTCCACAACTTGTCCCACCATTAAGCTTATCAAGCTGAAAATGCCCACTGAGACGTGACGGGATGTGCCCATTAAGAAATAGATGATGTTGGCAAAGAATGATGTGTAAAGGCTATAAATGGGCTTCAGACCTGCCAGCAGCGAGTATGCAATTGCTTGAGGCACTAAAATGATCCCAATCACTAACCCTGACATAACATCCCCCCAAATGTAGTCTTTGCACCGGTACTTCGGAAGCCATCGTAAAACAGGAAAAAAGTCCATAACAAAGTTCTTTAGCTTTTGTGGAGTGCAGGAGCAGCTCTTTCCCAGCTTAGCTAGTATGACTTCTTTCATACTAATCTTGACACGAGTCTTTCTTTCCATGAGAAAGCAGGATGAGGTGGTGTTTTCCATTCTGGTAGCCTCAAGTGGTCTTTCCATTTTCCCAGTGTTTAATTCATTTATGTGTTCCTGCAAAGTGAAGAAAACCTCTGTTAGGTTGCAATTCATGAAGTTGTTTTTAGCACAGATGCTTAACACTAAAAGTTTGTCACCTATTCTTGCTTTTAAGGAAGCATCATCCCAACAAGAACAGTATCATAGGGCTCCAGTGATGGATAAGACTAAGAAATAAATCTGCCCTTTTTTGCAGACATTAAAAAGTACTTTCAATTGAATCCAGTTTGTTCTATTAAAGAAAAATGAGGTTAAATTAGTAATTTCTTTGTGTGACAAAGATTTCCATCATCTCTTCCAAATGTTCCATCATAAAGGTTTTTGTGAGCAGAGGCAGCACTTGGAGGTATAAAATAAACATATGCTAGTGAGGTAGGTTATAGTGTTTCTATACAGTGAGTACATCTTGTAGTCATTGATTAGTTACTCACATGGGGTGTAATGATCTGTCACTGCTGCTGTCATCAATGCACAGGAGAAAAATATTGCTGGTGGGACCTGTAAAGCAGAGTTTTCTGGAGAGCAACAATTTAGTCTTACACAAAAGATACATAAATAAACCATTGATGGACTCTTTGTAGCTGCCACATAACATGAACTTGTTGAACTGTAGATTCTCTTGATGTGCAGCTTCTGGTGATAAATATCTACTCATAAATACCACAATGGCAACATATGGACCAAGCACCATGATGTTACCACATCAGAAGAGTGCTTCGTGTTAGTATTTTCAGGTTTAAACGCATGGTTACCCAACTTTGCTCTCACAGTAATGAGATATAACAAATAATTCTGTGTATAGCAGAACAAACACAGCAGTGTTTCCTATGGTTCTCCTTCAGGTTTTCTAATATATGATGACTGGGAATATTTGTATTTCCCTGATGCGAGTGCTTTTGAAACCTCTTGCCTCAATGGACACAACTGTTTTCACCAAACTGAACCCTCTGCATTTTTACTCAGTTGTCAAATTGCATTGAAATTAGCTTGGCACATTCATAAGTAATTTTGGGTTAGGTGGGAGCATGACTAAGAGGCAAAACATGCAAGTGCCCTAACTTATTCAGCTAAAAATGTAAAAATAGGAGCACACAGGTGGAAAATGTCAAACAGACTATGCCAAGTGGCAAATCTTGTCTTCTGATTTGCAGTGAAGAGAAAGAAGGGACTTCCATGAGAAGATGCCCATATATGAGTCGTGGGAGATAAGGAATGACTCATACCGACCTAGATGAAGATAGTATGTGCAAGTACAGCAGCATTCAAAACCTCTAGGAAAGCAGAGCTTCTCTAGGCTCAGCCTCTCCCAGTGTCATTAACAGCCAGGATCTCTGAATCAGAGCTGTTCGGTGCTAGGAGTGACATTGCAATTATGTCAAAGCTTGTCTTCACTTACAAGTAAAAGCTTTTTCTTTCCTATTTCAGTGTTTAGAGACAGAATCTGTACCCATCAGTTTCATAAAACTTGAAGAACACTTAGTGGCATAGTATTCTGTTGGTAAATTTTAATGGTTTTAACAGTTAATGTACAGTTTAGATGCTAGTGATGGAAGTCATCATTCTCTGTAAATTTCATGTATTTTTTTATTGCCTTTAAGAAGAGTATGTTGATTTGTTAACATTTGATAAGAGCCCAGTAAAGTGTAGAATTCCAAGTTTAGAACAAAGTGTTTATGAGTCTGGCTGGAAGCATGATTGAAAAGCAAAAGAATAGATTATCAATTGCCTATAAGCTTTTGATCTGGAGCAGTCCAAATAGACAGTGGCTTATTAGAAAGTGTTTTGTATCCTGCTTAGAAATAGTTTTCAGGATTTTAATAATTACCTTTTGCCTACAGATTGAAAATAATAGGAGGATACATGTCTGCAACTAGCGTAGAACTCACTTAAGTAAGTTCCCAGGTCTACAGCATACAGATAAACGATACAGCATGGTTTCTAAGGCTATGTGAAGTTCAACCACAATTCAAAGCAGGATATTTTGGTGTTATAGATAGGTAATTTATAACTTGGTAAAAGGCAAAGATTCTTGTGAGGAATGTGTGGACTGATTGTCCAAGTTCAAAAGGACCTGCATAGTAGTCTAAATACATTTTAAAAAATCAGTAGATTTTTATCCATCCCAATTGTATAAACCCATTTTTAGCTCTCATTGTATGCATTTCTTTGTGTTTGTAAGTAGGCATGTTTCCATCTTAAAGGAACACCAATTACAATTTAATGATTTTAAAAGATCAGTGTTTGTTTTTTATCAATGGTAAGTTTACTTTAGACTCTAATGTACTGCATAGTTATGCTAGGCAAGATCTGTGTGGACAGGAAATAGATTGGATCTAGTTTTTGTTAGAATGCGAAGGTGACAGAAAAGATAAATGAAGTTGCAACACCAAGAGAAGTACTTAAGAGCATATAAATAAAGTTTACCAAATACAGAATGCTAGCAAATGTAATAAAGACACTCATTTTTAAGAGGCAAAAATCCAGTAATTCCTGTCTTACCTAAATGAGTTTGGAGAATGAGAGGCTTGTGCATGAATACAGCAAGTCCTTATTCAAATGCCACTCACTTCTTACAGCCAAATGAATTCAGCCAGACAGGAAATAAATACTGTGCCCTTGCTCTACATACTTAAAAGTTAGTGGGCAGTTCAATATCCAATGAATGGTTTTTATAGGCTACATAAAAAAGATTGCATCAGCTTCTGTACACCAGGCTCATATATTTAATTGTGTAGTTGCATTCTGTCTTTCTCTAATCTCATACAATTCACCTGGAATTAATTTGGTATTTACAAAAAAAGCTCCATGACTATTCATGTGTGTGTATTGCTTGTGCAGCTCCCTGAGGAATGACAGTGATTTTTAATACATAAGATTGGAACATAATTTCTTTGGAAATCTATTAAGAGATCTTGTGTTTGGATGATAATTTAGTGACGTATATTAGTTATACTGCCTTGCTAGATAATCAGAGTAGTAGCTGTTAGTAAAAAACAACCAACCCTTCTCCCCTCCCCCCTCCACCTGCCAAAGGTAGTAAAGTATGTATCTTCTGTGTTCAAGCTTACAGGAAGCAATTTGCTTCAATTACTTTTTTCCCTGAAAAGAAAGGTTTCCTTTCGGTAAGTAACTGTTTATTCTGCTATATATGCTTTCAGTGTCCGTGTCAAATGAACATGGTAGTTGTAAAACATCCAGTTCTAAGTGTAGATTGGTATCCAGAAACTGTTAATATTTAAAGTTTTCTTGCTGCTTTTAGAATGCAGTAAAGCCACACCAAATAAGGGAAGGGACATTGTTATCAGCAGCCCATTTTTCAGCTGGGTAACCCAATAATTGTCAGGCTGTGATACCTGTAACTTACTGCTTCACCTGAAGGAAATGGGATTTCATCACAGTTGTGTGCTACATGTGTGCAACCTAGTAGAGCTTGGAGCTTCCAGTGCTCTTGCCATCTCCAAAGACAGAATGGGGGAGAGGAGATCTGTTTGTTCTGGTGCACACGAGAAGACTTCAGCCTTCTGCTCTGGCACTGAGATACAGCACCATCCTTCCAAACGGGTAATACTTGAGCAATATGCAGGAGCCCTAGGAGTGTCAATAAATGGATGCCTTTACTGGTTCACCAAGGTGACCCATTTTCAGCTTAGGCCATACTAGGAAGTGAAAAACCCCTATTTCACTGTCCCTTTCTTCCTCCAGAGCTCCACAAAATATAATGTTTGTATTTTATTCAAGTCATCACTTGCTGAAAGAGCATTTTTTAGCAGGGCTGTGCAGATGAAGCAGCACATAGCATAGAACATGTTAGTTCATTGCATTTGACTCCAGTGTTGGAACAGCTATTTAAAACAAGTGAAAGTTTACTTGTGTGCACATTCATGTATATGTGTAACATTCATATAATTACAACAGAAAGTAGCCTTGCTTATTTTAAATTGTACTTTTATGTTTGGAATCTTCACAGTTAAGTTTTTTCAACTTCCCGTGACCATATGAGCAAAAATAATAGTGCAGAACCCTTTCTGAACCACTCATTCTTTCAAGTTAAGTGCATTGACTCTATTTGTCTTGTGAAAAATAGAAACAAGGGAAAGAACCATTCAAGCCAAACAAACTGCTGACTTTCCCACTGGCCTTAGTCCCACCTTACTTCCTGTCTTTTCATCATGCCTGTGACCTGACAAAATCTCTCTGCAGGAAACATTCATCACAGTATGTTCATGTGGGATTTCTCTTTGCAGATTGCTCAGCAGGCTGTTTCTGCTGCTACATGGATAACCATTCTGAATAGATGAGTAGTTCTTTGTGAAACAGCACAACCCCCAAAAACTTAATTTTTTTACATCTTTTTGCTTCCCCATCCTGATTGTCCACCAGGAAATCTGAAGCTATATCTCTAGAAAGTCCAGGAGGGAGTAGCCAGTGTGAGCCTGTCTGTCTGTGCTAAGGAAATACCTTAAATGCTTTATTTAGAGGAGAATCAGATGGTATCACAACTCTAAGCTATAATTGCTCACTTGCTGAAATAGTGATTTCAAGTGTAAGTTAAGATAGAGCCCTTTAAAGAGTGTTAGCCAAGTGATGCTTGCAGTTTTCTCCACATTTGAACTATGAAAAATCCACTAAGAACTGATGGTGTTAGAGCAGGTTTTGTGTTTATAAAGTGCAATTGTGTTTTTTTTTTGCATGAATCACAGAAAAACATGAGAGACATCAGTTTGGTTAAGCATTTGATTGGAAACACTTATAGGTGTTGAGTTAAACTCTTCATGTCACTCATCTTTCATATCAGAAACTTTTTCTGTCTTGTAGAAACCTTTCTTGGCCCTGATGGCTATGATTTCATTACTGTTCTAGTTTTCAGCAATGACACAATTTTGAAAAAACTCCTTGGTTAGCCTGTCTTATGGTGCATTGATTCAATGTGCAGAGGCATGTTATGCTTGCAAAACCGGATTTTTTTCAGATGAAGGTACCTAGAAACTATGCCCCAGTGCACTCTGACCCTTTATGGTGGCATAAAAACCTGAGCCAGCAATTGGTGCTTTGGACATATTTGAACAGATGTGGGGAGTACATTTAGTTTGTGAGAACTGACTAGTCTGAAATAAAATCCCCTGAGCTGCATATAATATAAGACAATACTGCAAAGCACCTACTGTTTTGATTTATTAATCTGCTTTTGTTCTGCAAGGTTGCTTAGAAATGTCAACATAACCTGTAAGTTTTAGAAGTGATTAAGTGCTAAAACAGAACAAGTAGATGAATGTTTCTCTCTGTCTTGCATTAGCTATTATATTTTCATCTTTGGAACTAAGCTGTACTTGGAAGCAGATGAAGCAAGGTGCCAGCAACCAAAACCATTTATTTTTACGCTGACCTAGCAAGGTTTCAGACTACAGGCACAGAACATGGCAATGCCTTTTAGGAAAATCATGTGAAACTTCATAGGCTTGGTTAGTTTTTTTACTATATTTGGGCAAAATATTGTTGCTTCAAAGCATTTTCGTGTTGCGTTTCAGTGTTACACTAATTCAAAAGTGAAAGAGGAAACAGCATTCCAGCTTAGTGGTCAGGAAAGCCAGAACAAATACTCTAGAAATTAAAACTGCTGTACTAAGGAGAGATTCATTCTGAGAGTCTTTTAGATTTATGTATTTCTAATTAAAATTTCCAAGTCACATATTTTATTTCCAACTGCAAATTGATCCATGATTTTCCAGGGAAGTTAAGCTCTTTTTTAAATGCCTGCATTCAACAGCAGCTGTGATTCAAATTTTGTTTTCCCAAGGATTCTCAGTTCCATATCCCAGTGAGTAAGGTGACAGCCACTGACAGGTAACAATCCCAGAGCCGATGAGCAGGTGACAGTGGAACTCATGCAGTCAACCAGCACCTATTATAAGGCTCGCCTATCAGATCATCTTTGGGAATGATCATACATGCAAATAAATGATCAAGTAATTTCACTGGTTCTCCAGAGATGGGTTTTGTTCAAGGATTCCAGAACATGCTGGTGTAACTATTGACATGCACTTGAAGGCAAGACAGCATTATTCTTCTGGAGAGTCTTAGGACATGACCACTGAAAAGGCATTTTCTGTGCAGTCAAAAAACATTCCTAAAAATCAGATTTCTTGCTTTTGGAAAAGTAGCTGTTTCAAAGTGAAAATCTGTTTTTTAAAAGAAAATCTTCCAAGATAGCTTTTCAAGTCTCTTGTCATCATTCACAAAGTTAAATACTAAGCTCTGTTTTCTGGCCTGTGGTTTTGCTGGACATTGTTTAGCCAAATTAAGCTGTCAGAGAAAACCAAATTGACAGTCCATTCTCATGGTTTTTCCTGTTGTCTTCCCTGGCATCTTGAGTTTACTACATGCCATAAGGACAGTATTTTGGAAACACTCTTTCATATTTATGCACTAAGAAAATGCTCAGTTTTAATATCACTGTAGTACTTTGAGAAATGGATAAGAATACTATATGCCATTTTCTTAAATACAAATAATAAGTAGCCAAATGATTCATCTTGAACTCGTCTAAATGAGGGTTGCAGGAACGATAATTGCTGTACCATTTACAGCTGACTTCATATTTTTCGAACTTGTGCCCAGTATCTACCTTATAAGCAAAAATTCATGAACAACAACATAATTATGAAACTTAAAAAACAACAGCACATGCAAAATAAGTGAAAAGAGAGTTTTGCACCTTTGAAATCAGGCAAAGAGCACATTAACCTGACTTCAGAGGTGTAGGAAGGGAAACAAATCTCTTACCTGGATAGCTTTCTGACAGGAATGTACCAGCTCTGTTTTTGCACGTTGGAATGAATGAAAGTCTTCAGCCAGACATTGCTCTATTTGCATAAAGGATAATTATTAGCTAAATATTCCTCAAGGTAGGAATGGGTCGTTATGGAATCTTGAGTTTGTGTTGTCACTTGTATCGCTTTGTGAAGTTGGATATATATGTACCACTAGCCGAGGATTTGAGTTTAAATAATGCCTAAGATTATTAATTAACTCACTCTGATCCAAAAATTGTGCTGAGTTCAGTCTAGCACATCTCTGACCTTTGAAGCTACTTCTCGTCTGAGATTTGATCTGGTTTATGCGTCCTCATGTAGCATTAGCTTTTGATTTTACATGTTCAAGGTGTATGAATAGAACTTCAATCTTGCTTGAGATTTGTGTACTTTGCAGGCTGGAAAAAATACTATTCTGCTCAGTACATAGGATGGAACTGCTGGAGGTCAGAGTTCTGTTCCTACATGTCAGCACATTCAGATCACAAGATCTGTAGCTTCTGTGTAAACTGAAGACTGCAGAATGTAGCAGATCAGCAGGACAAAGACAGACTTCTCTGTTGGAAGTCTGCTTCATTCTTGTGCCAGATATGAATGATCAAGTTCCCTCTCAGTTGTCTTAGATCTTTGTAGAGATACAGACCTATCCAAATGACAAATAAACATCCATCTCCTCCTCTTGACAAAGGTGATAGATAATGTTTAATGGTTATTAAGCAGTGCTGATTAACAGGCTGGGCACCAGGCCACAGCTGTGTTCAGCTGGCCTACAAGCAAAGGGATGAGATGTGCCTGTCTCTCAGCCGAGGAAGAACATGAGCAGCCATGCAGTAAGAATCTGAGGTGGGAGTTGCAAGGCCACAAGCTGTGTTGCTGGCTTGCAGTGGGGTGCCGTGCCCAAGTATGACTACGGAGGGTCAGGTTCCAACACTGTCTTTTATCTCAGTGCAAAAAGTTGTTTGCTGCTCTTTAAAAGCAAGAAGGAAACATAAAAATTATGGAAATGAAAAGTCAAAACTTAAGTGGTGGAGGAACAGAAAGGGAAGCATCTCACATCTCAACTCTGTGATGTTAAACTGGTCATGGATTCTTAAAACTGCTGGCTGTTACCTGGAACTTAGACTTGGTGACAGTAGTTGTCCCCAAATCCCAAAATCTAAAGAAGGTGACTTCAGTCTCAACTAAAATCCTGCTTATAAAATCCTACCTCTTTCTTATAGAAAGCCTTGTCCCTTTGCCTTGGCTAAAGTAGCTTTTAGAAAAAAAGGGATGCAGTAGTCCACCTTATCTATGTAATAAATTTTACACTCTGGTCACAAGGATAGTGTGTTTGTTGGCCTTGTGCTCTACAGAACAGAAAACATCTTCACTGCTTCTGTTAATTTAATCTCAGCTTTGCGGTATTTAAAAATAAAGGGACTTAAACTCAAGTCTCTCAAATTCATCCTTTCATCCATTGTACTACCTAATTCTTGGAACCATGAGTTATCTTTCTAATGACTTCTTAAAATGCATGTGCTGTATGCTTCAGTACCAAAGTAAGCTTGTGTACTCTGTTCTACTTTACAATGTGTCCAGTATTTGGGAACTCTGTGACTTCTGGTATTTGCACTCCTGGAATCTGCAGAATACTTGGGGTTTGCCCAACTTAACAAATTTTTTGACGGAGACCTCTCTGCATTTCACTCCCAACAGCACTTTCCCCTCTATCAGGCTCCTAAGAGAAAGAGGATATTACTGTATCATTATCACTTGACCCTGTCCATATAGAGTTGATTGTAACTTTGTTTTGCCACAAGATAGCTTAAAAATAACACTTTCTGAAAATCTAAAAGAAAGAATCTTCAAAATATAATTTTGAACATTCTTTAGGTACAGCACTGTACAAGTGAGACTAGAAACCTCTGGACAGTACAGTTCCACGTTGGGAAAAAAGTGGCAAAATGAAGCAATCTCTCATTCTGTCTCTAGGAATTTTGAAAATAATATAGTTTTGACAAAACTATGTTTTATGATGAACAAGCTTTACTTAACATACAGAAATACAGCAGATTTGTCAGTGGATTATGGAGATGAGAATTCACACTGCATTGCTTGAAGTCATTCATCAAGGCTTCAGTCCAGCAGTAAGTCTGAGTGGGCTGATCCTGGCATCCTGGTTGAATTCCTCTGGCACTTACAAAAAGCACTCAGTTCTAAAAGTGCTTTTAGAACTTTTGTTGTCAACTGCTGAGTTGTGAAACAGTGGTAACTGGCCAAAATAACCAAAAGAGATACTACACTGAAAAAACCTATCTCTAAGAATAGGAACTTCAGTGGAAAAGAATGATGATCATTGACCACTGATTGTGAGTTTATAGATGATTTTCCTTTGTGTGACTTACTATTTATCTTTATGAACAGATGCGGTCTTAAATGGTTTAAAAACTGCGGAAGGTTAAAAGCAGAATCAAACAGAAGTATTTATGAAATAAATGCTGCAAGGACATAAAATATATTTGACTTTGTTGACACGTTCACTTGAGGCATTCTGGTGATTCAGAAAAATTCATGGCATTACTACATACAATTCATATCTGGTAACCTAACTATGCCCTTAAAAAAAAAATTCTAAATTAGTCACACAGGGAAGGTTAATCTCAGAATCACAGAATCATAGTTAAAAATATTTGTTTACTGGGCCACAGTCATATCAAATCATATCAAATATTCAAAAGTACATAGTCCAAGTGTAATAGCCTTGTTCTTCCTTCTGTGCAAGTGTTTGAAGTTCATCAATTCAGTGAATTACAAAAACTCTTAAGCCTAATGCCTGCATTATTTAAAATGCCCTCGAGCTTCAATTACTTTGTATTTTACCTTTATATCATAGTGACCAGGCGATGTGCTGAAAAAGCACACATTTGGTTGCAATTTAATAAGAAAGATGGGCGCACTGAAAGTAAGCATCCACTCCCTTGAAATCCACTATGCACTACACCCACATTCCTTCACTAGCAGTGGCAAGTGCCCAGAGCAGATGTGTATATGTGGAGATTCATGTTATTGGATTTTGGTTTTTTTAAATGAAAAAAACTGTCGTTTCTGTTGCAGGGGAAGCAGATCTGCAATGTTCAGTGCAGATTTGTATATTTGAAGCTGAGAAAGGCTGTCATTCAGTGTGCAAACCCCATTCCGTTTCCCACTACAAACACAGAACCGATGGATTAGCACTTACCAAAGGCACAAAGTAGCTGCAGTAGTTCCACAACAGTCTTTAGCAGCACCCAGTAGCACAGTAACTCAGGAGCACAGCTTTCTATAAGAATAGATTAGAAATTGTTTCATGATATAGTATGACTCTTTCAATTGGGTATAACTCCAATGATATCTGCAGTGAGATAATCTAAACAAACAGTAGTACTGGAAAAATCTTTGTTCTGTAGAGTGTTATCACAGGTAAAAGATGAACTTTAAATCATTACATTACAGGAGCTGGTAATCTCTGACTTCTTACTTATCTCTGCTATTCTGCGTTAATAGAACTGGTTGCAATGTGTGGAGTTCAAATAGAATTGCAATCCTGACTTAGCTTTTTAACACTTTTAGGGTTTTTGTGTACTTATTTTGATTAACTGAAAAAATACTCTAATGTATTAAATTAGGTTAGGGCAGGAAGTGTGTGAAACTGTCCTTACACTTAGTGTTTAGTTGTCCACAGTCACTAATTGAGATTTGACTTCTTTATTAAAAGAAATCATGAAGGGGGTCTAGCTGATAAATCTTATATCTAGGAAAAATTTGTATACATCAGCTGACATTGAGTGTAAAATGTCTGAGCATTTCTGCCTTGTGAACAGATGTACCTGTTGTTTCATCCCCAGACAACCAGAACTGTGGAACTGAAGCCTGCTTATTGATGGAGGTGAATGTAACTACTGATATTTGTATATCTTAGAGGCAAATGTAACATAGCAAGGATAGTCTCTCATTGTTCACCCATTTCTTGAAATTTTTTGTAATCTTAACTGGATTTTGAAAACACATTTCATGATTTGTTACTACATTGTGAGGTAAATTTTCATGTTTCATAAGCATAAAATATAATACATCTTTAGACTGAAAAGGGAAATATTTTTCATATTAGTGGAAGTTTTTTAGCATGGGGGAAGAATGAAGGTAAAAGGTTAATGCATGAACGTGAAGACCATGGAGTGGAAGAGCTATCACTACTATATTTAATAATCCACCACTATGCTAAATTGTAGTGCCAAACCCAGATTCAAAATAGAATTGTCAGATCTCAGTTTGTGGAGACTTGTAGGTTTGTCTGTCATTGAAAACTATCTATAAATGCAACTGGCTAGTTTAACCTCCTTAATTGTAAGAGGTTTCATTATGTTTTATATTCAAGAGTGAAGAGCAGATACTGGCATACCATTTAAAAAGCTGTTCTTCCCAGGTTGACTTATAGTGCTCATTTGACAGTTCTGAAGTACTCAGAAACTGTTCATCACAAAAATTCTTCAGGATTAAGAGCAAGACATGGATGACATATTCATTGTGCCTTTTTGCCATCATAAGTTATTAAACATTAGTAAATTAGAAAATAAACTCAGTGTCTTTTTGCAAATAAGTGACACATTCAAGTTAAACATAAAGTTGTTCGAGGGCAGTTAAGGTTTGCTACCGAAAGACACACCTGAAACTACATATGGTATGCAAATAGATCCAGCATCTGCTGGACTTCAACAGGCACCATGTGCTAGCTGTATTTAGATGTAAGAGAAGTACATCAGCTGAGAAATCTAGCTGCTAATCTTCACACCTTCAGTATTTAGTTCCATGTTTGTCTTTTTTTTAGACTGTTAGCTCGTCCATTACATGCTCCTTAATACGCATCTTGACAAGTGGAAACAAGTTTTGAGAACCATGAGATGGAGAAAAGTAAAATACCTGGTAAAAGCAGCATATTGTGCACTAATGCAGAATTTCGGTGCAATTATAGCATGTGCATAAGCAACCAAAGTGTATGCAAGAGCACAGTAAGTGGAGCATTGCTGAATTTGGTTCTTACTGTGTATTCAGCAGCAGGGAGGGCAGTCATTCTCAAAATTATGATTTACAGAACAGGAAATAAGCTGTGTCCTGTGATGTAGTTGCAATCACATACTTTTGGACTGTATTTCATCATACAGCTAGTAGGCAAAGGAATAGACGGAGCATAAACAGAAAATAAAGATGTGAACATGAAGGAATGATAATGACAAAACTGTGAAATAAAAACAGTAAGTCAAATATGTACCATGGAGACTTGTTACAGAAGCTGCAGCATAGTGTGTGCTTGAATTAGAATGCTGGATGCATACAGAGAACAGTTCTGCCACTGCTTGGAAAGAAACGTTCAGCGACAGCTTTCACAGGCAGTGCCAAAGGGAGTTAATGTGCTTGAAGTAAGCTAGTTTTAGCATTTGGTCACGATTTCTCTTCCTTGTACATTGTTAATTTTCATTATGGATTTAGTCTCCCTATCCCCTAATTTCAAAACTTTTGCTTATAGGTGACATTATTTGGAGTTCCATCATCAAGGGCAGCATCAAACCACAGTGAACATTTTACCTGTAGGCAGGTGTTATGCTGAAGGAAATCAGTTTCATACATCGAACTCAAATCAGAAAGGTGCCCTCTAGCAGTCCAGCTCAGAGTAAGCCTTTCAGTCACTTGCAAAGCCTTTAAATTTGAAGAACCAGCCAAAAAGCATTTTCTGCTGCTTCAGCTTACCATTTTTTAGTTAGTTCCATTTGAAAATAAATGTAAAGATAACAAACCTCAACAAGGGATCACAAGCTCTCACAACACTGAATTATCCATGCCTAGGTGATCTGATTGGCTATGTTCACATGTCTGGAGAGGCCAGATACTAAAATAGCATATGTCCTTGCTTAAACTGCTTCTACAGCCTGTTTCTCATTTTACATCTGGAATTTGTTTTAAAGGGGGAGAGGGGTGTGGCAGGAGAAGAGACGCAACAGTCTAACGATATTTTCCGAGGCTAACTCACCTCGACACAGGAAGCTGTTGGTGCTTTGTCTGCCTCTCTCTTCCCCCCACACACAGCACGCTCATTGCTGAAAGAAGGACTGAGACTATGCTCACAAAAGCAGGCTGAGTAAGAAATGGAAAATCATAGGCCGTGATTAGCATCAGCTTGAAAACATCCATTGTTCGCTGGTACTTCTGTGCCTGTGAATTTCAGCCAGATCACAGCAAGGATTTTGTGAGTTGCTCTGCAAGGTGAAGCTCAAATAGTGCTGATTTCAAAGAGCAAAGAAGCTTATTAAGATGCTGTATAAATCAAAGTCAATTCTCTTTTAATGTTTTTTAAAAAATAAAAAGATTCAGCTGAGTGCAAAGCCTCTTGGCTGACTGGTAGAAGAGGCAGTGATTTCCAGTAAATAACAGCTGAGGCATTCTCCATTTTTGAAGCAGTTTATTCCTAAGTCACAGAGATTCATACCCATCCTTCTTTTTGCGCATGTACCACGCTGGTTGGTTGTGTGGATGGATTAACTGTGACAGGCTGTGACATCAGCAAAGGCTGGATGCTGCCTGGCTCTGTGGTTTTGTAATGCATCCTCCCATTACTGCTGGGCTGACTCATTCCCACTACAGGGTGAGTGGATTATGCATAGTGTGGGCCAGCACGGATTGAAGTCTTCAGTGTTGTGCTTCTGTGCAGAAGCTGTGCCGTAACTGTAAAGCAAGCAGATTTTCAAACCCTGCTTACACAAATGATAGAGCTGAGAAGCAAATGCAGAAAAATATTAATGCTAATAAATAGACACAGAAATTATAAAATATACTAATTCTGTTGTGTGGGTGAGATAGTCTTTGACCTTTGGAAAAGCCTCTGAATTAGGTTTTTGGTCTGCAAAGCATGTGTGAAAAGCACAGGCTGTGTTTTGCCTGGGGACCACCAGGGAGGAAAAATCAGTGTTCATCAGCCTGAAAAATATCAAATGATCATGGTTATTTTGGCACATGGGGATTTCACGGTCAGGAGCCAATTTACTTTACCTGTAATGATCATAGGAAATGAGAGCGAGTGGAGCAAGAACATGGTAGAAGCAGCTCTGGTGTGAATGAGTAGTGCTGTATTGTTAACTTCCACGCAGTTCAAGAGGGGGAAGTGTTGTTTATTAATAACCCAGGAGCCTACTGATTTCTTAGTTATTTATTAATGATCTTGTACTTGAACCTGAAATACCAGACTAGTAGGGCTTTTGGTTGACATTGAAGAAACCTAGAGAGAACTGCTGAGAATTTAGTCTCTGGAAAGGCAAATGCTAATGAGGCCTATTCTGCCCTTCATATACTCTGAGGTATCATTTCAGTAGTGCTCACAGTGTCTTAGGATCAGCTTTTAAGGTCCAGAGGTTTTAAAAGTACTCAGCAGAACAAGAAACTTGTATAGACAATTGGTGGGTTTGGAGCAAACAAGGTCTCTGTAACAACCTGAACTTTAAACTGGCTTCATTTCATTCCTCATAGCTGCAAAACTAATTAGAAACACCAAGGAGGTGGGATCATTTGTGTTGTAAGAGGTGCTTGGAGGGCAACAAGTTTCCCTTCTGGAAAAAATAAACTTGCTGACATTTTCTGTCCTGAGCTTTTGACCGTCATCTTGTAGATGCTCTGCTCTAAGCTCACATGCTTCCCTGTCCATTCAACAGCCTGTTCTAGCTAAAAAACAAGACAGGTATGCCTGAAGACCACTCCTTCTGGAGAAACTTGTAGCTGGAAGAATTTGAAATGGCATTGATTATTGTTGTTTTTTCCCCCAACTGTTAATGTTGTGGGAACACTTGGAAGTTTATTGTTGTTTGTTTCCAGTGAACAGCTTGACGTTGGCCATTAAGCTCCTTTCCAGGACAGATGGACACTTCTGTGTGTTCTGGAGTTTTATGGTCCCTAAAATGGCATAATGGATTCTAGAAATGTGGTAAGCAATTCCTTGGGACACTGTACCTATGGATGCTCTGGATAGCAGTCACTTTACTTCAAGAACTGTTTTCACTTCATTTAGTCTTGAGAGGGGGAATTTAATTATCATGCATATTTACACTTATCAAGAGCAATGGTGGAGGTGTTACCATTCGTCCATATCCTTGACCTGGACACCACGGACAAGAGAATGTATGATTGCAGGAAACCCCTTACAAAGATGGTCTGGCACACAGCTAAGCATCTTTATCAAAAGAATGGTAGTATGTAATATGATCATTATCTCAGCAGAGATACTAGATACTGCCATAGCAGGGTAGTCTCTTAGACTGCACTATTGCTTCTCTAAAATTGTAACACAGAAAACCTTCAGTGGAGCAGGGTCTTTTTTAGATGGCTCCCTCATGGGGACCACCTCCTAAGTGTGAGTCAACGAATAACCTGCTGAGAAATTTCACAGGTGTGAGTTGCATCTCTCCTTTGCTAACACCTGGTGCCAGTGTTCTGTCTCTGCTTCTTGACTACATTTGCACCTAGGTGAGCAGTATTTCCAAGCAGAAGCTCCCAGTGAGGATGTAAGCTGGCTGTGCTGCCATGGGAGTGGTGTTGGCGAGCCGCTACAGCCAGTCTGCTGGAAGAGAAGCTGTTCTCAGACAATGATGATAGCAAGCCAGGTTATGTCAGCTTTTGGTGTGCATGGTAACTGTGTTCACCAGAAATACAAGAGGAAGACCACACCAGCTGAGTGAGAATGTCAGGATGAGAAAGATTCTGTTCCAGTATAATGGTTTTTCCCCAATCATCTGAATCCTGGGCTCTCCTTGATAGAATATCTCTGTTGGTGGTTACCTTACATGGTACATTTGAGTTCCTAAATGGGCTGTGATCTACTGTCAGGGGTCAGCCACTAGGCTTCCTATCACAGGAATTTTAGTTGGTACATTACAATGGTCTGATAAAGTTAGCTGGACATGTTATCAAAGATGCATTAACTTGACTGAAGATCACCTGGAATGGAAATACTTCCTGCCTGGGGTTTTTGTTCTCTCTTTTCTGTAGATAAGATATTTGGTCCAATGTCTGTGTGTGCACTTTTTTTTCTTGGGCATGCAACCCTATTTCTGGACAGGATCAGCCCAGGGCAGAAGAGAAGTGGCAGATGCTGGGCATGGGAGGGAAGGTATAACTGTAGGCTAAGGAGTAATATCTGCAGTTTTGCTAGCTGGAGCAGATCTGGCTGTGATTCAAGGTGTTGACAGCTAAAGCTAGTTTACCTCTGCCCTCCCAAGAGATTAAGTTTGTGAATGGGAGTGGGAAAGTGGCATGGATAAGAAGCACGAGTATCTTAGAACTCTTTGGCAAGCTGTCTAGTAGATACCTATGCATCTGAAAAGAATTTCCCTCCATACTTTAAAAAACCCTACTTCAGTAGTAGTAGGAGGTGGTGGAAAGCTGTTAAGATGAGCCTGGAACCCTTGATTCAGCAACAGGTTGTCTAGCAAAAGCCTTTCCAAGGAAGAGAGCGACAAAATTTTGTGACAACCAATGGACACCCCTCTGTACTCATCACTGCTCTTCATGTTCACAGCATAATTGTTGCTCCCAAGAGGCAGCACACAGAAATGGGTCTGGAACTGCAACCATGACAAAGACTGGAAATAGACCTCATCAGGCAGGCAATAGCCTCTGGAATATAGCAGCCTCAGGCCTGGTGCTTCTATGGGCCTTGGTGCCAGGGTGCTGGTAAATGTGCTTAAGTGTAGTTGTTGATAATGCCTGAAGATGGAGAAGGTCTGTCTGGCAAGTCTCCGAGAAAAATCCCAGTTGAGGAACAGTTGAAAGCCAGGCACAGACAGGACAGTAATTGTTACTTGACCTCCAAAATACCCAACAGCAATGAATAATCCTAGTCTTGCATGCACTGAAATGTTAACTGACAAGTACATAAGCTTCTGAGTGTTTATAAATGAAGGTAGGTGTTGCCAAGAAACCATGACCGATAGATTGGAAGAGGAACAGGCAAAAAAAAGACTGTGAAAATCCGTGAGCTTGCAACCAAGAGCCCAGTCATAGGCACATGATGTTGCACCAACGGGTTAGATGTAGAAAGATGTTTTGAACAACTTTGGCAATGTTGTGGGGATTTATCCTGGGTCAGGAATCTACCTTGTCATATGCTTGTAACAGTTTTGATCTGGTTTTCAGTATCCTAAAATTGTCTTTAGAGTGCTTCTGGCAAGAGCCTGGCAGATGAGCTAATCTTCTCCATGCAGAATATTTGTAAATAGTACCAGTTTCTGTGCCTCAAGTGCGACAGTTAGTATGGCTTCCAGCCATCATGCAACCCAAATTATAGCAGTACTGTATATGCTATAAAAAATGCATCAATCTCACATCATAAAAGTAGTATGGGTAAGGATAAGATCAAAATCTGGGTAAATGTCAGTCCTGTCAGTCAAGTAATCATTTTATCAATGGGAGCATGCTGTCTGGTCCACTTGGGAGGAAAAAGAGGTTCTTATAAAGTGACAGATCAGCCAAAGGACATAAGAAGTGCCTCTACACCTATACACATAACACAAGATCTCAGGTACCGTCACTCAGTCATGGTTGGCAATGGCATTCTGTTTCAAATGTATTACTTAATTGGTGCAGTAAGAAAAGTGTGTATGTCCTGGGTTCTTATGTGTACAGGCATCAAATAGAAGGTTTTATTTATGCATATATTGTCACATAATACTGTGTAGAGCTTAGACTGGAGTCAGAAAGACCCTAGTTCCTTTGCTTTTATCTTAATGGCATTATTAACTTTTTACAAGACAGTGTAGTTAATCATTCTTACGCACACTGACTGTAAATGTGCATGTAAGCAAATATTTCAATAGAACACAGGGTACAACTGGAAACAGTTAATGGATCTGAGGGAGCACAGCTAACTTTTGTAAAAAAAAAATATTTGGCTTTGACCTTTGGAATAGGATTTTTTTTAAACCTCTATCTAAGCAAAAAAAAAAACAACTGGTTCCAAATGGCCACTCGTTAGTACAACAGTAACTTTTAAAGTACTTTTAAGGCAAAATAAATAAAGCAGATTAATTTCTTTCTGCTATTTGCTTCTTTTACAGCTGCACCATTTGACTTGGGCAGGAGCTTTAAGCCCATCAGTGTCTGCATACGTGACAATTTCTGTCATGGTAGTAGGACATACTTTTAGAGAAAAAAGTCTGCTTCAGGTCTTCGGTAAAAGGGTTTGACCAGCCTGGGGCTAAGACTGTGCTTCGTTACATAACATGTGGAGCTGGTACAGCGGATATGGTTTATGTTACATTTATTTTGCTTGCACTTTCTTCCTCTTCTAGTCCACGGTCAGAGATTTGTCTTCTTCAGATTGCACAGTTCCCTTATTTATTCACTGGGCGATTCTGTCAGCCCTTCTTAATTCTCTGAGAATTTGGAACTTCTGTTACAGTTTCTTCACTGAAACCTTTCCTTGAGAAGAAAATACAGAGGAAGAGCCTCCATCAAAGAATCTCAGAAATGCATAGGGAGGCACAGAAGGAAACAAGTTGTGACTCTTAGCTGAGCCCTCCATTGATTTAAGAGCTCTGTTGACGGCTCCATTCTCATGTCTAATCCTGTGTGCTTGTCATGGCTTGCTAGCACTGATCAGTTGCAAGAACTGTGATTGCCTCTCCCCTTTCCATCATACCGAGGGCATTGCATCTGTAGTTCACTTGTACAGCTTTCCACCCAAGCACAGGCAAAGTGCCTAGGAAAGAGCGGGCGAGACTGCAGGAGAAGTGATCAGGCTGCACTGTGCCAGAAAAGTCAGGTGTAGTGCCCTGGCATGGCTGGAGAAATCACCTTGAGAGGTGTTGCAAAGACTCCGCTCAGTGCTGCTGTGTGACCAGGGCTGGACTTATGTCAAGGGTGGTTACAAAACCTTTTGCTCAGGTCATACTGAGGATAGAATTTGGCCACCAGGCCAAAGCTGTTACTTGGCCCAAACAGCAGTAAGTCACACTAACAGAATATTTTCAACAGAAGTTCATTGTTAACTCCTATTTGGCACTTCATACTGGCAAAAATTCTCCAGCCCTTTCAGATTTCAGCTAAATCTGGCCATAAGCTCAGAAGTTACGGGAAACTGACCCATATAGTACCTTGTATTTGTTTCTACTGGATAACAGGCAAGCCTTTCAGGAATTTAAAGCAAATCTTCAAATATATCACGTCTAAATTGCAAATGCTATTTTTCATCCTCTGGGTAAAAGAATTCCAGTGTTCCATGCATGTGTGTGTCCAAATTTTAGTAGCTGTATTCCTGCAAAATTCCCTGACTCAAAAAGATGCATCATAGGGCTGTTAAGTCTTTGAATGCTTTTATTCAAAACTCAATAAAAGATTTGCAGCCTGAGGTCCTGGGAATACAGGAAAAATACTAAGCAAATGCTTACAATGAAGTAAAAATTCCATGTGCATAAATCCAGCCTTCTTTGAAAGATACAAAGTTATTTTTCAGCTTTACCTAAACCCATAAAAAGTGCTACTAAGAAATCTATATTATATATCTCAAATTAAGAGAGCATGAAAGACTGCATATGGGGCAGTGTGGAAAGAACTGGCCTAGCAGTGGGTAATACAATGGAAACTGAAAAACAGCTTAACAAAAAAAAAAAAAAAAAGAAAATTATGTAAATTTCACTTCAGCAAAGAGTTAAAAATCTTAATATTCTGTTAAAAAATCAGAATTCAGCAAGCAAGTCCATTATATTGCTTCTGTTGCTGCTGGAATAGGAAAAAGTCATGGATTTGTCTAGAGACATGACTTGTTTATGATGAATGTTTATTTAGTCCCTCCGTACTTTACAGGAAGGAAGTTTGTGTACAATTCCAAGAATCCAAGTCAAATACAGATTTTGAGATGGAAGCCATCTGACTCATTATCTACCATCAAGTCCTATCTTTGGTATGATACTTACATTTGTAATTTTTATTACCTTTGTTTTTCAGAGTGATGAATGGCAAACTTAACTACAATTTTACTGCCTTGGATAACCTGATGGATCGCCTGTGGGAAAATAAGCTGATTCCAGGTAAGGGCAGCTCCCTGCCTCTACAGCTTGGTATATTTGTTTGCCCATATGGTAAAATAATCAGAAAATTCTTAGAGAGCTTTTCCAAAGCTGATTTTGATAAAAAATCATTATTTACCTACTTGCCTTAACCTCATGCCCATACAAATGTAAACAGTGTGATCAAAATGGTATTGTAGAAATTAAGACAACACAAATGGTTTTACATTGCTTTTGAAGGCGGTTTCAGATGGATGAATTTGTAAATGAGATCTCTTGAAGAGGAGGAGCCTTTGTACCCATTGACATGTACCTAAAAGAGCCAGAGAAACATACTCAAACTATAACTTGCCGTGGATTTATGTGAACATCCACTGTTTAAAGTTTCCTCTAAGCCCTATGTTTATGTTGGCGATTACTAGTTTTGATTACCATAGTCACTGACAAGTAACAAGTATACAACATCAAATCTGAAATATTTCTGGTGGGAGCATGTGAAAACAGGAAGGAGAGCCCATTTACTGGTGCTTCTTCATTAACAAGTTTGTTTCAGATTATGCGATAACCCCTTGGTTAATCAAAATGAGATAGCATTCACAAAAAAAAGAGACCAACTCATTATGTCTTTTTTAGGATTTGAGTTGATGGGGAATCCATCAGGATATTTTTTAGATTTTGAAGATAAGGAACACGTTGTAAAATGGAGGAACCTAATTACGGTTTTGGCCAGGAGATACATAGGTAAGTTAAAAAAATAAAAGCTGTGTTATTTATTCTGTTGTAATCCTTTCTATCCACTTCAAAAAATTCTGTGTATTGTGATGAATTGCAAGACCTTGCATTTCAACACAAAATCTGCCAGAAAACATGCCAGAACAGACCATGGAGACCATGGGATAATAGTCCCTCTTTTTACTGATCCATGGCAAACATCCAGAATGAGTAGGGTGTTCTGAGTAGCACATTTGGCCTGCCTCAAAGGACTGACTTTTAACCTTGTTATATTGCTGTGGTTATAAACCACCAGCCTTCACTGGAGAACGATAACCTGAATATTTTGCACATGCCAGCTTCAAATATGTCTAACGAGGCAGAAGGCTCAACCTGAATTAAGGGTAGGTGACTGACCTAATTACAAAGCTGTGATTCATCTCCCTCTCACCTTCCATATTTTTCAAATATTGCTGCATTTCATCAAAAATGAGAGATCATTTTGAAACTCCCAAATCTCACATTTCCCTCATTATCAAAAACAGTGAGGGAAATGATGTAGTGGTAGTTCAGGGTGCTCTGCCTCACCTGCAGCCCTAACTAATAGAATTGTCTGAATAAGTCACTTCTTGGTAGTATTGTCTGCATATGCAGCTCACTGATAAATGAGGCCTCTCTTACAGATAAGTATGGATTGGAGCATGTTGCCAAATGGAATTTTGAAACATGGAATGAACCAGACCACCACGACTTTGACAATATGTCTATGACAGTAGAAGGTGAGCATGTTTTGGAGCACTTACTAGTCTGATGAAGTCAGACAGGTGCATGGCCTGAGCAGAGGAGTGGCAGTGAGACATAAGTTATACTGACAAAGAAGTGAGGTAGAGAGGTGTGATAAGGAATGTGACAGATACACCAAGTCTGTTTTGCTAAGGTCATGTTACTGGCTACGCTTGATTCCCTGCTTGGGCATCACGATAGTGGAACAGAAAAAACAAAACAGGAGTTACACTGAGAAGATGCAGTTCATTAATTTGATATAAGTTAGTAGTAGTAAGGGGGGAATAAGAGGAAAACTCTTCACAGACAGTTGCATGCTTTGGGAACGTGTCCATACAAGACTTTTGGAAGAACCTTGTGAAGGCAGGTGAGGTTTTGATGTCTTCTTGTGTTGTCAGTGCATAGGAAAAGGTAGTCCCAGTTTGTGAGCTCTTGCCAATAAATCAAATAGTTACATAGCATATAGTTACAACATCTCCTTGTAGTTTTAGATCCAGTTTCTGTTTTGAGTTATCATCTTTGATAAATACATCTGCTTGGACTTCAGGATTTCTCAACTATTATGATGCTTGCTCAGAAGGATTAAGAGCAGCCAGTCCTCTTCTAAAATTTGGAGGGCCTGGGGATTCCTTCCATCCCTTACCCAAGTCACCCATATGCTGGAGTCTTCTGTGTCATTGCTACAATGGGACCAACTTCTTCACAGGGGAGACTGGTGTAAGGCTGGATTACATTTCTCTCCATAAGAAGGTTAGTCCAAGAACTCAGTTTAAAACCCTTTTTTCAATCAGTTCAAGTTATATTTTATTCTGATTCATGAAATTGATGATGATACTGTTGATGAGTGTCCAGCCTATAGCAGGAGGCATGGTTACCTATTTTTGCAAAACTTTGATGATGTTCAGTTACAAGACTTCAACTCAAAGCAAATTTGCGTTCATCAGATTCCCAAGGGGAAACAACTCCTCTATTTCTTTTCCATTTTACATTGTAGGAGGAGCTCATACAAACAGCACATGCTATAGTAGATGGGGTAAAAATGCTAATGTTGTTGGTCCACAGGAGCTTGCTGACCCAGGAATATGTTTTCAGGATATGTTTTAAGTTTATGTCTTCAGGTACGTCTGTATGTTTACCACTGTTTCTTGCTACCACTAAGGAGATACGAAATATTGTTGCAGGGAGGTGGGAATTCTCTCTCCATCTTGCAACAAGAAGTAGAAGCTGTTCAGCAAATTCAGAAGCTGTTTCCAAGTTTTTCTTCTATTGCCATATACAATGATGAAGCAGATCCAATGGTTGGATGGTCCATTCCACAACTCTGGCGAGCTGACGTGACCTATGCAGCTATGGTTGTAAAGGTAACAATTCATTGGTAGTCTTGGCACAGTAGTGTCTCCAGATGTGTTAATGCAGTTGAAAAAGCAGGCTTAACAGTTAATTTTTAAGCACCTACTCAGACTAATAGATCCTAAAAAAGGAGAGCTCCCTACTGATTTAGTAGGGCTTTCCCTGAATAGTTTGGGTTTAGTAGCTTGATTTAATTTGTATTAGTTTTCTTCATCTTTCCTTAAAAAAGTAAAATCCAACCCGAAACCAAACTGAGAACTTGTCAGAGGAGTGCTAGAGAACTGAGTTGGAGAATGCATACAGTACCCTAGTTCACATCTGATCCATCTGATTACTCCCACACATGCCCTCTCCGTGTAATACTACTGCTCTGATGTCAATACTGCTAGCTGTCACTTCACATATGTGAGACATTGTTTCTCAGCTCCTTCGTAAGTTTATCTCATCAAGAGACATCAGGTATAATTAAGAAGTCCCTTGGGCTCTCAGCATAGGTCCATTGTTTAGTTTTGGATATTGGCTGTACATATGGTCATATTAATTACTGCTAGTAGTTACTGATGTTCACCAGAGAAGCAGGAAAAGAGAAAGCTCAACATTCTTGCCTCTTCAGTAATTGAACTCTGGCCCCAGAGCAAGCTCAGCTCTTCCCATGTATAGCAATAATTTCCACTGCAGGCCTGGTGCTTTGTAAGCCACTACCTTATACAGCACATAGAGTCCCAGTACTCCTGTGCAAAGGAATAATTCCCAAACCGAGCAATAATTCTGGGTGCATGTATGTCATCCAGAAAAAAGATGCATCTTATCAGCTGCTCCTGTGGAGACAAAGGCTCCCAGCTCCCTGAGACTGCATATACAAGCAGTCTTCTCAAAGGCAACAAGTCATTGACTGCATCACAGAGAGTTTGCAAGACAAAACAACAGTGTTTATAATGATGTGGTGATATGAAGGGAGAGAGAAAGACACATCAAATAGAAAATTAATGCTTGGGTGTATAGAAGCCCTGTGTTCCTTCAGGGACACAATTGTGAGACTGTTCAGTTGTCAGCCTTCTGAAGTTCTGCTGGATTCTGATCCTCAGGCACAGTCTTATGAACAGAGAACCTGGGAACTCTGATGTTTTGCAGGAAAGCAGCATAGCAACCAGTGAAACACCAGGAGAATTAATTCCAAGTTAGCACCAAGTGGGAAAAATGACTAATTGAGAAACAGAATCCAGGACCAGCTCACAGACACTGGTGTAGTGGGTACAAAGTAACTCCAGATTTGGAGAACCATTTAGATGTAATTCAGATGGTAAATCCTGGTTACTAATTAAGTATTCAAGACAGAGGAGCATTGTTTGTAGTGCAATATACAAGGAAATGCACTCGTTATTTATGGAGAGTACTAGTAATAATTATTTCAGTGACTTATTACTGGCAAAACTATGTAGATACATCAGATTTTACAGTGATTAGCGTATCATCTAAAGTATAGTTTTTTGAAGAGGAGTTAACAGTTTTCCAACAGTTGATGAATAGTTTTTTCTTCAGTCTTTTCTAAAAGGCAGAATGACAGTTCTTTCCAGAATGCTTTAAGAATTAAAAAAAAAATACAGGCACTGCATATTTGTTGGATTTTCTCCATGGTGAAGGTCCATTTTCTCTGTGGCTTTGCAGGTAATCATCCAGCACCAAAATCTGCTCATTTCCAAAGCCAACAACACCGTCAACTACTCATTGCTGAGTAATGACAATGCCTTCTTGAGCTACTACCCCCATTACTTCACACAGCGGACTCTGACAGCACGTTTTCAGATGAACAATACAAAGCCACCTCATGTCCAGATGGTGCGGAAACCAGTGCTGACTGCCATGGGCTTGCTGGCACTGCTAGGTATAGTAACCACTGATGAAAGAGCACATCAATAACCCCTCCTAGCTTGAGGCTTCCTGCCTGAGAAAAATTGTTCGAGGCATCTCGCCATTCATAAAAGCATCTTCTACTCACTGTTTACTTGCTGGGTTAAGAAAATGAATCTGCCTTCATCAGAGACGTTGATAGCTCAGAAAATATTCCTGATAGTCTATTATCCATTTGATTTAACTTACTGCTTTGTTTATACCCTCTGTATGCCAAGCACTCATATTTTTGTTGACTGGTACTCCTCTCTTGTGATGCAAGAGGTATATCTCATCAGGCTGCAGCTGTCTTTAAGAAATCCCTGCAGCTGGAAGTCTTGTGCATCATATTACAGGAAGAACCTCATTCACTGTCACCTGTTTGCATGTTGCTAGCTGAACTGCTCAGGATAAGAGTTGCTGTAGTGTATGCATGCTCTGCTGCTGAAAGATAAATCTGACTGAATGCTCTAACTGGTAAAATAAGGCAGAACATAGCTCAGCCTATGCTCAAGCTGTTCTCATGCTTTGAGTTTCTGGTACAGGACTAACAGTGATGCTTACAGTTGTCATGTTTTTCAAAGGTGAAAAGCAGATTTTTGCAGAAGTGAAGATCAGTGGAGATGAAAGTGCTCAAAGCAGCACAGTTGGTGTGCTGGCATCTGTGCACACCCCAAGTGAGACACAGCCCTCAGACAGCTGGCAAGCTACTGTACTGATGTATTCAAGTGAGGATAACAGGACTTCATCCAACATCAGCATGGTCACAGTGAATGCCACCCACTTCCCCAAACTTAGAGGTAAACAAATATCATGTAGGCAGCTCATGCTAAATGATCTTTAGGACGGAACATCAGCTGGAAAGCTTCTACTGAGTTGCTTTTCATTGCCAGAGTGAATTTCATTTGCTAACTTTCTCTCTCATCTTTTGTGCACTCCTAGATTTTCTGAGGTATAATGGTATTCTTCTTTGAAAGGTTCATTCCTAATGCCTACACTTTGACCCTTGGCAGCTGCCAAGTGCTGCCTTTTTGGAAAACTGTTGATCTTAGTGTCCTTGGCTGGGTATTTCCAGGCAGCAATTTCCTTAATGAGATGACTCCAAGACAGCCAACACAAACACACAATTTCACAGCTGATGAAATTACGCAAAAATCCATGCAGTATCTAAATAGAATTTTCAATTCTGGTTATGGAAGTAATAATCTGAAATGTAACCTTGGCAAATGTAAATTATAGAGCCTCATGAAGTGCTAGCTATGGGACTTTTCAGTGGAAGTTAGGCTCCAAAGTCCTGAAATCACTTTTGAGAATGTAGACTTACACACCTTATTCTTGTTAATCTTTAAATACGAGTAGAGTTTACTTTCTTTCATTTTTGTTCCTACAGAGCTAGTGTATGTGACATATTACATGGATAACAACCAAACCAATCCCTATCTGCAGTGGAAAAGCCTAGGAAGCCCGGACTTTCCTTCTCCAGAACAGTTCCAGCAAATAAGGGATGCTGAGGTATGGCTATATGTTTGCTTGAAGAAATCAGGCCTGTAGTCAAAATTTCCTTAGCCCACAATCATGCACTTTTCATATACACACAAAAATTCACTTGCAGTCACGCAGAAAAGTGTATCTTACATTACACAACCTCTTTGCTCTGGGCCTACCCATAAAATAAGGAGGCACAGTTGCTCCTGGGGAAGTTCTGCCTTCTCTCTGGATCTTCAATGAGCTTTGAGACTCTTTCTGTTCTGTCTCCCAAAATAAGTCACATGGCACTGTATATATATATAAAAGGGCCAAATCGCTGCATTAGAGCCTTGAAATGAACCCCATTAATAATAGAAAACAAACACCTCCCTGAGGTGAAAACTACCCAGTGCAAATTCAGAAGACTCTGAAGAGTTTACAGGGAGACCTACAGTTCTTCCTCTTCCTAACTAGTGCTGAATGAACCACAGAGGTAATTAAGGAATAAGTCTTCTCTGAGAACTCCTCCCTACAGATAAAAGCCATGCAGAGATTGCTTACAGTATGTGAGCATATATGAGCAGCCTGTCACTTCAGCTCCCTCTCCCATAGTTTCCCCTAGGTATTCAGACTCCCAGGTCAAAAAATGGAGGTAATCTTTATCCCCTTCAGGGCCGACAGACAGTACTTGCTTTCTGACTTTGGTATACAGTACTATGTTTGCTCTTCCCAGTCACTATAACTGACTATTGCTAAGACCTGTTGGATACTGTAGAAGACATCAGCTTTCCTTGAAAAGGGCAGCAGCAAGATTTTAGATGTTCTTGGTACAGCCCCGTCCTCAGACACCAGCTGTGTGGCTGTCGTAGCTAGTAATAGCTGTAGCTGTCTGCACACTGGGAAGAGATAGAGACATAGTTTGTAAAGACCTCTAGCCTGAAAAGCATTCGTGGGAGGTTACCAGAAGTGACAGATTGTGCCTAAGGGCATTTGTGATCAACCCAGTTTGTGAGATGGACAAACCCTCTGTTTTCTGAAGAACTGGAGAGCAGGTGAGATTGAAAAGCCTCCCAGCTTGAAGAACTTTGACGTGTATAAGCATTAGCAGCACCAACTGGAAATTTAGAGTCCTAAAGTAAGTACATGGGCACTTTACACTGGTTTAACAGTTGGCCTTTAGGTGCTGTAATAAAAGACTTTTCACAACCCTACTCTTTGGCTCCACAGGACCCACTGGCAGCAGGCCCATTCCCATTTCCTGAAGGTGGAATCCTGACGCTGAAACAAGACCTTCCCATTCCTTCAGTCTTCCTCATCCACATCTGCGCAAGACCCAGATCTGCTCCTGATCAAGTATGTGTTGTATTCTACTGTCAGACTCACGAAAATAGAAACTACTTCCTGCTAAGAAAATACAGTTGAACATTTGAGTCAACTATTTCTTAAAAGTACCATGTAAGACTTAATAAATAAACAATTCTTCTCCCTTTTGATGAGAAGGCTCCCCAAGATATAATTCAAGATAAAGTATTACATAGCAAGTGATAGGAGCCATCACTGAAATAAATGTAAGTTCCCATGGTGGGAAATTAATAATACAATACTCAAAAATGCAGTATCTTTTTAAAAACCAGATTATACGCTACACGGCATTACAGCAGCTCTCCAGTTAATAATTGATAGCTTAAGATAAAATGAAATAATGACTGTCACATTTGACATCTGTATCTGCTCATTCAGTCTCACCCATGTTCACAGTGGTACCCAGAGCCTCTGAAGGTCCTCTGCAAGGTTGATGGGTGGGAGACATAGGCTACAAAAAGCTACAGAGCCAAGAATTTTGTTTTCGCACCTGATCTCAATGGAAAAAAAATAAAAGCAAATAATTACTAAGGAAGGGTGAATGCAGAAGTCAGACCTGGCTGATTGGTTTGTACAGTTTTCTTACATGAGTTTGTGTCTCTGTACAGGTGACTGGTGTTCGTTTGATCCCTGTCACAAAGGGGCAGGTCATTGTGCTGTGGGACGATGACTGTGTGAAGTCAAAGTAAGTAGCTTTAAAATAAAATGGATACAAATGAGTAACCAACATATTAGTCCATAAGATTCCACAAGCCCTACAGTGTGAAACAAGTTCACAGATTAATGAATGATTGCTCCTTGATAGATGATACAGTGCATTTGACTGACAAAATGAACTGTAGGACCTGCACACACAAACTGTGAAGAGCAACCTTGACTAATTTTCTGCCTGACCAAAGAAATCTACTGTTGCTCACCAGCACTCAATGGCATTTCTGAGGGACTTGCCTTCAGCAGACCAGACAGGAAGATTCATGGTAAAAGTTATATTATCCACAGATGCCTAAGTGGGATCTTGTACGTCTCTGCAAGGGATGTGAACTGGAAGAGAAAGCCTCCAGCTGCTTCCTTCAGCAAGCTGGACTCGACTGGAAGCCTTCTCTAGGTGAACTCTGAAAGGTGATCCAGTGTACAACCGGATTACCTCAGGAGGCAGTGACTTAGCTCCTTTTCAAGCCAGCCTCCCTAGATTCTTCATTCTTGATAGCCCTGGTGTCTGAGAGGAAGATGCATAACTTTTTGTGGTGCTGCATATACCCAAAGTAGCAAGTCAGTCTGGGTGTTCTGTGGGCTGTTGGAGCCCTGGTTCTTCCTAATATTGACAATTCATGCCATCCTGCATTTGGTAAGAATGAGTCAACTGAACATTTCTTAATTTTGTCCTTTTTGTTAAAATAGCCCTGAGGCTAGTATTTGATTGCTCAACACATTATTAGTTGTATTTACTAACCTCTCTGGTTTTCTTTATTAGGTGTATAAAGACATTTGAAGTTGAATTCTCATCAGATGGAAAAGCATACCAGCGGATTAATGCCAAAGATACAATATTCACTCTCTGGGTCTACAGTCCAGGTATGGCAAGAGTACTCATATTAGGTTATCTGTCATGTTGATATTGCCAGTCATGAGTGTGTGAAACTTTGTTTAATAACTATTGAAGGTACCTAACTTGCTAGTTATATACAGTCCCAACACAAATAAGAGCATGTCTCTTACTTTAGGGTTGTATTCTCAGTGAGACCTTTATTCTCAAGGACAAACAGTGATTGACAGAAAGTCATGAGGGCATTATTAGTAGTATGCTGTGGGTAATTTCTTGTCACAGAAGACAAAGTCACCCAGCTGAAAGCCTGGCAAGGACCCTGAGAAGTTAAGGAGGACTTTTGTAGCTGGTGTAGAAACATGCAAAAATTATAATAATAAACACCACAAAAAGCCATGACCAGAAACATCCAAGTGAAGGAGGATAGTGATGTTTTATTTGGGTATTTTTTTGTTTGTTTGGGGGGAAGGGGGTATTGTTTTTTTGTTTTGGATTTTTTTTTCATTTTTAAGCCAATGTAATCTAGTCTGCAACATGACTATCCAACAAGTATTGATAATTAGCATTAGCGAGAGTTGGGTGAAACACAGACAAAACTTGCCTGATAGTGATACTAGTAGCAAGCAGTTAAGAGGTGTTTACACCGGAAACACAGGCTCATCTTAGCCTGAGAAAGTCGTAACATCAGCAGTGGTTGCATAATAAAGTTCAGAGCTATTATTGCAATGTAAAGGTTACCCAGGTAAGCAAAGACTGTAAATCATGGCTGTGGCAAATCTCTGAAATTATTATTCATTACAATATTATATACCAGCTTTAATTTTATGTTTCAAAACCAACAACAGCAAAAAAGACTGCTTTAAAAAATACCATGTCTCAACAGCCCTTATTTTAGGAACTTCCTCTTCACCCATTATTTCTAGCATTCTTTTTCTTCTAGAATAAAAATGCAAAGCACACATAAAAATCAATGAAATAGATAAAATACCCCAAAATTTATACTGCGTGTGGGATCAAAGATTCTGCTAGGGAAAGCTGTGATCTTTGATCCAAAGCTGGATCAAGGATAAAAAGCAGCAGAACCACAGAACATCAACTCACATACCTTTTAAGTAAGTAGTGCTGTTTCCTGAGTAGAGCAGAGGGTTTTCAGTCAGCCTGCATGCATGTTCTGCTTCTTTGTTGAACCTGTCCCCACATAACCTGTTCCAAAGGCACAATTGAGGCAGAAAAGTAAGTTGGAAAAAGAGGAAATGACTAGTTGTGTGTTGCAGATGTCATAGCCTTCTTCCAAAGGGACTGCTAGGAAAGCAGTCCTGTAGCAGTACTTGCAAATCCTAATAAGTAGAGAGGATGTCCTTGGTGCAGCAAGATAAAAAAGCCAGTACTGAGGAATTTATTATCATTTTTAATCAGACAGGCATAGACACACTTACTTAGGGTGCAGAACTGATTTCCCCAGCCCATTCCACAAACCCGTATGTTGCAAGAGTAGTGCCTGCTTCACATCCTCCAGGTACCACAGGTGTCAGCGTTTCACAGTGACCATTTCTAACCTTTTCATTTGCAGGAAGCTCAGTCTCCGGCTTTTACAGAGTGCGTGCCATCGACTACTGGGGGAAGGCAGGCCTGTCCTCTCTTCCTGTGGGGTATGTCGAAGCTTTCAAGTGACTCTGAAGAGTGGTGCCTGGCTTGGTGTCAGAGTGGTGTATGTTCCTTACAAATGACAACTCCCCAGAAAAAGTAACTCCTCCCAGGCTGAGGAGGGAGTATGGAAACGACCTGATGAAGCAAGTTAGGAATGCAAGTTAGAAACAACTGCCCCTATTAACTCTTCACAGCACAAAAGACAGCATTATCAAACAGCGGCAATTGACAGCCCAACTGGTAAGAGGCTGCTGTAGGACTGGGATTCAGACTGCTAACTAGGAATTACAGGAATAAATATTTACTGTTCCCTATTTTACACTGATCTAACAGCCAGGGGAAGCTAAGATTTATAGAGGTCATAAACTGTAGCACGAACAGGATATTGCTTCACTGTGTGAGTGAGGATAGTAGCAGAGGCACGTGGAGGACCTGTCTGAGACTGCCTGCCTTAACTGCCAGGCTGTCTTGACATAATGGTTTGATGGAAAAGTGCACAGCAACCAGACACATTCAGAGCATGAAGTGAAGGATCCCTTATTCCCTGCTTATTAGTCACAGTGGGTTATTTCAGAGCACTTGCCATATCTTCAGGTGTATGAGGTTTTTCACTCTCTCACAGAGGGGTTTCCATCCAGCTCTCAGTATTTGTGACCATTATATGGTTACCAGAGCTATTTCTCATAGGCAGAGGAAGGGGTATCAGCTCATCCTTGGAAGGGAGAAGGCACAGAAAACTGTAGCCTCTAGACTTCGCCACCTTTTCCCTTTTTCGTTTTTGCCCAAGTCGCCTGTTTGCACTCTGGCCATCAGCTGCTGCTTCTTTGTGGTGGAGGCTCTAACCCTGAAAGTCCTTCTTTCTCTCCATTGCTGTCATCTAGCTGGGCACCCTACAGTCCCTACAGCCAACACCTCCCCTCACAGACTGTGAGTGACCACTCAGCTCTGCACGGCCAGGAGAAAGCTGAAACACTAGTTAGAGCCTTTTGTGTTTTCATATGACAGGACAGCACACTCTTGAATGTAGCAAGGCTGCTACTTACCACACTTAGGAAATTACCAAGAACAGTTTGAGCTCCTGTGCTTTGCAAAGCATGTGCACAAGCGTGTGATAGCCCTAGATCACGGGCTACAGATCACCACTGGCTGTGCTTGCAGCTGCCAAACATTTTATGTAAACAGCAAAGTTCCCTGTAATTGCAGGGGTGCTGTTTTATTCTTCCCTTTTCGCAACTGGCGCAGTTTGAGCTGTGCCTTTAACAGGCTTATAGAGAGAAGGATAGTGCCAGTGAAAACAGCTGGAGTGTTTTCTGTAGGAGGAGTGACTTTGTCACACAAACAAAACCCCTACTGCTCTCTTTGCTGACATCAGCCACCTCACCGACATAACAACAAAGACTGCAGATTTGATGAAACATTCAGGTCTTGGAAAAAAAACGTGCCCAAGTTTGCACAGTAGGAGAGAGTTGGACTACCTCAAATACCCTCAACTTCTACAGCACAAAAAAGAAGCATACACAAAAAGTCAGTGTATGTGAAATGTGGCCTTGTATCTTCTTACTTTCTGGTTACTGGTTCATGTGCTTGTACTGAAAATAAGCCTTAAAAGATTAATTTTATCACCAAATTCAGATGAAATATTTCTTGCCCATTTAAGTTTTAATAAGGCGCACTTGTCACATCCTAGTCCTCCAATCCTTGTCCATACAGGAAGAAACAGAAAAGGGCCATGGAGCCTACTGAATTGAAAACCTTCTCAATTTTAAAAAAAGTTACTGAGACATTCTACTTGGATGGAGATAGTAAAAATACATTTGAAAGTTGTGATAATTGCCCCTGAGTTAAGAATCAGTGTACACAGTTCAGTAAAATCTAGCAGTTAACACGTGTAGTTTTGCTAGTATAAGGTGAAACCACATATAAAATGATTTAGAGAAATTCTGAGTGTAGGGTCTTGAGAGATTTTATTGTGTCTGAAGCAGGGGAAGATACAGGAGCTTGAGAGGACAGGTTAGTCTGTTAGAATGTCCTGCTTTAAAATTTTCCCACCCTGGCAATCAGAATATAGCAGACTTTATCAAACCAAGGACCATGCCCTAGTTACAGGTGTATGAAAAAAGAAGGAAAAAAAAGAAAAAAGAAAAAAAAAGAAAAAAAAGAAAAAATAGAAACATAGATGTAGTGAATAGTATTGATTTCATTATGCAGGGATGAAAATTTATAGATGTGCAAACCATGAAAAATAGAAGATTTCTTCTGAAAATCTTCTTTGCTGCTATGATATAAACTCATTCCTTTAAGAAATGAGCAGGTATAAACAATTACAGAGAGAAGAGAAGTTGGTATTTCCAGGTATGAGTTTATTTCTAAAAAAGTATAGAAGTTTTGAAATGGCGTTTTTGTTGTTTAACATTTAATGTCTACAGAAAAACGCTATTTAGTACTTGAAACTTGAGATTTCTGTAATCATCTGTTGCTGACTCTGTCTGATAGTGTTTCCAAAATTGCATGTTTTACTAATCTCCTCTGTTACATGTAGTGATCATCTCCCCATTCCAGTTAGAGTTACCAGAAGTGCCAAATATCCATAGTGTTAAGTGTGAATATCAGGTGCTTAGTAGTTCTGTAGTATCATAATCAAAACAAGACTGCAGAGCACTCATGTATGTCTCTTGCTGTTCATTACTCCAAATAAGAATATGTAACTGCAACAGGGGATTTGCCTGCGCTTCAAACAAAAGCTTGTGGGGCTATATAACCATTTTTCAACTTAAAGAACTTTTCAGCTGAGTATTTTACATTGTCTAATAGTGTATATGCTGCATTTGTTACCATCTTTTGTGCTATCCAATAAAAATGGTTTTTCATCTTTCACTTGAACTGTGTAAAACCACGATCTGATCATTATGTTGTAGAAACTGCTTAAGCTCTTACGTCATCAACTTAATATTGGGAAGTAAAGACTGCTCTAAAGGACTGTCATGTTTTAACCCCAGCCAGCAACCAAATACCACACAGCTGCTTGCAGTGGCTGTCAGGACGAGGTGTTAAAAGTGGTTGGACTTGTGGAAGTTCCAATATTACATAAAACTGAAGCATGAAGGGAACCTTACCATAAAAAATGGAGTAGAAAGGCTGAATGCATACATTGCCTCAGTTACCACAACCCAGGGAAAACTGGTCAAACTCAAAGTGGTGTCATAGTGTTTGGTCTCAGGACTTGCAGTGTCCTTGCTGGAGGAGGTTCACTAGTGTATGAAGGACAACATCCTTGCAGAGTCCCTCCTGCTGTTGCGCAGTCATAGTCTTTGTGCCAGCACTAAAGGACCTTCTGAGGACAAAACAACAGTCCTGTTAATGCATAAACAATTTTTTTATTTTGTCTTCTTAGTGGAAAGTTTATGCAGGACAGAGATTCTGACTTGGGACCTATACACACACTTAAGCCCCAGAAATAATAGACTGCTTTTCATCAGCCAGCTAAAACAGCACACAGAAGATGTCTGCTTCTAGATATACCTGAGATGTTTCATGTTGAACTCAACAGAATTTCAGGAGAAGTGTAAATCACATCAGAATACACTCACGGTTGCCTGCCCTACCCTACCTTGTTTTTCACATTTCCTGCAGTCATTGGAGAGAAACATATATGAGGTAACTCCCATCTGTTCATTAACTCACCACATTATACAATGAGGGCCTGCTTGTAGTCCTGATGGAAACATGCTCCTCCAAGTACAAGTCATATGCCTGGGGCATGTAAACTCTATGGTGTATTCACCCAGAATCACCACTATCTCTCTATGATCCTGCAGGCTTTACCTCATGTGGCTGAGGAAGGATTTCACTGCCTAACTCATCTGGACAGACTACACCAAGCACAATAAGGACGCACTTGGTCCTGCATATTGATTGTCCTTGCTACAGCTCACATATGCTCTGGTCATACAATTACTATAACCGTAGACCTTAAAAATCCCGCTTCTATAAGACTGGTAGTGTCACTCTGAAAGTTCTGGCCAAAGGCCATGCTTCTTCAGCTAAGGGGTAGCATTGTCTAATCAGTTGTTACACAAGTCCTAAGTTCACAGAATCCACCCCAATGCTTCTGATGGGAGAAGGGTACAAGTGGAGGACATTCAATCGATGCACTGACCTTGCACTTAGTCCAGCAAAAAAGGCTTGTATTTTTTCAACACTCAGTACTTCTCTGTGTATATGGGGTTTGGTTAGTGTTGCCTGCTAGTGCTCCTCTGCTTCTGTCCTTACCTTTAGGTGGTAATTCACCATCTTGTTCTCTGTCAGGGTAGCTTTCCATAGACCTGAAGGGCAAGGAACACCTTTGTTCAAGCTGGTTGAGAGCCTTACGAGTTTTGCCAGGATATCCTGGGAAATAAAAGTTTGAAAGAGTTCCCTGCATCCCTGGAATAATGTCTCTTGTCCTGAAAAATGTCTCTGGTCTTTGGTTTCTATATTCTTTCCAGTTATTCTAGGTAAGATTGTGCAAGCATCTTGCAGCAGCTGTTTAGCACTGAAATGCTCTGAAGGTCTTCCATCAACACCAGCCTTGTGCCACACACCTTTTGGAAGCCTCAGGAGTAGGGGCTGTTCAGCTTGATCTTACCTCTGTGTTTGGTAATCACAATTTGTAAAAATTTGTCTAGTAGACAAATTGCAGGGTTTAGTAGGATGCTGGGCGTGTCCTAGACTGGTAATTTAATTACTAGGAAACACAAAGGGAATGTGATTTTACTAAAGGCAGTGGGAAATACTTGTCAACAATGCTGACTCGGGTTACCCTTTTTCTGTGTGGAGATTCCTGGATACTATTATTTTGCTTTTCTCTGGCTGTGAAATTCTTGGCCATAAAACCAGTCTGCTCTACATCTTTCAGTTCTATACCTTTCAGATACTGATAACTAGATTATGGAGGCAGAGGGGAGCAAATTACTGGTAATGCCATTAGAAATGCAAGCATCTGCTCATTTAAAGCAAAGTCCAGTGTTATTGAAAGTAGCATCTCTCTTATTACTTTTTTGATTCTCCCCTTGGGAACCTTGCTGCAGGTAGCTGTGCCTCAGACACACACTCCAGTCTTTTTTTGGCTGGAGCCATCTCACTGGTGTGCCTGGGCCCTGCCCTGTGCCTTGCTGGCTGGCTGGACTTTGCAGGTGAGCCCCAGACTTGCCATATCACCATACTTGTGTCTGATGATCAGTGCTGTCAGGGGACCTGCCCTCACCATCCTTGCCCTGCTCCCCCTGCTCTGTGCTGGGGAATGACACTGCGCCATCTGTGCCGGGAACTCCCTTGGCTGCTGTCTCCTCAGCATCCTCAGTTTTTCTGCTCCCCAACAGACAAGACAGCAGGTAATAAAAACCAGTTCCAGAGGTGTCTTTTTTTTCCAAAACATTTATTGACAAATGCCACATTAGGTATTCCCTTGAAAATTAAAATATCACTATTATATTGCACACAGTTTACAGATCCCCCAGTATTTTCATGTGTTTTTCAGGAAAAACACACTATTCCATACTATTATTTTTTTTATTATTAGTTGAGTGGCAACTTCAAGACCAAGAGGTCTGGTTTCTGTGCTTAAGGATAGCATCAGAAGCGTACTTTCAGCAGGCCCCTGGAAAGAAAGAAAAGTAAACTTTAGTCTGTGTAAGTAAATTTGCAAAGTGCTTTAGCAGCCTTTTAGTTTCCAGTGAAGCTGTAACTACAGCCTTCCTAGGGTACTTCTGAATCACAAGATTAGGATTCAGGAATGCAAAAGCTGCTGTTTGCATTGCTCTGTGTCTATTGTCACAGACTGGGGCAGCCTTTCCCAGTTAGCCGTGGGCTTTCAGCTTTCCTGAGCACCCAGCCATGGGCCTGCAAACCAGCTGCCTTCCTTCTGCCACTGGGAGCAGTACCGAGGGGTATGGGGCAGGGATGCCCATGCCATGCGCACAGCCTTGGATGATGCCAGCACCTGCTCTGTAGTGGAGGACTAGCTGACACAATGATGTGCTGTTCAGGAGGTTTTAGCTGCTGTTCCTTGTACCACAGTGCAGAACATGTGTGTTAGGCGGCTTAGTAAAGGGTCAACCTCCAGGCAAGGCAGTTAGGATGTGAAGGGTGTGGGTACTTAACTGCCAGCAATGAGGAATTTCTGCTTCCAGCGTAGCCTAAAAAATAATCTGCCTATCTCATGGTAGTATCGGTAGTATTGATCTCATACCGATACTACCTCATTTGAACTACAAGATCCATACCTGTACCTCCAGAAAAATATTCTCAAAATGGGCTTTAGACACGGCCTATTTGCATGTATGTGGTGCAACTGCAGACTCCCACTGCCAGCAGACACAGTAAGAAATGCTACTCAGAGCCCCTCATCCCTGCTACTCAGACTGCACATGACACAAATCATGATGGAACTAAGGAATGTGAGGGTGATCCTCCCTGAAGGCATCCTTTTCTGGAGGACACTGCACAGACTCAAGGTAAGATGGTATTATGCAAGTGGCCAAGACAAGCATTTCCAAGTGCAGAAATACTGGCTTGTAGCATCCATCCCTGTCCTGTCTACTACTGCAGTAACAAAACTGACCTTCCCCTGGTAGTGTAGCAGTTTCAACAGCCAGGATTCCTGTAAGGACAGTCTCAGGGCTGCAGAACCAGCCTGTAACAGGCTCACACCCTTGCGTGGATTTCCCTTTGTAGCTCTTTTGTTATTAGATCTATATTAAGAAAGGGTTGCTAAAAGAGTAAAACTGAGCTTGCTGCGGTTCTGTCACATTAACAGCAAATGTGTTCACCTACTGTGCAATTCAGTGAGTTTGCTAATTAGCCCGAAATACCTGACTGAAGCACAGGCTGGAACTGGCCAGACATGCAGATTTCTTCCTGCTTCTGGCGCACAATGCGCTGGATGGCTGGGGGGAGGCCACGGGGATTGCGGGAGAAGATCAGGGAGTAGCCATCATCACAGGAGCCATCCTCCTTCAGGCTGCGGCAGGCGTAGGTAATGGCATAGTTATCATAGTCGGTGTCAATCACCCAGTAGTTGTCCCCTGAAACATCAGAACACATGTGTTTGTCACAGTGGGAAAAACAAAGCAAAGGTGGATCCTTCAGCAGGGAGATGATGAACTTCAACACATAGCAGGGATAACTTTCCAAAGGATCTGAAATCATGTCACACATGCAACTTGTCTGCACACCATGAAGGGGAGAACTGGGACAAGCACAGGGCATCTTGAGACCATGTTGATCCTCATGATGCTCAGTGCATTTTCACCTTTTGTTTCTTAGGCTAGAAATATGAGGAGGACTAGGACTTTCTAGGTTTTCAATGACAAAATATCTCTATATGTTGTTTGCTCAAGCGTGGTGGAAAGAAGGACGTATAGTTCAGAGTACATATCCTATACAGGAAGCCTCAGTGAAACATTCCTCCTGCTTTCTAGCCTTACTCAACAAAGTCCTTTTTGGTGTGGCTTATCTGCCAGTGCTAAGTGAATGTCCTTCTCTCTCACACACTAGAAGTCCTTCCCAACTTCCACAGCTGGAGAGCTCCAGTTACGGGAGACACAGGCACAAAGGATGGGGATTGAAAGGTGCAGAACTGAGGTTCAGCACGAGCAGTTTCTGCAAGGGGGACTTGAGTTAACAGCTCCATCCCTTTGAGTCCAGCTGTGTCCGTCTGAGGAGAAATGTGCCTTGTTGCTGGGGTGTAGCTGTGGGTCCACATGTCTCCTCTCTTCAGCTATGAGGAGTACAAGGATGACTGACCCCAGCACTTTTATAATGCCCACAGTGGGGCCCAGGAAGTATTGCTTCCTTAGGTTCAACACCAGATCTGGCTGAACCAAATTCATGTGTGTGGCCCAATGCCTCTAAGCTGCATCCTCCCTGCTAATATGTATCTGGTGTATAAGAGGCATCTCTGGGGAGTCTGGATCCTGCCTCTTCTGTGGAGATAAAATGCACTGCTTGAATAAAGCATTCCCCCCAAAATGTTTTCCCCAACTTCACTTGGTGCAATCTGATCTGAACTGTTTTTCCTGCTCATATGTTGAAACACACATCTGGATAGCTGTAAGCAATTAACTAGCATTAGGGGGCTGAGGAATTTCACTCACCACCGCTGGAGAGGTAGCTGGCCAGTCCCTGGTAGGTCATATACATTTTTGCTGGAGTGGTTGGGTCAGGTACCGTATATTGAGCAGCCATGTCAGCACAGATCACCCAGAAACTGCAACAAGATCCGTAAGATTCAAGGTAAAACCTGGCAGCGTCTGAGCTTCAGATGGGTGTCCCTCACTCAGGACTTAGGCACAACTGCCTCAGGCATGGGCATGGCCTTTCTTAATGCAAAGTCGCTGTTTGTCATTAAGTAATGCAAACCTATGACACTCTCCGTCACTGCTGGTGATTGCTGCTGGAGTCTGGTCCCCAGCTCTGCTGTGTGCTGTGGCTGTGGCAGTGCCCTGACCCCCCTTCAGTTCGGTAGGCTTTTTACCACCCACTTCTCTACGAGCAGACAGCCACCAAGCACAGTAGTGAACGCTGTTTCTTGGCTCCCTGCTAGCAGGCTGCAGGGTGAGCTGACCTCCATCTGGGCCCTTTGGGGTCAGTAGCTGCGCCCCAAACAGAGGCAGGGAGTTGACTCTCCCCTCTCTAACCCTTCCGAGCGATATAGGCACAGGGATGTCTGTTACAAGCGCAGTAGTAGTTACAGACACTTTGCCAAGCTGGTGAAAAGCCATCACACAGCCTTTGAGAACCCTGTGGGTGTCCATTTGTTCCAATACCCTTCTCTGTCTGGTATCTGTTTGCTTTGAATACCACCCTATTTTAACACTGTTTGTCAAGCATTACTTGGATTTGTGAAACAGTGGAAGGGTCGTCATTCCTTTCCTTGCTCAGGTTGCACTTCCCCTTATCCTGCCTTTGCAGAAATAAAATTTGCAGCAGCCTTGAGACCCTGCTTATTTTCTGAAGAGTCCTTTCAAGAATCTTCCCCCTTACGCTGTGTGGCATGCCAGCAAAGCTTCATTTCCCCATTCCCAAAATATCTTGGAATGCTGCCATTATTAAGATTCATACAAGGTTCATAGCCACCTGCTAGTGCTTGCCTAATGGAAGCCCCAGATTTTCTTTTCTGCACTCAGAAAGCTATTTAATCTCTTTACATGTGGTAATTCCTTGTAGTGATCATGATCAACAGGCAAAACTCTAAGCTTCTTGCCATCTGTCCATTCAGGCATTGCAATGACATCTAAGAGTTAAACACATGTTTTCCTCAGAAATCTGTCCAATACTGTGATGAGAGATCTGTGGAAGTAATGATCCTCTCATTCCCCTGAACCTCTCAGTGAAATAAGAGTTTTTCTTCCCTCGCAGCTCCACAGCCTTCATTAGCATCTTTATTTATTTCAATTAATTTATCTAACCATTCCATCTATCAAGGTTTGATGTAATAATTGTCTTTTTGCAGTAGTTTTGTTATGGTCCCGAACCTGAGTCAGGCTGAGAAGAAGCCCAGAACTCAAAAGTGTCCAACCTCTAGCTTCTAATCTAATACTGTGGCTAAACTTCCCTTTTTGATGAATAAACCCCAGTCATGTTGTGTGCTCAGGATAGATCACCATCCATGTCCCCCTGATCCAGTACCTCATGGCAGCAGCTAGAGCTGAAAGTCAAGAGAGCTCACCCAAAAAGCTTCACTCGGCCCTTGGAGGATGCCGTCATTGTGCCATCTTCCTCCACAGTGTATTCAGCAGAGATGTTGTCCTGAAGGAAAAGGCCTTCTGGATCCTTCTTGGCCAGGGCATACCATTTCCCTGCATACTGTCATGAAAGAATATTAATATCTGGATTAAACACTATGTCAAAATTAGCTCAAAAATGGTTTTGTGATCAAAGTGCCTTTCTAACTCCCTATTGCCTGACAAATGGCAAAGTCTGAGTTTGGGTGGGAATGTAGCACACAGATGCTGCAGTGCTGCCTGATGAACTCTTGCTTCTGCACAAGAAGGAGCAGGTCTAGCAGCTCAGCACTGCTGTGCACATGTACTCCTTGTCCAGTGGGATATTCCTGGCACAGTGACCCTACACTGAAAGCATCTCTCACCCTAAGATGCCTTCTGAGAGTCAGGCTTCTTCTTCCCTGTTCCTGTTCAAGCCCCCTTCTCTTCCATGGAATGCCATACCAAATTCAGCAATATCAAATTGCAGGCACAAAGACTGGAGTAAGCTGGCTGGAGATAGTCTTTTTGGCTGCCAGGGGATACAGCTGATATCTGATGGGGAAAACAGTCTACCCAGCAAAGCAGAAAGTGATGACTATCTGCTCAAAACAAGGAGAGGCTGTCTTGGGGAGAATAACAACACAGAGAAATTAAAGGAGATTAAGGGAAAGAATATGGCTATGCAAAAAATGGGCCCCTGAAAATGTACAAGAAGTATCAAGGAAAATGAAAACAAGGTCTGAACAGATGGCTGATTGAGAGGAAGACCCTTAAAAGTTAACATTATAGGTAGAAATGCTGAGAAGAGCAGGAGCTAGCTGTGTTAAGTTTGATTCTGCAGAGAAGCTAATGAGATCTGTTGAGCAAGTTATATGCTGAAGCATGAAACAAGCTCGTAATTCCCAAATATAGAAGCCTGAGAAAAAACTTGGACTTTTTAAAACTGGGATGTTCCAAAAGCTCTCCCTGGAAATGGTTTGTTTCCAGCAAAGCTGATCTTGTATGGAGGAAGTGCTCGCTGCATCCCAGCTGCACCTGGAATTGTGGTGTTTGTTGACCATTAGTTCAAATAAGTACTGACACACCTTTCCAACAGCAAGTTAGCCGTAATTTCCCCCTCAGAAGCACAAATGATGTGTTTAAACAAGAGTTCAGGATACCAGACTAGGCAAGGTTTCCATTTACTAGGACCCCCAAGAATGACAGTGGTGGATGCACAAACCCTAGGGCTTTGGTTTGAGCTTCCTCTCTGATGTGGATCTAAATTGTTTGTTTCAAGGAACTGCTCAAAGCTCAAAGCTGTGTGAGCTAACAGAAGACGACCTCTAACTGAGCAACATCCCTGGCTTTCAAGGCCAGTTTTACCATAATGTTCAGAAGGTTAAGCAGTACTTAGAAAAGCAAACTACAAAACATCTGCAAGTCAGCATATGAAAGAAGTTAACTTTTTGGTGAAGAACCCCTTTAGATGGACAAAACTCATAACCTGGAAAAACAGTTAATATGTAAAACTACTCCATGTGTACTACTGAAGTAAGCATAATTACCCGTTTTGGATCAAAATTGTCTTTCACAGCGAAAGACTCCACTGCACAGGTCTGAGCTAGGGTATATTCAACAGTGTAGAAGACTGAGGCCAGGAAAACATACTGTGCGTATTTCATCCTGCAAGACAAAAGCAACACAGGGGTTCATTTCATGCAGTAGATGGAATTAGCTAGTGCCTACAGATGCATTTCCCTCATTTCAAAACTAGTTTCTTCCCATAGTAAGTAGACAATCAACTCTTCCACTGATAGTGAGTCATTGTCATGCCTAAATCCAGACAAAACTGAACATCAACAGCAATTACTTTGCAAGAGTTTTTTGCTTGCCAGTAGTAGCAATGCAGTTCATGGTATTTTTGCATTATAAATCAAGCCATAATATGGGTAAGTTTCATAAGAAATGACAGAAAATTGAAATGTTTTGAATCTTGTTTTCACAGGAAGAAAAATGTTCTGTTGACCTCTGGTAAAGCACTGTACATAGGAAAGATATTGTTTCTAATTATTTCACAGTGAGTGTCCACTTTACTTTCAAGCAAGAACAGCCATGTTCTTTATCACCAGTCCTCATCCCCAAAATAGGTCTTTCCTAGCTGCCTGCTCTAATGGCATAGCACACCTTGGTATTGGGTGCCCCCTGACCAGTCCTTTAGCAAACATGACAAATAATATTAATTTTCTAGAGGCTTGATCTCTCATTGCTGAACAACCACCAGGTGCCCATGGCTCTATTTTTCTCCTTGGTTATCCCAGCGCATCCATATCCCAGTATTTTTTTCTCAGAGTTTGGGAAGAGAGCACCTTCATGATCCATTCTTGCATGCTGTTTGACCTTGAATACATGCCCTGATGCCAAGATAAAACAGTTTCCTGATGCTTGTCATTAGGATCCAAGCTGAGCTACCAACCCAGAGCCCAAACACCCATGCAGCTACTCTGTTCCTAGCTGCTGCCATGCAACCTGCATTTCCCTGCTGCAAGGGATGCCAGTCTGATCCGCCTCTGCTGAAGAGAGACCTACCTGCTGGGTAGAGGTGTTGGAGATCCTTGAGACTACTCTGCTTCAGTCTTTGGGCTGCAGGTAGCAGGAGAGTTTTGTATCAATTGCCCTCCAGCTCCCTTTAAATAAGGAATCTGCAAAGTCACTAATTGGTTATTTTTGCTCGTGTGCCTGAATAAAACACTTAATCTTGGATAATCCATTATGTAAAAACCAACTGTAATCCTCACACTGGTGGGTCTGACTGCTATACTAATACAAACACAGCTTTTACATAATGGAAAAAGCTGACCAGAAAGCTAATAAATCTGCTGATTTGATTGTACCAATGCTTTGTCTCATTGAAGTCTTCTTCCAACATGTTAGGTGAATAAGCACAGAGGATTAAGCAGAGAAACACTTGGACTATTTGCACGCATCTGCATAGGCATGTGTTCAAGTTTGACAACTTGCATGGAGCAGATACATAATTAACTTTTCTGATACCTGCATCATCAAATTAGGGTGATGTTTGCAAGACTAGGAAGACATTATGCATTACCTACATCGGGGGAGGGGGACAAAAAATGCAAAAATACGAAGTTTTGCCTTCACGTTCATGTCAAAATCCTGGAGTCCCCAGTTCTCTTGTGCACTGAAACATTTTTAATGTACATTCTTCCTACCTAATTTTGTCAACATTTCCAGTTATATAAACACTAAAACATTCTTCCTACTAGCCTTCCTTGGGGATACAATGCATTCACAAAAAGATGAGAAGGCAGAAACCACCAGAAGAGTACTTTTTACAGCAAGTCATGCCTGCCATGCTCAAACACCCAAAGAATTTCCCCTGCTGCAAAGGCTGCTCCTGTACCCTTTCTACCAGGCACACCTGGGAGATCTAAAGCTTCAGGAGTTGCCAGCACTAGCAGTTATTCCTTATACTGTGTGCTAAGTGTTGAGGAGCCTTGAACACTGGGGACAACCCTGTAGCTCCTATGGAGTAAGCCCAGGAAGCCCTGAACCTTTTGGTTCTGATCCAACAATTTGGAATTCCAGAGTAAGGCTAAGGCCTTCTGGATGTTTTGGGTTTGCTGCAGTGATCACTTACCACCCCTTGCCCAGGAATTCCTGAACAGAAGCACACAGCTTTGCCCTGCAGCTGGTGTGAGCTGTGTTGCTTTCCAGGCAGCTTTTTTAGGGCTGCCCATTGCCTTGGAAAGGCTGTCCTTGCTTGCTGCCAGAGGAAACTTTGATTTGGCCTCTGTGCAGCTTCCATTTATGCTTTAGAGGGAGGCAGTGGTACTTTGCGTGCAGCAGAGTGACTGAATATAGCCTGTTCACATCATCTGCCAGTGTCCACAGCCAGCCTGGGCAAGTCCACGGGGGAATGAGCTGATGGTAACTGGGACTGCTTGGCCACTTAAAGAGTCACATAAAAAGTGACTTCTTAAACTGCATTTCAGGGCTAGCTGCCCACTAGATTTTAAATGGGCTGACAGTGAATGTGAGTGCAGAAGTGTGCTCTTCCACCCTGACATGGGGATTTGACAGAGAAAAACTGCAGTGTTTTCTGTAAATTAGGAGGCTTCCAAACACTTATCACTTCATCTGTTTCCAACAAAACAGATTAGTTTATGTCCATGTGAGACATAGGTGACACTCGAAGCCATGCTTAGATGACCACTTAATCCCCTGGGGATTAGACATATGCTAATAATAGCTAATCACAACACAAGATTTTGGTTAGTGAGCGTAACATCTGTTACTGCATTATTTGCTGTTTGAAGCAAGAAGAAAACAAAATCAAATTTACCTTCATTTTCACAGTAGTGGTCATTTGTGGTCATTTGTACTGGGCATAGGGAGAAAAAAAGGGGAGGAATCAAAGCATTGAAACATATTCCTGAACTTGTTGATTTTGATGTAATATGAAACAGATTTTGTAAAAACAAAAATGCCCTACTGGATTTGGTTGTCAGTGAAGACACCCAAGAACCTGGTCTAGACCTGCTCATCAAAACCAGCTGGTTTTCAGCAGAAGAGGTGGCCTGACCACTCAGTGTACTGAACTCAGCACAGGGGTAACTGGTAGCTTTAGTAACCTGCAGCAAAACAGGTATGCAGATGAGATGGTTAATCTTATCTTCTTCCCTATCCTGTGAAATACAGCAGCAGAAGCAGTATTGTATTTCCTGCCCTAGCAGATCCCCCTCCTTTTGCATTATTATTGGAACAAACGTTGGGTAAACTGCTCTGGGAATTACTGCAATTTCACTGCCATCTCAGGTTTAGTGAGGTGTGCTGCTAGCTTGGCAGCCAATGGCACAACATGAGAGCTCTAAAAATGCTCCTGCATCAGGCATTAAGTTCCCTGCTGTCCAGCAGGCGATCAAGTTGTGGGTTTGTTTGCCCGGGCGCTGGAGAACAGCTACATTTACAAGCATTCTGAGCCGCCCCTGACAGCTACTGCAGTGGTTACTGCACCGTGAGTCATCGGGATTTTGAGCCCTAGCTTTAGATATGATTCGTGCTGCTCAGGATGCCAGGCCACATTTCAGGGATGTCACATGCTTGTGTCTGCATTGCTGGAGAGCACACATCCCAGTCTCAAGTTTGCCAAGGGTTGAGAGGACACTAAAAGTCTGCTCCACTCCTTCATCAGGGCAGGAGACAGGAGAAATAAGGCTACCCCATAACTGGACACCACATGAAAATTGTGGGCATAGAGAGTTTCTGTGGCTTCTGCTCAGAAATGCTGATCTTTTCCAAGGAAGAGAGTGGTGCAATACAGATGAAGAGGAAATAGTTTGAAGTTTGTTCTGCTGTGGTTCAAGGGTAAGGTTCTTGGGTGTGTTATGTAATTAGATTAAAAGGCATTGTAAATCACTGCCTTAGGACTTTCAAGGCAATATTCAAATACCTTACAGTTTTAAACGATGAAAACTGAAAGGCACCCTTCCCTTCATCATTACACTATCATTACACTATAAATGATGGCGTAATGCTAGCTAAATGTATTGAATGACAATTGGCAGAGCAGGGCCTCACATGCTCCCATGCACACAACACAACTCAGACAAAGGCACACACATGTCACCCTGTTTGCAAGTGAAACAAGGGGCTGCTCAAAGCAAGAGAAGTCGAGAAGCCTCAGCCTCTCTGCCACGACGGGCACTTAGCCTGGAGGGAATGGTTTTCTCAGAGCCATTGACAAGAGCTTGCCGGAAAAATTAACTCGCAGCCTCTCTCCCGAACCCTTCAGCATCTTGCTGCCTTGGTGGAACAGGATCAATGCAGAACTGGCTAAAATCTCTCCTTCAATGTGATTTTAACACACAATGATCTGCTGGCCAAAGAAGCACATCAGGTTTTGTGCCATCTCCTGGTTTCTGAACAGCTGTACGGGTGATGGTTACAGCTTGAACAGTGAGCTGCTGGATTTCCTCTCCAATGAATGATAGTTTCCCAAAAGGCCTGTTGCTAATCGCTACCAAAAAACCATTCAGGCCTGAGGCAACCTCATGAAAAAGAGGCCTTTTTTGGCCATCAGATAAAAAGATGAACTTTTTATTTCTTGTTTTCTAGTATTTACTATAAGGCATACTGCTGATATATTTATATACATATCTAATATTTACTGCTACTGAACTGATCCATTTCCAGCCATGTTTATCTATTTCAGTTGCAGCATTTGTTTAAAGATACAATATTTGCCTTTTTCATACCAAGCTGCCAGGTCCTGGAGGGCAAAGACCAGCCCTTTCAGCAGAAGAAGACTGCAATTTCATTGTGGACAAGGAGGGAGGCATCTGCAAACAGGAAAGGAACTCAGTTCTCTGGAGATCAGGTCTTCACACTTGAAAAGATTCCTGATGCATCTCTATGGCCTGATCCTATCCTTCTCCCAGGGAAAGACAGGAGGAAGGAGATTGTTTCCTTCAGGCAGCAGTGTTATTTCCAGGATTTCTTCCAAAAACCAGGAGGCACAGAGGTTATGTGAATATCCCTGGAGGTATAAACTATAAACCGTGCATGTAGTGTTTTAAGTCTCTTTCCTTTTCTGCTCATGCAACTGAAACAGCTTAGCTCAAAAAATGCAGGAATAAACTGTTTGCAAAGCATGATGTAACGGGAGGCCATATGTCCACACATTTCCGACAGTAAATTCTGCCTCCAGATTATTGCACCAGATTACTCCAGTGGGATATATACAGCTCCCTGTGTAGCGTGCATCTCAAGGTGCTTTACAAAACTGATACTGCTGGCACAGAGCTTGAGGAGTTATGGATAAGCCAGGATGTCCATGCCAGCCCTGATGATGGATTTAAAAGCTAAAACCAGAAGCACAAATTACAAAAGCCAAGGAAATCTGTATGTGCATGCAATCAAAAGCCATTAGCAAGGCACCTGGCCTCAGTAGGTGTTTGAGGACACAGTTTCCATGTGCAACAGAAGGTGCAAGGAGGGAAGGTTTAGGTCAGAGCAGCTTTCTGCACTCCAAAGGGAGGGCAGCTGTAAACACGAGGCTGATTAGTGAGTCACAGAGCTAGAGAATAAGCAAAGGCTTTCATGTACAACTGCACTTCAGCTTTCCATCTCTGCTTCATCTGCAGGAGAAATGGTTGGAAGTATGTAGTTTGGGAAAAGAGAGGAGTTACTAAGCTGTCAAAAATGATCAAATGATTTTTTTTTGAGGATTTTTTGTTTGTTTGTTTTACACTTTATGCAGCTGATCTCTAAAGCTGCAAGACCTTAAATAGTGCAAATCTTCTGCAGATAGGAAAATTCACTGTTTTCACCATGGCATGCTTCTCAACACTTGCACAGAAAAACTGTTTTACAGACAAGCCCAGAGGTTCCACTGAAATCTCAGGGTCCCACTGTGTTACCACCTCTGTAAATTTACAGCTGGAATACTCAGCCTGAAGGTCAAGCTTACATCTGCTTCAGACTGAGCAACAAGCTGGAAACACTGAAAATTGCAGTGTTGCCTCAATGAGAGAGACTCATTAAAAATACCACCACTGCAGCAACATCTGCTGCAGGAAACAGACACCAAACATGCCTCTGCCCACAAGATGAGAAGGAGGAGGAGGCAAGCCACAGAGTGTCCAAACATCACCAGAACCTCTGCAGGACTCACTGCAGTGCTGTGCCTGTAGGCTCAGCATGAGGAGCTACAGTCACTCCTGTTAGGACCAGTGAAACTCCTGCATGACCAGCCCTGCTGCTGGTCTCTGGAATATGAGTATTTGCTTCCTCCTTGCTGCAGCCTTGTGTCTGCCAATGCTGCAAACCTCTTTATACCCTTTTGACCTGTGCACTGAGACTACACAGACACTCCCAGCTTCTTCTTATCCGTGGTGGCTATGCTTGTTCCCACCCTTCTGGTTCCACAGCGTTTTATGGACTCAGTACCCCTTTTAAATTCCTCATTACTTGCTCTTCCATTACTCTTGAAGTTAGAGTAATTTTCTCTGTTCCTCTTCTTTTCTGCTAAACACTCCTGCTCTCTGACTTTTTTCTCCCGTTGTGGCCATTTTTCCACCAAATCACTTCACTCATCTGTGATGCTGTCCTCTTGTTCTGCAAATATCTGCAAATCTTTCCTTAGGACTCATCTCTTTTCTTCGTTGTTTCTTCATGACACTGCATAAACAAACCTACCTCTGGGTACATCTGAGCCCCTATTTTGTGTTATTAGCACTCCTTCTAAGAGTTTTCAAATGTCCTACCACTGTGTTTTTCTTCCTTCCATGCCCAGAGCATTTTGGGGAGAAGCTTGGGAAGGAAGTATTTTATGCACAAGGAGAGTGCACATGGCTTAGTTTGGGAAGAGTTTAATGATCTTTTTAGCTCGTCAGCTTCACAGAACACTTGATGAATGAAATAATCTTCTTATTCGAGGTTCAGTGATTTGTGCTAAGAGCTTTGGATACAATCTGTCAATTGAAATATAATAAACTCATGTAGACTGGGAGCAGAAATTGCCACTGCTACTGTATTGTAATATTTTTTATCAGAGCCATCTCTTAATAAAAGTAAGAGAATCTGTGCATATTTACAATGTATACAAGGAGGAGGAAGTCAAGAAGGCACATCTGGCCTGTGGTGACTTACAGACTCAGGTACCTTTCTAGTCTTCTGGCATGGCAGAATACATTTCTTCATAAATATCTCCCCAAAAAAAGTAACAATCAGACTTGACAAACCCCAAACTGACCTGTGTACTTTCAGAAACCCACCTCCTTTCTATGAGAACCATTCAGATGGAAATCTCTGACTAATTCCTGCAGTTACCAATGCAGTATATAAAGTTGTATGCTAATTTGAAGGAAATTCTCCAAAGGAATTAAGAAGTTGAGGGCTGATGTTCCTTTGTCATGACACAATTGAGTCAGCATTCTGGCCAAAATGCAAGCATATGACAAAGTGCTCACCCTTTGCAACTGGATTGCCAGCAGCACACTTTCTCCTGTACGCAATTGTCCAAGGGATTTATACATTATTGTAAACATTTCATGTTCTACAACTCAGGTATCAACTGTCCTGTCAGAAAGGAAATACAGCTCTGGCATGACCAGCTACTGCTCAGCTGCATTTTCTGCAGACCTAGAGTCTGCTGCATTTTCTGCAGACCTAGAGTCTGCTGCTGTGCTCCTGTGCTCCTCTGCTGTATTTCTGTGTGACAGCCAGATTGCACTAAAACAGGTGTGTGTCTCCAGCTGTGCTCGTGCATATGCCCCAGCTGACACATGTCCCCACTGCTGCCACCCTGCACTTCTGTCAGGCTCCTGCCACCTCCAGGGGCAGGACCCTGTGCTTGCCCAGGCTGGAGGAGGTTCTCCAGCCCCTGAGCTCCTGATGAAGGGTAGCTTTGACCTCTTCTCCCCCCAGCTGGTGCCATCCCCAGACTGGCCCAAGTGCACTTTGCCCCTTGTCCAGCCCCAACCAGCTTGACCATGTGTGTGGACAGGGAGGTTGTGGCAGTCTCCCACTCACTGGTGGCTGTATAAGCTGTGACCACAGGCATGAGTGGGGCCCAGCAGAGTCTGGGACAAGGTCCCAGGTGGCCAGGTTGTGCCGTGGTGGCATCTAAAGGTCCCTGAACAGCCACGGAGGGGAAGGAAATGGGAAAGATGCTGAGTAAGAGTCATGAGGTTTTGCAAGTTAACCCTCCATGTGGCAAGGGACAAACCATGTGCAACTGAAGGAGCAGGCCAGACTTTGAGGGGAGAAGAAGACCCAGGACGGGCAAGGAACGTAGCTCTGATCCTTGCTGGGCTCCCGTGGCTGCAGGCAGGAAAGCTTATTCTTGTATACAAGCAGGTGGCATGAGAATATTACATGGTAAATCAGATAAGCTCCAATCTCGTTATGCCAACAGATGAGTGGGTCAGAAAGGTTTGAGTATAGCTGTCGATACAGCACTCTGTAAGGATAATGTCTAATCAAATTAGTCACTTGCAGCTCCCCTCCCCATAGCCTCTTGGTTTGAGGGAAAAACAATGCTCCCTAGAAGGAGGAGCGTGAAGCATCTTACCAGCCCCAGCATCCCCAGCACTTCCCATCCCTCTTGCTGCTTTCCAGGCAGTGTTCTGCATCCACTGCCTTGGATACAGTTCCACAAATGGCCCTAACAGTACTGCTTCTCCTGGGCAGTATGTTTTGCACCACGTCAGCCAGATGATTTCACTCCACAAATTTTCAGTAGTTTTCATCCTAGGACTAGGGAGAGACAGTCATATGAGTTGTTGGGAGGAGAGCAATTTTATTCCTAGAAACTCCTTGTTTTCCCAGCTATCAGCCAAGCCTTCAGGGCAGCTTAAACATTCAAGGTTTTCACTGGAACACTGTTTAAATGACATCCACCGACAACCAACAAAGGAGATGTCTTATGCCAATTCTGTAATTTGGGTTTAAAGCAATTGAAAACAAGTTGGTGCAACTACACGTGTTCAGATGTTATCATGCGGTGCGACAGTATAGTGTAAGTTTCCTAAAATAGCAGCCTCATCCTCCTCCAAAATCCTCCATTGTCTGCCTAAGTCCATTCAAAGAACATTATCCTATTGCAAGCTCAGGCTGCATCCACCTCTGTCATCATTGCTCTGCCAGCAATGGCTTTCTTGCTGCCACTTGGGTATTCCTGAAGGCCTAGGGAACAATCATGCTTTTTTGCACCATGCTTTTAACTCTGGGTACATCAGCCCACCAAAGGGGCTGCTCTGGCCCTGCTTGCTCCATTTGCAACTGTGATTTAATTTCCATCTGCCATCCCTACTTGGTTTCAATTGAACAGCAATTACACAGCCCTGGGTTGCCTTAAGAAATATTGCCTGAGTTTCTCCACTTCTGCAGCTATGAACATCTGTATGTTAGGACCTTCATTATTTCCCCTTGTTAAGAGGAAATCTTGTTAAATTTCAAGCCCTGAATGCAGAAGCAGGAACTAAACTTGGAGCTTTGTATTTGGAGCCTCGAATATCACTGTTGGACACTGCCTGTTTATCTTACAAATGTTTTGAAACAAAAATATTTATATTGAACTGAACATAACCTTTCATACCAAGCAAAGTGTGAATATCTGGAAGGTTTGGATCCGAAAGAGTGCCAATTTCAATTCAGTATGAATGGTTCACCCATTTGTAATTTTTCAGCTCCCAAAACACAACCAAAAAGCACATACAACAATTTTCATACCCCCTAATGCATCCACGAAAGTTTGGGGGTTTTTTTGTTGTTGTTGTTTTGGGTTTTGGGGTTTTTTTGGGAGGGGGGGTTTGTTTGTTTGGGGTTTTTTCTGGTCAGGAAAACAACACATATTACCAAGCCCAAAAGACCTGCTCAGACACAGAGTATCCTGAGTATATCCTCTAACTGCATAGCTCTGTCCTGTTATATTCACTTCATACACAGCCTGATTCCTGGACATTGATCCATTTCAAGAAGTGTTCTTGAAACATTCAAAGAAGTGGCTATGAGCTCCCAGGTGACTTTCTCTTCTTTCTCAAATCTGACCTGGTACAAGGAGGATCCAATGGATCGTCAAAACTGCCAGGCACCATACACAGGGCTGTAAGAAGAGCTAAACTTCACTACAGACTTTCTTCAAAGACCTGGTGAAAGGAAATTTCATTCCTTTGGGATACCAGGACTGAAAATGTGTTAGTCCCCTGGAAAGACTTTTAATTGGTTTTACTTACCCTTTTTCCTCCCTGTGACTGTGGGATGAAACAAGTCTTGTATTTCACTGTGCACTGGAAGGGCCCAGATTGCTGCTAGAGGAGAGACATTGGAAGGCAGAAGGCTGCCTCCAGGTTTCCTCATGTTAATCATAAATAAAATTACTCCCCACTGGGAGTTTCACACAGCTGCAAATGAAGTTTTTACTGGTGTAGAAGCAATGGTTTTCTTACATATAACTGGAATGACAGGCCATGGACAGAAAGGCTGGAAAACAAGAAACACTAGAAAATGTGTTTCCCTCCAACTCTAGGAAGTTTGTATCAGCTCCAGCAGGCTGGTGTCATTACATGTGCATCTCTTCAAACTAAAAGTGTTCACTGGGGAAAACAATGGCATCACATCTGGGGATATCTAAGATAAGATGAGAGCAATATCTTCACACTCTTTTGGAAGCCTTTCCTCTGCAGGTCTGAAATCTACTGTCCTATATGATTATGGAGAACAGACTGCTCCCTTTTTCTTAGCCATAGCCTTTTATACAATTGGGAATTTTTTGTTAGGAAAAGGATGATTCAAAAAGAGACTTGAGAAACCTCAGTCTTTCCTGAAAGGTCACATTTTCCCACTGTGCTCCAGGTGAGACATCTGTTCAGAATAACTTGGCATAAGGTGTTATGTGAAAGAAGGTTCATCCTGATGGGTGTACAGCTCCTTCTGCCTGGAAGTCTTGACACATGTGCAGCCTGTGTTAAGCTGAGATAGTGACTCATCCCCACGAATTCACCAGGTGACTGTTCTCCACGTAAGTAGGACTTTCCATGCAACCTTGGTGAATTCTAGTCCTCTGCTGAACAGAGTTGTCTGCAATTTGTTTTTAAGATGGTGCTCAAACACATTTACAGACACCTGACCATGGCTCACTTGCTGGCTTAATATTTTTCCCCCTATCAGTGGAAATACTGAGACGATGTACATCGCTTACAGCCTCCACAGAGAATCCTACTCAAGAAATTCTACGTCACATTAGTGAGCTACTAAATCTCTTAATCCTTCAAATACATTTGCTGCCACCTTTGTCTATCTCATCTAAGCCCTCACCTTATGACACAAAATATCTTTTATGTCACTTCCTCATTAGTCAAGAGCTGTTACAGCCATTACTTTCCTTCTGTCCTCTGTCCAGAGACTTCTGACTCTGCCATGGAGGAAACTGCTGTATGCCACAGTTTTCTCTTGACAAAATCACACTGGCTGTTATTTGTTTCCTCTGGTTATGTACATGAGCAGGTTTGGTCCTGTACTTTCTTAGAAGCCAGACTTAAAATGGTCTGTTGTAGAATTCTCCAATTCTTTCGTTTTCCTATTTTGCTGAATGAATTATTGCATTTACTTTTTCCAAGAGTTTCAAAACCTTGGAAGATTCTCCATTAGTTGTCAGAAAAAGTCATTAAGAGTTTAGAAGTTACTTTACACAGGCCCCTAAGCACTTCATCTCTTCACTATTTTTCTTAATATTCTTGCTCTTTCCTAAATGATAAACAGAAAATATTAATTGCCTTTCATGTTCCTAATTTAACCTCATATTCGATCTTAACTTTCCTGACTTTCCATTTTTACTTTTTCGTGGTATTTTTATACACATTTTCAATAATTTCACCACACTTACACACTTTCTGTGTGGTTTTCTCTTGTTTAACAAGAACACATAATTTACAAAATGGTCTGTTTCTTCCAGTTTGAAACTTTCATTTCATGGTCCCACTCACCTCAACTGTCTTCCACCTTAGTTTTTTAGGTAGTTCTCCCTGTTGCCTCCAGTCAAAACCAAAGAAGATTCCCTCTTTCTCTTTCTGCCACTCTTTGTGTGCAGAAAACAGCTGCAACATACAACACCTTGCTGAACACCCTGCAGCCTGAAGCACTGCCATCCCTACAAGATGTCTGAAAACTAGAATTCCCTATTGCCACCAAGCCCTGTGCTTGGGATGATGCTGCTTGTTGGTCACAAAAAGGCTTCATGCACCCCCATTTTGGAGGCCTGGAGCAGAGCCCCACCATGCCAGCTCTGAGTAGATCCTTATCCCTCTGCTGGAGCATGGTTATTGAAGGCATGTGTCACACATTACCTCCTCCAAGTCTCCTTGAGCAGTAATTCTATTTCAGTACACTGACTGTGAGAGTTACCAGAACAAGCCACTTCCTCCCAGGCATCCACATTCACATTTGGGCTGGATTGAGCCACTCCTGGAAGTAGTGACAATATGGACATGGGCAGCCTGGACCCTTACTCCTTGAGCAGGTGAACCTTGCTTATTTTCCAGCAGTGCAGTAGATGGGATTTACCCTTGTTCCCCAGTAAAGAAAACTCCTGTGCCTTGTTTAATTCCTCTGAAGAGTAACGGCCCCCATGGCACTTTGCCTTCCAGCATCACACTGACCCTCACCTGCAAGCATTGTGGCTTTACCGATATGAAAAAGCTTCTGTTTGTCACAGCCATAATTCTTCCCCTCTCTCCACTGATAGTGACAAAGGAAATATTTCTACCTTCCTGGTTTGCTTGTGTTTTGTTTGGTGTCTATTCTTTTGTTTTGTGTGCAGGGCTTCCCATGCTTCCTCAGAGTGCTTAAATTCAGCAATCCCAGACAGAAGCTCTCCAGATTCCTTCCTCAAGGAAAGCCACTAAGAGGTGTATTTTCTTTCGTGGCTCTTACTAGCAAGAAGCAAAGACAGTAGACCTTGCAAATTCAGTTTGAGTCCTGGACTAAAGCATTCAGGACTGGTGTTTCCCTTGGAGAGCAGCCCTTGCAGGAGCTGTTACAGAGCCATGCAACAGTAGAGAGAGTCATGAAAGAGCAGCATTACCTCACTCTTTTTGTTCTGGCCACTGTGTCCTTTTGTGAAGCATGCACTTCCTACTACTGCTGGGAGCTGGGAGAGCAGAAATAATAAGATGCTCACCCTGTTAGCCAAGGATTAGGCCCAAGCAGTATATATTTAATTAGACTTTAAAGAGCTTATTTCAATGTTAGTGATGCAGTCCCTCCCTGTTGCTGCTGCCTCAGTAGAATTGTTTCAGTAAGTGCTCTGTTTATCAAGAGAAAGGAGAGTGTTTTCAGATATTGTGAGCACTCAGTTTTTGTTTGCAGTTAGATTAAGAAGAGGAAAGTTGACCCAAAGCTCTTGTAGAGGTCATCTAATCTGTTTGGTTGAGAAGATCTCTCCTCCCAGACTCACCTTCGGCACTATAAAGGAATACATCTTCCTGATGACAAGCTCTCTTTGCAGGGATACCTCAAACTTTGTCATTCCAGAAGCAGCATCTTCTATTAAAAAATTTAAGTGATACATGAGAAATTAGAGTGCTGCTTGCACATCTCTGGACCACTACTTACTCACAAGGTCCAGGGCACTCACAATGAGCATTAGTGAAGACGATGTGGAGAAGTTTCTTGATGGCAACCCTGCTTTTGCCAAACAGTACTTTGAGAAGAAATTAAAAACAGAGTCCTGGGACAACAATGAGAGTGAAATACTTTTTGAGTTGATTCAAGACATGCAAGAAAGCATCAACATGGAGAAAGTGGTTTTCAAGACCTTGAGAAGAATCAGATCCCTTATTCATGCTGACCGCTGTAGTCTTTTCATGTACAGGCAGAGAAATGGCACTCCTGAACTGGCAACAAGGCTTTTCAACATCCAAGAGGGAAGCACTCTAGAGGAATGCCTGGTCTCCCCAGACTGTGAGATTGTCTATCCATTGGACATAGGCATTGTGGGTTATGTTGCTCAGACCAAGAAAACCATGAACATCAAGGATGTCCATGAGGTATGTTTGCTGTTTATTCATTTTCTGGGCAGAAGAGAGGCTCTCAGGGGTCAAGAGGCAGCAGCACACCTCAGTGCTTGGTCAAAGCTCTTGTGGTGTAGTAGCAGTGCACTGGAAACAAGTACCAAGTCTGAAAGTTTCCAATTTCATTTATGGAGTGGGGTGAAAATAAGCATATCGATTACACTAGGACTTAATGCCAGCAAACAGTGCACTGCTGCACCTTGCCTGTCTAATTAAAAAGAAATCACATCTAGTCCAGCGGGGGGGGGAGTGAGGGAGTCAGATTTGCACATGGAATTTTCCACACAATTTTATATTCTATGATTAAGTGGCAAAGACAGAGAAATCCTTTATGGTGAGTCCTAAGAGAGTTTTCCACCACAAAAGACCTTGGAAAATGTTTGCTGTGATGAAGCTTCAGCCAAGGGTATTTAGAAGCATTATTATCGAACAGAGGGAGTGAACCCCAGAGTACATGCATTAACTGCAGCCTGTGTACAGGTGATCTTCATCAGAAGTAGCAAGACACAAGCTTTGACCAAAAAAGCTCCTTCAGCAAACATTGCAAACTGCAATACCAGGAGGGATCTGAGGGATTTTAATGTTTTATGTTTATGCCTTCATTATAGTATTTACTCCCCATACTTCTGGTTCAGTCACATAAACCTGGATGGCAGGAATAACAATCTGCTTGTTCTAATCATAGGTATAAAACTAAAATCCATGTGACCCAAATATGGCATTTGGGATTACTCCATCTATTGTTTGCTAGTTACAAAGAGACCATCTGTTTATTTGTTCATTTGTTGCTCAGTGCAGGCATATCCAAACCCTTCAGCAAAACCTTTCTTGTCTTCCACAGAACACGCTGAGACACTGTTTTGGTTCTGCAACCTGTTGTTTTCTTTGGTTTTTTTGCTGGAGGTGTTGGTGGTATTGGGACACTTAATGTGACAAACTTTCTAAAGTTGTTTGGTTTCTGTTGTTTCTCCAAATATATGCGAGGATTTCAGGGCTGTGAACTAGGTGCGGCAATCCAACTCTAGTGCTTTTAGACAATGCCATAAGACAACTCCTTTGAAGAAGACCCAGAGATTAAATACTTGGTCTACCCCATTTGGCAGAAAAGGCCAGCAATGGGGAAGGTATGGGGAGAAGATGCATTAGGGAGTGATCATTTTTTCAGGTACAACCTTCTGAAAATGACCAGAGCTGTGTGGCTTTTTCTAACCCAAACAGGAAGATTTATAGATGACAACTTATTTACCTGAGCAGGGAGAAGATCTTTGGTCAGCAAGGCTATCCCATTTGGTCACCTGCACTTCCCACTGGCAGGTGATGATAGTATCAATATGGCCCTGTGCTGATTAGCCATCTGCCCTCCCTGTTCTATCTCTTGTCTGCTTTTCATGAGAAACTAGGGGTAGTTGACAACAAGCTGGCAACAGGCTTCATCATCCAGGCAAAAGCAGAAGAAGAATGAGGGTAAGTGGACTTGCCGGTGACCACACTTGTTTATTCACAGTGTCTGTGCAATGATATCTGGCTCTACCCACTCTGCAATGCTAACAGAAAGTCAGAGGAAAGGATAGAGGAGGTACTGTGAAGAATGTCATTGATCTAAGAATGACCAATGGAGAGCCCCCTTGTCCTGAGAGAGTTTGATGTGATAAAGCTTAAGATTTGCGAGATCTTCACAGAAGGTTACAAGCACACATGTTGCAATAAAAAGCCACAGCTTCTGCTCTTGATATTAGCTTTATCATCTGTACATTGTCCAATTTTCTGCTAATTAATTTCTCTTCCTCAGTAATTTTTAAGCGAAACTTTCTTTCAGCAGCTTACTTTGAGGGGCTGTGCTTTGACTTGGTTTCAAGACTACACACATTGTGCAAAATGCTTATTTGTAAATTCTCTATTAACAGTGTGCCCAGTTCAGTCCATTTGTTGATGAGCTCACCGACTACAGTACAAAAAACATCCTTGCTACACCCATCTTGAATGGCAAAGATTTGGTTGCTGTCATTGTGGCTATAAATAAGTTGAACGGCCCATACTTCACCAGCTCTGATGAAACAGTAAGTGGTCAGTAGTTGAATTCCTATCAAAGAGTTGTTACTTTTGTCATGTAACAGAGATTCTTTAATGCTAGGGATGTCTGCTTTAGTGAAGATCCACTGGTGTGAGTTTCCCTAAAGAGCATTCACACTCTCACAGAAGAGGCTTATAATGAGAATGCTTATCTCAGATCTTTCCGGGAAGATACAGTGGAATAAGCCTCATGTCATGGCAGTGCAAAGCAAAGCATTTATCCCAGGAAATTACCTTGACACTTGTAAAGCAGTGTTATGAATATGTGAGGCTGCTACTCCCTTCAATTCAATCTCACAATTTGCCTTTTCAGCTTTTTCTCAAGTATCTGAATTTTGCATCCTTGAACTTGAAAATTTATCACTTGAGTTATCTTCACAACTGTGAGACTCGAAGAGGCCAGGTAAGAGTGAAAATGTAGACTGGCTATCTCAAAATCAAATTAATGCATTCTTCTGATTTCAGAGGTGTACCTGATCTTCTTCAGAGATTTGTTCCTGAATAGTAGAAAGGAAAAGATGCCCTCAACTTCTTTCAGATAGTGCTCCTTTCTCAGAGTCCTTCATTACTCTCTCATTCTGCTGCTGTTGGTGAAACTGCAGGACCTGATGCACCAGTTTCAGCAGGACTGGCCTCCAGATGTTCTGTTGACTTGAGGCTGTGAAACAGTCTTGGATAATTTAATCACTTCAGACAGCAGAACCAAGAGATTTTCTGAAATGTTTAAGAATGGGGAATTTTTTCCTGATCATTAAAAAGTGCTATTGAATTTATTCTTAGAGCCAGTAACATGGTTGTCCATATGCCTGTTGTATTGGCCTCCATCAGTAGAAAGGAACGCATATCAGGTGTTTAGGATATTCTGGATTGAAATAACTCTTTTGCCATTCTTTTCCATTACTTGGGTTACAATACGACTCTCTGATTTATTGGGATGGATGTGAATTCTTTCAATCAATTTGTGCAGCACACAAGGGTTGTTGTTGCAGAGAACATGGATTTGCATCTGTGCTTCATTGCAGCCATGCTCTATTCTCCAGCAGGGCTCCCATGGAGAATAAATGCCTGTCTTAGTGAAATGGATGCAAAATGAAAGTTTATTTTGAAGCTTTGGGACAGAATTTATACTTTCTCATTCATTATGCTTTGCCTATTTTTTTCAGTAATCAAAAACATGAATGAGGGTCCAGTGATACAGCAATCAGCAATGATGAATAGTTCACTAAAGTAGAACTAGCAAAGGATTATGCCTATTGGGAGCTTAGCAATGGGACTAGTCAAGGTAAAAAAAGGGCTAGAAGACAAAATGGAGACACAAAAGGTGGAAGGCCTAATGTTCCTGGTTTGGGACGGAACTCAGGAGTCCTGGGCTCATGTATTGGTGCTGCCTGAGCAGGTCCCAGAGAAAGGGAGGAAAGCAAGAACAAGATGCAGGACACGCTGCTCTACTTCTATCAATAGTTCAATTGTCAAACCTCTGGCTAATATAGGTCTTAAGGGCTGTGTGAAAGTTAATGTAGTTCATTGTCTTAGAAGTTTAAGTACTGAAGTACAGAGTGAGCAAATGACAGTCTCAAAAGTGGTCTAGGATTTTAATATTGCAAATCCCATCAGCAAAGACTGGGTGCTAGTGTGGGTAAAACGGCTTGTGCAAATACGGAACAGTCTACTTGTGCTCAGATACTGTGTAAGAGTCTTATTAGGAGACCATATCATACATTAGGACCAACTTTTTTACATCGTTCCTTGACTTAGATATTTTTCAGCTGTTTCTCTCAGTCCTTCTCACTGGGCCTGTGACTTTCAGCATTACTTATTGCACACTGTAAAGTGCCAAAAATCTAAGCTGCTGCTCGTTTTTATCTAATAGTTTGTATGACAACCCTGCTACCCTATTTGAGGGATGCTGACATTGAATGACTCATACTTCATACAAGCGGCAGAGTTGTCCCAGTTTATGGGTTAGAAACAGAGATCAGTGCGGCTCAGAATTGCTCAGAAACATCGATTAGTGCCCAGTGAAAAGGTGAGACAGACTTTGATAGTGGCGATGTATTTCTTGTTCAGAGTGCAGGCCCAGTCTGCTTCAGGTGGCCACTCTCAGTGCTTCTGAAGCATGGCTCCTCATATCTCCTGGGCTCAGAAAGCAAGGCACAAACACTTGGATACAGGCACACATGCATTAGCTAAGCTAAGCAAGGGTGTAGATGGCTTTCTTACCTTTTCAAAACAATATTTGTGTAACCTCTGCTTTTACAAATGAAGGAGCCTAACAGCAACAGTTTTCTTAAAGGTGCATCTGTAGGCCAGAAGATGGGGGAAAAAATCACGCACACATGAAACAGCTCCACAAAGACTTTGAGGAAGTGTTGATACTTCAAACACCAGCCTCTGAAATTTGCAATATTTTTGATGTTAACTGGTTTTTGGTGCAAAATTTTACTCACGGGTATAAAATTTAAGTGGGGACAGCTCTTTGCCTGACACTACAAATTTTTTTTGTGCTGTATTGGTAAAATTTGACATAACACTGTGATGACCTGACTCTTTCTCCCTAGTAATTCCGAGTATGAACAAACAGTGTAGGTTTCTTACACTTTTCAGCAACTGTACCCCAACATTTGGGAAGTCCATGTCTCCAAGAAAGGCTGTGCTTACATTTTGACTTTATCCTGCAGGTGCTTTTGTGGTCAGCTAACAAGGTTTTCGAGGAACTGACAGATATTGAGAGGCAGTTCCATAAAGCTTTTTATACAGTGAGGGCTTACCTGAACTGTGATCGGTACTCGGTTGGTCTCCTGGACATGACAAAGCAGAAGGTGAGTGTTCACATGTTTGTTGTGCATCTCTCTGACTGCTGTTATCCACTGAGGGGCTATGTGGGGAGATAAGTTTTACTGAGGCAGTAAAAGTGTGAGCTAACTTTGAGCCATAATTCCTTCTTTGGCTGGCATTTCTTTATTGTGCACATTAAGATAATGGGTTGAGGAAAACAGAGGAAAGGGGAAGAGCTTATCACTGGAATGGGACTGTCTGAGGCTGGGAAGACAGAGGAGGAGAAGATGTGTCTGGCTCTGGCAATCCTGGTCAAAGTCTGCAGCACAGAAAAGTCTGTGGATATCAGAAGTACAGTGAGACATCTGTGGAATCCCCACCAACAAAGTAGCCACCTTCCACAAGGATTCATCCACTCATGATATGTAGGTTTTTAGATGAAATTTGGTTTCATGAAAACAAGCCAAAGGAATCTAAGTTACCTCTGATTTGGTGTGATTACACCTTTGGCAAACTTTATGTGGGGGTTACACAGCATCCTTGCCAGTGGAGACCTGTTTATCCCACAGTCAGGCTGACCAACTTGTTGACAGAGTTCTTATAGCGTATTTTCTTGTGAAGAGATGTATTAAAAAATCATTAGTGTAAGCCGAAGACATTTTGATCAACATTCTAATGTAGCTTAAGAAAAACAAGCAAAAGAAATATCACCTCTGTAATCTGGCAAGCAGTAGGTCAGCCTCTGGTCACACCCTGGAAAACAAAGAGCACAAAAACATTGCCATAGCTGTTCTCTCTGAGTACAACAAGTACTCACTGTTCACTGAATGAATCAGCACTCTGTGCATAGGCAGTATATGATCATACACAGCCATATAATGCATCTCACACTTCCAGATTTGGATATTTAGGTATCATTCGGCTGCCTAGTATTGAACTAGTAGGCATCATTATTATTTCATGCCTTGTTTACATGACACCAAAACCAGCATGGTAAAGCAATGTTTACTTTGAGTCTTGAGGCAGAATGAAGTTTTCTACTCTAAAAATACCTCTTCAATTTTGAAACCAGGAATTTTTTGACATGTGGCCAGTCCTGTTGGGAGAAGTACCCCCCTACTCGGGACCTCGAACCCCGGATGGCAGGGTATGTGAAAACAAGATTAGTTTAACTCTCTCCTGTCTGGCTGGATTGCCTCACCACCCATTTTAACACCACTCTTTTTTTTACTTACAGGAAATAGTCTTTTACAAGGTCATTGATTATATATTACATGGAAAAGAAGACATTAAAGTCATTCCGTAAGTCCCCCAGTCCCTGCATGCTAGGTACTGACACAGGATGTAGCTAAAAACAAGGCTCCCCATGGTTTAAAGACATCCCTGTGGAGAAAGGCAAAAGACTGATAGAAGACTGTGTAAGAGAGTTAGAATATAAGTTGGTGTTTCAACTCATATTTCTGAGGGATAAAGATTTCCTCAAGGGCATTGGGAGCCTGACTTGGAAGTCTGGCTTCAAAACTCACCACAACCAGTGACTCTTTTCAGAGGCAGAAGTGAACTGCTTTGACTGCCTGCAGTTTTCCCCTCTCCTTGCCAGGCTGAGGCATCACTCTCCTCCATGCCTTCCCTGTGTCAGTGGGTGAGCCCAACCCAGGATGCCCCTGTGCTGAGGCTCCCTTGCTTCTCTCCGATCCATCTATCACTTAAGGCTACCTCTGGCCTTTTCTCCCCTCCTGACACACTGGGACGCCCTCTTTCTGTGAACTCCCTCTCTTCTTGCCACTGAATTTTTCAGAGGAGCCTTGGGCAGCTTAGGCAAGTGCCCAGTTCTGGTCACACTGCTTTACATCAGTGCATGTGCTGCAAAAAAGGCCCCCATTTCTGGGTACAGCAGTGTTCAAAGTTCAGGCTGGCAGACATCCTTAGCCAGCAATCTCCTTTTATCTTTCTCTGTCTTGAAGGGCTGAAAAATTGCCCTCACTCCCAGGAATTACTTTCTGTTTAAGTCTCTGCTGAGTGATTTTTTTATCAGTTACTTTGTTTTGTATCCTTGAAGGAAAAGTATTTACTTAGGTGGAAAATTTTTGCTTGTGCACATAGATCCTTTGAAAGTCACAGGATCGTTTATGAACTGGGGGTTCCAGGTGTAAACCTGGATTATGCAATCAGCTGGACACACTTCAGCTCTACGATTGTTCTTCAGTAAACATGTATCTTTCATTTCACTTACACATTTTTCTTTCGTTAGAAATCCTCCTCCGGATCACTGGGCACTAGTTACTGGACTGCCCGCCTATGTGGCTGAAAGTGGATTTGTGAGTACTTAACCTAGGATTCATCAAGCCTTTCTGAGATGAAATAACACTTGTGTTGCTTTCTCAGCAATTCAGTCCTTTGTTTTGGCAGTTAAAGTTCTCTTTGCCCATATAGTAACACTTTTTCTTCTGTATGATCCCCTAGATTTGCAACATTATGAATGCTGCTGCGGATGAGATGTTTAACTTCCAGGTATTGTGAAAACTTCCACTTCTATCAAGGATTTAACTGGTTTTTTGCAGAAATGTAATGTAGAGTCAATATGAGGCATATAAATATTTCTCCTGACTGTAGTCTTATTGTAAAACTGAAGTGCTCATGTATTTAGAAAACACATTCAGTACATGATGTCTTTTTGCCTGCTGTTGCTTCAAGGAAGGTCCTCTAGATGAATCAGGATGGACTATCAAAAACGTTCTCTCCATGCCAATAGTGAATAAAAGGGAAGAAATTGTTGGCGTTGTCACATTTTATAACAGAAAAGATGGGAAACCATTTGATGAACAGGATGAAACCCTCATGGAGGTATAGTTTCTTGCTGGAAGTAATTAATGTGGTTGAAGATGTCACTATTGCTAATTGTACACCTGCATCCCTAGTGTTTTGCAGCTAAGTTGGTATCTTTGTTGCTTAGAGAGGTGTTATACATTGGCTTGAAAATTTTGAAAGCAGCTAATTGAAATACTGGGAGACTTTGGCATGGGAAACCCATCTGTGTTCATGTGATTTTGTTTTAGCATTCTTGGGTTGGACACCTAGCCATGAGCAGCTGCTGTGTGCCAACACAACCATTCTGACCTGTGTTCACATACCTGGCATCTGGCTCTCACTGGCTGGGCAAGTCCCTCAAAAAATTACATAGAAATTATCTGTGTAGCTAGGATACAAAGGGAGGCCAGTTATTGAATCTACCAACAGCAGCTGTGATTAAAGACCTTGCTGCTTAGAAATGCTCCTATGCTAGCTTCAATGAAATGTAAGCATTTAGCTCTTGGCATATTATCAATCGGGACATTTCCTGGAATAGACTTTTCTTATTAAAAAAAAAGACCGTGGAGAAAAAAAAACCAGTTTGAATTGGCCACTGACAGCAAACAAGTTGAAAGCAAGCACAAGATGTGAGTAAATACATGTGAGAGGTGATGAGACCACTTTGCTCTCCTTTGGTATGAAGGTTCCTACCCTGCTGTCACTGTTGTGACAGAAACCTTTCCACAGGCATGGAGATACCTGCAACAACACAAATATTTTTCTGTACCCTGAACTAGACAGAGGGTCCTTCAACCTCCACAGCATGGATGTTCTCAAGGTCTGGGTAGATTCAACATCTGGGGAGTGCTTTGCTGAGGAGCAAGTCACAGCTGGGAGCAAAGACACGGTTGCTCATTGCTAGAATTGTGGCCAAAGTCAAGCTTGTATTTCTTTAAAAATGTGTCATGCGGTGTCATATTCCTGTATCTTTGAGGAACAGATGTTGTCTATTTCATTGTTTCCTTCTCTTCCCCTCACCAAGTCCTTGACACAGTTCCTGGGCTGGTCTGTACTCAACACAGACACATATGATAAGATGAACAAGTTGGAGAACCGTAAGGACATTGCTCAGGACATGGTGCTCTACCACGTGAGATGTGACAAGGATGAAATCCAGGAAATTCTGGTAATGCCTCGCAATGTGAAGCACACATCCAAGTGTACTGGCCTGGCTGATGGCTCATGTCACAGATACAGGTCCCCATTTCACAGAAATGCTTCCAGCCACCACAATGTGGAGGCAGCATCTGGATCCTAGTCACTGTACAGGGGCAGAATGGGTCTTTCTTTTGGTTCTGTGGTCTGCCTTCCACCTAGGCACACTGCGCCATTATGTTCTCTTCAATTTCCTCAGCAAAGCCAGCCTTGGAAGTGGGCTTACATAGGTGCTACTCAGGGCAGGGCTGTAGCTGTGGAACAGAAGCTGATTTTTTCCTCAAAACCTCCTCAGGGCTGAGGATGTGAAATCAGAGGACCCAAGTGCGATACTGGCTCTAGGGAGCATTTGCAAGTGAGGGAAACACAAAACAAAATTGAGGTGGGGGAGAACACTACCAGGAAAAGTGTGTTGGAAGACAAGAAAGTGAAGTAAGGTCCAGGAAGGAAGCACAATTTGCATATGAGAGCTGAGCTAGATTGCCCCAAAGCTGCCCAGTTCGAAGTCCAGCGAGGTTCAGTTTTCTGCTTAACACACCCATGCTCTTTGCAGCCAACACGAGAAAAGCTGGGGAAGGAGCCAAGTGAGTGTGACGAAGAGGAGCTGGCAAGCGTTCTGGTAAGAGCAAATTCACTGCTGGAATGAACAGCCCTGGCAAGCAAATACTGCTTGCACAGCTGTAGGGAAGAGTTCCCAGTGTTGGCATGCTGTTACCTGGTGAAGGGTGAAGGGCAAAGCACACTCTGCCCTCTCTGCTGTGTGAGTTTGAGATTACCATTATCATACCTCAGCAAGTGCGTTCCCCAGCTTCTGGGGGGTCCCTGCTCTCTGCCACTTTATCTCAGGGGGTTCAAAGTCTGTCTGGAAACACACCAGCCACCTTGGCTTGTCATACATTTTGTTCTTCCTAGTATTTAAGGAGGGCTGTGAGTCTTCCCCCATTTTGAGCCTTCAAACTATATAAAATCAAGTGCTTAACAGAAAACAAACAATATTTCCTCCATTTGGCCAAATCTGCTCTCCCTCTTATTCTACTAATAGGGTTTTCATTAAAAACTTCATTTCAGTTTATTTATGTGTTATATTCTAAAAGAAAAGCAGTATTAGACAGATATATTTTTATTGAGCAAATCTTAGGAATGACATATGTAGCACAGCAATAAACCAGCCCACCTCTCTTACAGAAAGAAGAACTCCCAGGACCCACTAAGTTCGAAATCTATGAGTTCAGGTTCTCTGATTTTGACTGTACCGAGCTAGAGCTGGTGAAGTGTGGCATTCAGATGTACTACGAGCTTGGAGTGGTGAAAAAGTTCCAGATCCCACAGGAGGTATGAGTTGGCAAAAGCCAGGATCTCCGGTCTTGGGTGTACAGCAGCCTTATGTGTGCTGGGGCTGCTCCTCGCAGGCTGCTGCAGGTGTGGGTTTGCTGTGAGGTGTCTATGGATGGGTGGTGGACCCTGCAAAAGGTTGCTTGCCCTTTCCGTATCCAATGTCACTCCCAGCCACAGTATAAAAACACAGTCCCCAGAAGCAACATGGGAGTGCCCACCTGTGTGCCTGTTTCCTTTTGCCGGAGTGTGTACCATGCAGCTTTCAGCCAAGATATGCTGAAACCCACTCTGGCAGGTCCCTTTGTTTTTCATCCCCATGCACACGTGGATGTGCCTTCATTTGGCGCAGTTGGCACCAGCTTGTCGACAGGAATGGTTTGACCCCGTGGGAACAAGGACCCCATAACCCCTGACGTCCGAACTCATGACCTTTGCAGTTCAAAACCCTATAAGAATTGTGAAACTGGCCTTTCAGCAGCTCTGCTGCTCCCCTAAGAATTTCTCAGCACATCATGTGAAGTTGATTTCCATCTAGTGGGTTCTGGAGGTAACTGCAGGAAGACTTTTCAGTCCGGAAAGGCAGGCTAGAAATCGGGAGGGAAGTGAATGGGAATGACCTCTGTGCTTCTTACTTGTGGTATGTCAATGTCAAAAATATTCAAAACAATTACTCCGGAACAACTGATGCCTGGTACAGGTGTGAAAAGCAGTCATTCTTATAGTTGAGATTTTACGAAACGTGTACTCATTCATTAATAATTTGGTCTTTAATGAGAAAACCTGAATGGCTACAAGAGGTAGTACACATGGAGAAGTAGACTGCAGAGGGAAAAAAAATGGTTTGCTATTTAATGCCTTATATTGTAATTCTTCAGGTGGTACAAATGCAGCCCATCTCCACATCCATGGATCCATATCTCTTGAAGAGAGATATCAGTATTAACAAATCACAAGACAAAGGGATAAATTTTATGAGTGGCATGAGTGACAACCCAGAGAAACACAAAAATTCAATACATTCACAAACAGCAAGATGATATATCTTCTTCTCCAGACATTGCTGATTCTTGTTTACCCCTCAGGCATCTCTACAATTTTACTTCTCTTACAAAAAAAGAGATTAGAAAGCAGAAAGTTATATTTTGGTCTCTCCTTTTGCTCTCCACTAGGCTTTACTCTAACAATATTGTAAGGGAAGCCACTAACATCCTCTTCTCCATTGGCAGGTTCTGGTAAGGTTTGTGTACTCTGTCAGCAAAGGCTACCGGAAGATAACCTACCACAACTGGCGTCATGGCTTCAATGTTGCACAGACCATGTTCACGCTCCTGATGGTAAGGTAACCCCACCCCAGTTAATTCTGCGGCACAGCTTTACTTACAGCAGGTCTTCTGCTGCACCTGGGAAATAGGCAGGGCTCCCTTTGAACCCTGGTGCAGGAAAAAGGTTTGCCACTCCTAGCACAAGTCCTGCTAAATGAGGTCTCCTTTTGCCTGAAGTGAGAGACATTGCATTACATATAAAGCAAGCTTTGGTCAATATTGGCCGATGAATGTAATGCTTTAATTCTCATAGTTAGCGGTGTGTATGGTGTTGAATAGATTCCAGATCAAATCTTTCTGCAGAGTAGAGGAGAGAGACTACAGGACCTCCATTCTTCCAATAGATTCTGACAGTAAGTGCCAGACTGAAGTCAGCTCTCTGGGATGGAGACAACCTCGTGCTTTCCATTTGCATCTGGGACAGACACAGGTGTAAGTCTATTGCTAGTGTGAACATGGCAAGTGCCATTTCTCACAGAGTCTCAGGGCAACAGGTACCTCAACAAGGAAAACAGGTGCCAGACTGCTGCTCCACACCAGGGACTGACCAGCCAGGAACGAATGAAGATCGTTCTGAACATCTGCAACACATCTGCCCACACATCTGACAGCAGACTGGACAATCCTTTGGGTGATTCAGCTGGACAACCACATTGCCCAGAAAGATGCAGAGCCTGTTCACGCAGTGCTTTGTGCCCAATGACTGGGAGGGGTGCTTATGAGAGCCTGGGTGCATCCTAGGGCACAAGGCTTCTATAGCACTGGGTAGCCAACATTGCAGGTGTGCATCAAGCACATAAACACCACAGATGTGCCTGCCTGGGACTGAAATGTTTTGTTGCCAGCTGATTCCCCATTTTAACCTAAGTGTACTATGTATTGCCTTTTGGTTCACAAACATTTTCTGTTCTCCTGGAGTCTGCCAAGACATCCCCAGCACAGAGTAGTCACCACTCAGTACTTTTTCCTGTAAGAGATGCTTATATACGGCGTGTAAATTCTCTCCCTCCAGACTGGCAAACTGAAGCGTTACTACACAGACCTTGAAGCCCTTGCAATGGTAACTGCTGCTCTGTGCCATGACATTGACCACAGGGGAACCAACAACCTCTACCAAATGAAGTAAGCACCTTCTTACCTCTTCAAACCACTTTCTGTTGCTCCTACTTGGAGTGGAATCAGTCTGTGATCACACCAAATCTCCAGTACAGCTCTATTTAATGCACAACCTTCTTTTACATATTACCTTGCTTTTCAGCTTGCTGCACTGTTTGGGTTATGCTTTGGCCAGTGGGGAAAATTTGCAGTGCTCTCTGGGAGCACTTTCTTTACCTACTAGCAAACCTCCTTTGGTTAAAGAAAAGTCTGCATTACCATTACAGTGTGGAACAGGAACAGAGCAGACACTTAGCATCCCTAGCATTGCAGGAGACTTAGAATGCCAACAGAAGCATCCTGGACATAACGTGACTGGTTTTCGATGTTTCTGTGCAGAAAGCACCACGCATGGCTTTGCCCTCACCATCTACAGAAACAAAGCACCTGTGAGAGTGCTGCTCCCAGTAGGTAGCTATTAGCTACAGATAAAAAATGGCATAATTTTGTGGCCTGGTTCAAGACTCTGCTGCTCACTTAAAGTAGTCACATCACAGATGGCAGCTCTTCTGCAATGCCTCCTGGCTGTATTGTCTTATGTTTTCTGGAGCCTTGAAAAATGCTAAGTGAAGTTGGCTTGTGTTTTTGATACAAAAGGGTCTTGCTTTTCAGCTAGGAAGTTGTCCAAGGACTGCAGGTTTTTCTGTTCCTATCACCAGATAACAGCATGTAGTTATTCAGGAATTCAAGAAAATTACAGAATTAATAATTTAGCAGAGTAATTACACTGCAGTCATAAAGAACATTTGGGGTGAAATTTGTAGATGGAAGACTGTTTTACACAGTGTCTGAAGAGTTCCAAGAAATGTCACAAAACTCTTTTATTAGACTGAAGTCATTACATATTAAAAAGCTCTTCTCATAAGTCTTTTAAAAAGAATTGAACTTATGTGTGTGACAGAAATTAAATACAAAATAAGATGCTACTTTTCATTTTTAAGTGCTACACTAACATCTTCAATTTTTCCTTTATGCAACCAGATCTCAAAATCCTTTAGCTAAACTTCATGGATCCTCAATTTTAGAGCGACATCACTTGGAATTTGGAAAATTCTTGCTCTCTGAGGAGGTTGGTAATGAACTGTAGTATAAGGGCATCATGAATAATTTACTTTTAGGGAAATTTTCCATTAATAACAGGGCTGTCAGCAAAAGACCTTTCTCTGGCTTGGATGCCAAGAAACTGGAGCTGCCTCAGTCCCTAAGGACACGATGCTCACCCAGGACCAAAGCACATAGGCTTTCTAAATGCATGATTTGGTTTCTTCAGAAGCCACACTGTTATCCCCAGGGGAATGTGTAAAATACAGCGTTGTTCTACTGTAACCCCTCTGGCAAGGCCAAGGCTGACGTCTTCCCATAGCTAACTTTTAATTTCAGGCAAATTTGCAGTACAGCCAGGGGATAGGGTTTGGGCTGACACTGTAACACCCTTCCCCTGTTCAGTGAACTAAAGGGGAAATGGCACCACATCCGATGAAGAGGGTTCACACCCCTTGCACCTGAGGGGAGAAAGCTGAACTATTGACAGAACAAAAAAGTCAATGTTTGGGAAAGGGAGGTGGCCAAGAACTCATAACAACACAGAGCTTGGATTTTGCAACTCCGTTTGCTTTGCTTTTCAGTCACTGAATATATGTCAGAACCTCAACCGCAGACAGCATGAACACGTGATTCACCTGATGGAAATTGCCATTATAGCAACAGACCTGGCACTCTATTTCAAGTAAGTCAGTCCTGTACACCGTGTGTGGAAGGCAGAAAGCAGCTGGCACTTTCCAAAGTGCCAAATGTGATGCTTTGCTCTGAAAGCCCCTGACCTGTGCAGCAGCTCTCTTCATGGCCCTGGGAGGCTCCTTTTGGTACTGACCTCAGAGCTGGTGGGAGAGCTCAAACCATTCAAAAGAATTTTGAACTTCTACTCAATTAAATCATATACATGACTTTTTAACCTTCTGTTTCCAACAAAGTGGGGATATGTCATCTCCTATAGAAAGAAATGTCAGGATTTGTTTTGCTTTTTTTTTTACCAACAACTTCAGCACTGGAATTATTCATAAATGCCAAATGGACTGGCCAGGACTGTACTAACTTCTCTGTGAGGGTGGCATGACACAAATAACAAGTAGTTCATTGTAGGTGAATATCCAGCTCACGATCTATTTCACACCCAAGGGCCAAAAAAACCAAAATCTTGGAGCAGCATATGCTAACTTTCTGGGACATCAGGCTGAAACTCAGTGACATATAACTGTGTAATTAGCAAGGAGCTTTCAAAATGTGCTTTCAAAATACTGTGTCAAGACCAGAGACTGCTTCTGTGTTTTGCACTGCAGTATAATTACACGAAATTTACACAGTCCACAAAAGAAGAATTTGAGGGAGGTTGGAATACCCACAACTCTTACTCTGGAGACACAATATCTATATGGCACCATCTATCTATGTATCACCACTTCCTCAGCAGTTGAGAGCAAACTGGTCCTTGCCCTCTTTGGTCCACAAACTACAAGCAAAGGCTTGGTTGAGTTAAGACACAGGATTATTGATGATAGAACAGAGGCAAAAGTCACTAACTGTCTTCTCTGATAACATTGAAACATCAGGTTTCTCCAGGTCGTATGTCGCTCCAAACAACGGTGTACTGTGCATAAACCATTCCTCAGAATTCCCTATACATATTTAGATTTTATAAGTAAGGTTAACGATGCCTAAGTATATAAAGCCAAGTAGCTTTAAAAATACTCCTGCTAGCTCTGGGTTTCTGCAGTTTGCTTAACATTTAAGGAAGAATACTTCTACTGCAAACAAAGGTGGAAGCATTTCTCAGCTGACATAACTTGCAGTAGCTTGAACTTTCAAGGCCTTGCTCATGTCTCACCACTATACTCCTCTTTAAGGCATTTGCACCAGTTAAGAGAGCACATGATGGTGCTTGGTTTTGCTGGGGGCTGACTTGAGGATGTACGTGCCAGGACAGCAGCTAGTGGAAATCCTTCTGGCAAGGTTTCCAATACCAGAATCAGCCACTTGTTTTTAACATATTTGTTTTCTTGTTTCATAGATATTTCTTTTTTTTCACTTTTTTTTTTTTTAACCTTCCTTCCCCACTCCCCCCAAAGAAAGAGAACAATGTTTCAAAAGATCGTGGATGAGTCTAAGACGTATGACAGTGTGACTGCCTGGACTGAGTATCTGTCTCTGGAGACAACAAAGAAAGAGGTTGTCATGTGAGTAATTGGCTCTGGGGAAAGCTTCGTGATGTGGACACCTGGTGAGAGCTCCAGGACATGCTTTGTGCTGCACTTAGCCCAAAGTCAGCAATTGATACATTACTGGCCACTCAAATTTGATCTTCTGGAGAAGCAGGGGGAAGAAAACCTGGGAAAAAAAAGCCCTGAAGTGATTCTTCATCCAATTTAGTGTCTTGTTGGTCACACACTCCTAAGGAGATGCAGGATCCCTTCTGGCTGCATATTCCTACCAGAACACCCTGTAGGCCACAAAGAGGGACATCCAATCCATCAGATGTTCTTTCCAGTGGCAGCTAATCTGAGCTGCACAATGCTGCTGTTGTGACCAGATTCTTTGCAGCATGCCCTACACTGGGGATGAAGTGCTCTCACAACCTCACTGCAGACTGCACTGCTACACACCCATGAGGGAGTCAAAGTCAACGAGTTCAGCCCAGCAATGACTAAAGCAGCAAACGTCTTAGTGCCAGAAGCACGTAGTTCCCCATCATAATTCCATTTTAATCAAGAGAGCAATCCTTGATGAGTGTCCCAGTCAGAGCCAAGGCACAGGAACACATCTTTCTTCATCTATCACTTCAGCAGGGGCTAGGGGATACCTGACACTGTACTGGGGCATGAGGATACTGAGCATGCAAGAATAAGGAATAAATTAATTTCTTTCCTGTATTTAGGGCCATGATGATGACTGCTTGTGACTTGTCAGCAATCACAAAGCCTTGGGAAGTCCAGAGTAAGGTCAGGTGGTTGATATACTGCTACTTTTCTACAGCTTATACTTCAAAATAATGCAATTTCCAAGCTGCCTAGAAGTTAAACAAAGTCTCCTACCGAAATTACCAAAAGGAATAGCTGTGGTTTTGATGGATTAACCAATCTTTCTAATTACAGTTGTGAGTTCTGTAAAAAATTCATGTTTACAAAAAAAGAAACCGAAACCACAAAAAACCAAGAAACAAGCCAACACCCCCCAATTATTTACAGTTTTGGGTTACAGTGAGTTTTTTTACATGTAACTTATGCATTGGCTTTATTACAGCAATACCTGCCGTTTACTCAGTTGATTTCCTTTAGAAGTTAATTCCTGAACTACACTTGAGCAATTGCTAAATAATAAGCACAAATATTTAAAGGAGGGTAAAAGAAATAAAACTTACCTTCCTGTTCAACATGGAGAAAGGACAACAGGAAAAAAAATATAATAGACACCCACAAGGTGACCAATAGGCAAATCCTCGATGGGAGTACAAATATGTAGGAAATGTTTCTCAATAGATGTGCAGTGGACTAATGAGATCCAGTGCAATAAAACTGTTGAGCTGTCACTACACAGGTGCAATCCTATTTCCTCAGCTGCCCTTGACAGGAGAAAGACTGGGGCTGTGGTTAGTTGAGAAGAAACAGAAGGACTAGAAGTGAGATCTACTTCAGAATGGAGACATGAAGCACATCAAGTTATGAGGCTGATGTTGGTGCTAACTTTTCTTTTTCCTTCCTTGTCAATGTAGGTAGCTCTGCTGGTAGCAGCTGAGTTCTGGGAGCAAGGAGATTTAGAAATAAGCGTCCTTCAGCAACAGCCCATTGTAAGTACCAAGCAAGAACTGGGCAGCTCACTTCAGAGAGCTAGTCAGCAGATCTACTGCAAGCAGTGCTGCTCTCAAAGTGCTGTGAGTCTGCCTGAAATCACCATGCTTGCCAAAATCCATTAGAGAAATGTGTACTCAGATAGTGAAGAGCATCTCTGACAGTGCCCAGTGCTTCTTGTCCAGCTGTCCATATAGTTAGATGGGTTTGGTGGCTGTGAACCATCAAGGGGTGACTGTCCCTCTGGAGACTTTGTGCAGGTCCCTTACTCAAAAAATGAAAAATTAAGTAGGTGAGTCACAGAAGAAAAGAGAGTTTCTAATAAAGAGAGAAACTGCAAACACAAATTTAATAGAGTCAAGGAGTTATTAGTAAATAGAAGGGCATTTCTAACTTTTTTTAAAAATAGGTAAACTTGACATTGAAAGAGGCAGGAGTCATTCCTTGATGTGGTCTCCACGTGAGTGGTTTGGGGATGTTTTAAGTAGACTTTCATACACTCCCTCTTACCCACAGTGGCATGACAAGTGACAAACTAATCAACAAGATCTTGCAGGAATATCTTGTTCAGTCATGTTTTAGAGAATTTAAAACCTATTCAACACTTTATAACATGAACCTTTTCTGGTACCTGGTTGAGAGGCATGAGGAGAAAACTTGTTGTTCTCCTCCCTATCCATAGACACTTGAAATGCTGCCTAACTTTCTGCTAAAATGGCAAGGGAAATGAGCCCACTTCACCCCTCTGCAGTGGAGGGAGAGGTTGTGATGGACAGTCTTTAAGGATGGCATGACAGAACTGCCAGGCCAACACAACAAGGCAGTTTTGGGAAGAAAATAGAGGTGTGTTTTTCATTTAAGTGCTCTCATAAATCATGGTGAACTTATGTCCTCCCACAGCCCATGATGGACCGAAGGAAAGCTGCTGAGCTTCCAAAGCTTCAAGTGGGTTTCATTGACTTTGTGTGCACATTTGTCTATAAGGTAAGCAAAGTGGACCCTCACACCCCCCATCCTTATCAACAGGGGTTCAAATCCCAGGTGACTGAGTCCTGGTGCAGCAACACCACTCCTGGGGAGAGGCACAGGTAGACAAGGCAACATTTGCCCTTTTCTGGGGCATTGCAATATAGTGTCCCTTTGTGCCATTAATGCTTTCTCCAAAGCATCAGCTTTGGATGTGAGGTGTCAGCATCTGTCTTGGGGTATGATGGACAAGCACTACCTCTGCACTGCATTGTACTGACAGGTGTGTTTTGGTTAGGAATTTTCCCGTTTCCATGAGGAAATTCAGCCTATGCTTGATGGGCTGCTGAACAACAGAAATGAGTGGAAGACTCGTGCTGATGAGTATGATGCAAAAATTAAAGCTATGGAGGAAGAGAAGAAAAAAGAGGAAGAGAGAATGGCTGCAAAGAGAGGTCAGAAAAAGTAATTAGCTTTTCATTCCTAACTCAAAAACATGCTTATGAATACTCTGACAGCTCTACAGCAAGTTTTGCTGACACAGCAAAGTTAGATACCCAGAACAAGTTTCATAAATTTAGCTCCACTGGCAAGGCTGAAGGCACATTGCCTTCAAACCTGACACCATGACAGGCTGTTAAAAAGGCCACCAGCTCAAATTGCCAAACACTAGTATCTGAGAAATTGGTGGGAATACATTCAGCAAACTAATGGGAATACATCCAGCAAACTAGTGGTAGTACATTCAGCAGCAGAACATCATTTGCTGTCCCTGGAAAACATCAGGGGAACGTCCCTTTGTACACAGGGGCTGCAGCTGTCCCACAGGTCATGAAGTAGAAGCTAAGAAAAGTTAATACAGTCCTAGGGAGAACATCTAAGAAACAATTGTTCATCCCATTTCTGGCCCAGATTATATACTACCTAGAAGCAAGCAGTAGTGACAGTACCCAGTAGCAATCAATTTTGGTTGAACGTGGTTTTCTTTTTCTGTGGGCCCAGCCTGTGTAGCACTGAAATCCATCAGCTGTAGTGGGTATTGGATGAAAGCTGGTTTGATAGCCTAAGGATTTCTTTGACTCTCAGAAACAGAAACAGAAGATTCTCTTGGCCTCTCCCAAATGTCTGATCAAATATCTGCCAAAACTGGGTGCCTTCACTCCACAGAGACTGTATTGGAATTCTTTTGTTCCAAAAGAGACTAAAATTCCAACAGCCCATGGTGTGGACATTGCTCAAATTTCTAATAAATAGGAATTATTAGAGCTGTCTAGATGTTTTATCTCAGTTTAATTCACAGTATTTACCTTAAAATATCAAAAATAAATGTTTTAACTATGATTTAGAAAATTTCTGAAGAATTACTACCTGAACAAGTAATTGACATTCAAGTGAGGAAGGTTTCCACTAACTCTACAATACTCTTTGCAAGCAGAGTCACATATACAATTATTTTGCACTGCAGACAGCTCTGGATAGGGTGCTATAAGTATGAGCTACACTGATCACTGGATAACATGAAAGTTCTAAAAAACTCCTGCAATGACTGAAAAGAAAATTTATGACTGTGCTTCTAATTCTGTGTTTCTTTTTACATGGCAGGTGAAATAACCTGTAATGGAGGAACAGCTCCAGCTTCCAAAACCTGTACCATACTTTAGATCTATTTTAACTGTTGTATATGCCACCCAAAATGAGAATGCCCATGCTTAAAAACACCCAACAAAACAACACGGCATAGAAATACATTACTGACTAGACTGTTCTGATAATTTATTAGGCTTGTGATCAACCAGGGAAGGGCTAGATCTTGTTTGCCTTAATTGAACCTCTTCCTGATAGTGAGGAGCCAGTTCTGTCCTGTCTCTTGCTCCATTTAATGCACCTGATGTCAGATGGCATACAGCAAGTCGAAACAACATTTGGCCCAAAAAATCAGGTTGCAAGATTATGGAAGAGCATTTCTCCTGCACTGAAACACTTCTTACCCCAAAGCTAATGGGGATAGTCCTGCTGCATACAACCCTATGTGACTGACAATGAATGCAACCATGCCCGCAGAGTAGAAAAACTGAAGAAGAGATAAATTTAACATATCTAAGTCTATATCTGTCAGGATATCAGAAAGAAATCTGAGGGTAAGGATAGTAAACCTTTGAACTGCTCTTTGACCATAGTAAACCTTTGAACTGCTCTAAAGTGTTATGGTTCCATGTAAATACAAGAAACACTCAGACAGATAACAGTTCTGTATTCACTTCAACAATCTGGATAGGTTGCTATCCGAAAGCATGGAGCCATTCATGCAACACCCAGTAGCTGCCTTCTTCAGGAGCAGTGTGTGCTAACTGAAGCTTCGTTCCTTCACATATAATTTTAAATAGACAGTAGTATCATTACCCATTGCAATTCCTCTTACAATTGACCAAGCAACCTGATTCATGGCCTCCTATAAATTTGTCCTGTTTTGCCTCGTATTGGCAGTTATTTCACACAGCTGCCAGATGCCCTTCCTTTGCTCCTTCTGTTCTGAGATGTCTGGTTTTCAGATTGTCCTCCAGACTTGCAAGACTTGCAAGACTTGCAACTCTTATATTTCAGATGAAAGTTACTTTTCATGTTCATTCATGCAAATATATTAGAACAGTCAGTTACACTCTTGTAGTGGTAAAGACACCCTTCTCTGCTCCCTCTTCCCCCCTCTCTCTCTTTCTTTTTTAAAACTGTTTGGAGATCTGTTTTGCTGGGGATTTTCTTCTTCTATTACTCCTGCTACCTTCAGGGCTTTACCCTTCATTATCTTGTTTTGCATTTCAAAAATACTGCAAGTAAAAGGAAAACTAGAGTTTTGGTGGTAACTGGTGATCATTTATCTGTCTGGGTATAGTAGGCAAGATGTAATCCTCAATCACTATGCAGTAATTCTGTGAGAGGCAATTTGTCTTCCAGGAAAATACAGAATCTTGTCTACTTGCATATGCCACAGGTAGTGACTCTATGCTGTATGTCTCAGTGTCTCGGTTTAAAAGACAGGTGTCTGCTACGAGAGGTTGAAACCTCCCTTAGGACAAAGAATGTGATTTCCCCTCCCTCCGAATTATTTTAATTTTGAAAACCAAGGGCTTTCAGGCAAAGGTATGGGAAAAGGAATAACAGTCCTTTATTAGTATCTATAAACAAGCAGTAACAATAATAGCAACCACAACTAGAACCAGAAACCAATAGCAGATGACTTTTGAGCTGCCGAGCCTTTTCCCGTGTGGTGTAATTATGGTCGCAAGCAGCAGGGGCAGGGCAGGTGCGATGACACCCTAGCGGCTGCAGGTGGCGCTGTGGCGCAGGGTCAGGTCAGCCTCAGGCAGCTGGTGATGGCGGAAGAGGCTGAGAGGCAGGCAGGGCAGCAAACAGCTNGGCGACCAGAGTGTTCCAAGGACCGGCTCTTCCCTTCCCCTGCCCCGCCCAAGCACCCCCTTTTGTCTCTTACAAAAGAGTTGATGGCTGTAGTTACCCAGCTATTTGTTGCTTAGCAACAGGAATGGAGAGAAAATTCCAAGGCCCCCCCCCACAACCTCCGACACTGAGTTTCATCAGGAATCATAGAATGTTAAGGGTTGGAAGGGACCTTCAAGATCATCTAGCCCCAACCCCACTGCCATAGCCAGGGACACCTCCCACTAGATCAGGCTGCTCAAGACCTTATCCATCCTGGCTTTGAACATTGCTGTGGCTGGGGCACCCACAGCTCCCTGGGTAACCTGTTCCAGTGTCCTACCACCCTCACAGGAAAGAATTCCTTCCCAATATTTAACTTAAATTTCCCTTCTTTCAGTTTGTACCCATTTCTCCTTGGCCTATCCCCACAGTTCCTGATGAAGAGTTCCTCTCCAGCTTCCCTGTAGGACCCTTCAGACACTGGGAGTTGCTATTGTCTCCACACAACCTTCGCCAGGATGAACAGCCCCAGCTCTCCTAGCCTGTCTTTTTAGGATATGTGCTCCAGCCCTCTTGCCAATGTCATGGCCCTACTCTGGACTTGCTCCAACAGTTCCATGTCCTTCTTATGTTGGGGGCATTGGAACTGTTCCCAGTACTCTAGATGGAGTCTCACAAGAGTAGAAGTCTATGCAGGAAGTCTTCATCATACAGCAGGAGAAGCTAAATAAGTTTTTGAGGTTTTTTTAAAGTGGATAAAATGTCACAAGGTTACCGTATTTCAGAGTAGTAAGCAGTGGGCTTTTGAACATCACCACAAGACACTGCAAATGCTGAGAAGGGCTCCTTATGTTCTCAAGTGTTTTCTGGGAAATAAAACCTGGAGACTCACCTTCCTTCTCCCTGTGCCCAACATGAAGCACTCAGAGCTCTGCAGGTTATCCCAGCTCACACAAGGAGCACAGGGTGCTTGTCCAGCACACACAGAGCTGTGGGTGACTGTGCCCCATATGCATTTGGGAGCACAGCTTGTCTGCACAGCATCAGGGTGGGCATGCTGGCAGGTATATTTCCAAAGGGGACCATGCATGCATGTAGAGGGGTGTCCATGGATACTCAGAGTGGGGTGCCAGTGGAGGAGGCTGTTTCTCAAGGGTGGACCCTTTCCATGGGATCAGTGAGTATTTCTCACTGGAGATATTGGCCAGTCAGATGCAAGGGAAAGTTGGTGTAGTTCCTCCTACAGTGGTCTCCCTTTGCAGCTGGGAGCTGGCAGCCTAGATATATTAGGCATGGAGAAAGAAAGGGCCCAGAAGCAGGTTTGTCCACTGTTTTCCTGGGTGTGATGGAGCAAACTTTGCTTGGATGAGCTGGTTGAGCCAGTATTCATGATAACGTGGGACTGATGTCTTAAAATTGTTTTCATGTCAGGGAAAAAGGCAGATAACTAGCAAATCCTGCGAAGGTAGGGTGATGCTTTTTATCATGCCAATTTCCTTCCTTCTGGTGAGGCACAACTGCATTTAACAATGTACAACTCCCTCTCCAGGGGAGGTATGGGGGTGTTCACGCATAAGCCTGAGAGTATTCCTCCTTTCTTATAAAGCACAACTGACAAAACAATGCAATTGCAAGAAACAGGGCCAAACAACAGTTGTGCCATTAGAAGGCAGCATAAGCCATCAAAGACCCCTGAGGAACCACCCTGACTAATTTCCACAGTGTTGCATGAGGTAGTGTATTTCCTTCTCCAGGGGAAGTATCGGGGTGTTCCCATGGAGAGGCTTGAACATATAATTACCCATTGAACTCTTTGTTGTGTGGACCTCCACCCCCAATGGATCAAGACTGCAACCATCAGAGTGATGACCACGGACTCCAAAATTGTAATGATCAAGTCTTTTCACTGGATCTTTCCTCTCTACTATCTATTCTTGTTCTTGCCTTCTGCTTCTTTATTTTCCTTATGTATTTTCCCTGTGATATTTTAATTTTTTTTGTAGAAAAGAACCAAAACATCTATATACCTTCTTTCCACTGCAAATAAATTGTTTTAAAATAAACCTGCCTGGTATATACATACCAGTCATTTAGTCTTGTTTCACTCTAATCCACCCAAGGGATATATTAACAAGAACCTCAGTTACACTACCTCAAAGGCAGGTCATAACACCAGGCCTGAAAAAAGATGTATGTCATTGCAATGCAATTTCGGGAAGAGTCTGTTGAGGGTTGTAGAGAATTTAAATCTGCTTACACTCCAGTTAAGGGTTCTCAGCTCCGGCTTGATGTATCGTGCAAGTCTGGTGGGAGACAAGAGAGTATCTGTTTTGTAAGTGCCTCACTGAAGCAGGTAGTGCATACAGACCTCCATTCTTCATTATGAAGGTGGTGGTTGGGGGTGTATGAAAATCCTTCCATGCAGGAGAGAGGCTTTCTTGAGTGAGAAACAGTCAAGGGATTTTTAATCCTGCATCTTGTCCATCACCCGCTGCTCCGGATGGAAGGGGTAAGACAAGCAGACACAAGAGAGTGTCTCTTTGCTACTGAAAAAGGGCATGTGTATGCCCTTCAGCCATTCCTTCTGCTGGAGCCTAGACTGCTGCTGGGTTGTGAGTGAAGATGCCTGACCTGGCATAGTCAGTGCCAGGAGCTTGTACAAGGCCTCTGCTGCTGGCAGAGCTGTCAAGGTGGCAGTTCTGGCAGAGAGGAGGGGAAAAATTTCCAGGGAGAATTGAGCACATGGCCCTCAGCTACCTCTTGCAGATCTGAGAGAAATGCTTACTGTCTTTTCCCAGCTGGCCACAGTCTGACTCAAGCTAGGGCTGGAAAGCACTCCTCTCCTCCCAGGCACGCAAGACAAGAACAACTCAACCTTCAATAACTTCTTCAAACAAAGAGATGGTATTGAACACCATATGGTGGGTAAGGATCCCAGCTCCACCCTTCAGGAGGATGGGTTGCATGTCTTGGTACTCAGTAAAGGGGCTTTGTCCTACCAGCATCACCCGATCCCATGTAAGAAATTCTCCACGAAAATCCAGAGTACTAGATCCAAGATTTTATGGTTGTCTGGGCTGAGTGTGGCTTGCATCATCTATCATAAAAGCTTGCAAGAGAAAGATCTTTTTTCTCTGAACCTCTTCCTCCACTTCCACAAAGCTATAGGGTTAGAAAAAACTTTCAGTAGATTCGTAGAAAACCATTCAACTCCCTCTCAAGCAGCAGCACAGTACTGAGGAGTCACACAGATGTAGTTCCAGCCAAACAAGGGAGATGTAATGTTTTCCAGAACACAGAACAAACATCAGGGGTCTTCCCTCTCATACCTTTTGAGAGGAAGACATTTTCTTACTGCTTCCTTCCTTTTCTTGGCCTCTTTTAGGCTTGAACCCGATTATCATCTATTGTCTGGCCAGAATGGGGTGGCAGAGAACTAATTTGACCCCTGGGGGACGGCTGTAAAGAGACATGTGGTACTTTTTGACTCCACACAGAAATTCTTCCCAATCTAAGAGGTATTAAAAGGATAGCTTTCTTGCCTGGCCTGAAGCCAGTTTTTGAGGACTACGTGGAAAGGGTGACCTTTCCTGCATAATCAGGATGCATAGCCAGTCACTCCCTATGAAAGAGGCAGACCACATTTTGGCTGTAACTTGTTCTTAGTTTCGAAGAACATCTGTCCACCTGTAGTGTTTAAAACACCTGACTAGTGAGTAAGCACCAATTCTCAGATCACAGCATAGCTTGACAAGCCAGAATCAAATCTGACTGCCCTGCCACATGCAAGAATTGAGCAATAATCCACTGTGATAGCAAAGCTGGAAAAAATGACAGAAACACAAAATTATGGTCAACAGCTCATTGTTCATGCAGAGACTAGTGACCAGTGGTCTCTTTCAGGGGTCAGTATTGGGGCTGTTGCTGTTCAACATCTTGCCAGTGACATGAACAGTGGGATTGAGGGCACCCTCAGCAAGTCTGCCACTGACACCAAGCTCTGTGGGGCAGTCAACATGCTGGAGGGAAGGGATGCCATCCAGAGGGACCTGGATGGACCTGGACAGGCTGGAGAGGTGGGGCTGTGCAAACCCCATGAAGTTCAACAAGGCCAAGTGCAAAGTCCTGCACCCGGGCCAGGACAATCCCAGACACACCTACAGGTTGGGTGGAGAAGTGATTGAGAGCAGCCCTGCTGAGGACTTGGGGATGATGGTTGATGAAAAACCCAACATCACCCAGCAACGTCCACTCACAGCCCAGCAAGCCGATGGAATCTTGCACTGCATCCAAAGCCGTGTGGGCAGCAGGGCCAGGGAAGGGATTCTGCCCCTCTGCTCCAGCAGGACTCCACCTGGTGTGCTGCAAACAGTTCCAATGCCCCCAAGAGAGGACATGGACCTGTTGGAGCAAGTCCAGAGGAGGCCATGATGTTGGTATGAGGACTAGAACACTTCCCCTGCAGACAGACTGAGGAAGTTGGGTCTGTTCATCCTGGAGAAGGCTGTGTGGAGGCCTCATAGCAACCTCCCAGTATCTGAAAGGTCCTACAGGGAAACTGGAGATGGACACTTTGTCAGGAACTGTAGTGAAAGGACAAGAAGTAATGGGTACAAACTCCATTTTTAGGTTGTAAGATGGGAAATGTAGGTTAGACATTGGAAAGAAGCTCTTTTACTGTGAGGGTGGTGAAATACTAGAACACGTTGCCCAGGGAGATTGTGGATGCCCCAACCACGGCACTGTTCAAAGCCAGGCTGGACAAGGTCTTGAGCAGCCTGACCTAGTGCGAGGTGCCCCTGCCCACAGTAGGAGAATGTTGGGGCTAGATGATTTTGAAGGTCCCTGCAAACCCCTTAACATTCTGTGGTTTTACGAAACTCCCCAGTCAAGCCATTTAAATAACAGATTCAGACAGTCAGTGCCTCTCCAGTTTCCCCCACCTGCCTATATACATCAAATTGTACGTATTTTCTGATCGTCATCGTTACCTGTGGGTAATGAGTGTAGTGACTGGCTATTGCTGGGAGAATACAATGGGGTGTTTCAGTTGCAACAATAGCTAGATTGTGACCGATGCTTCCTGTCACATTCTCAAAGTATTTCGGCTGCTGTTCCTTGCAATTCACTCAAAAAATACCAATTGAAGTGAAGTAAGTACTTTATTGGTAGAACACCACACAGAGTTCAAAAACCATTGGACAGCTCAAAGCCTAGCCATGTATTTCCATGTGCGAAATTCAGCCGAAATCTATTGTTTATTTCAGTATGGACTCTTCACTTGCTAGAATGGAAGAAAACACAAACATAGTTAGGACTACTAGCCACTCCCACGCAGAACTAAAATACACAAAGCATTAGTGGAATCAAAGACTACCTTTATGTAGTTTCTTTCTAGCCAGTTTTTATGATCCATATTTCTGTATATTCAATAGAATTGTAATTCATAGCTTTGAGGTAAAGGCAACCTTTTAAGTTTACTCAGTAGTAAAAGACAGTCTTCTGAATTGACAAGTCAAATAAGCCCCAGAAAAGTTACCACTACAGGTATGTCCATCTTTAAGGAACAATCCTCAGCAACTGCCCTGCACATTATGGAAGTTTAACAATTGCTTTTCTGAAAAAAACACACCAAGACCGTTGTTGGGAACAACAGACCTGTCACCTTTGTGCCACTTTTAAACAGATTAAACATTCTAAAGGAATTCTAAAGGAGAATTTCCTTACGAAGTGGACTGGAAACACTACAGCACAACATCAACCTTCAAAAATAGAGGTTTCCTCTAGCTAGACAACACCTAACAGATTCGTTTATTTAGTCCATGACCAATAGAGACAATGTATTTAAGATGGCAAAATAGCTTTATCTTTAGTATGTGATAAAAATCATATTTGATTTTCTCTGTGTGTAGTTAATTTAATTTTAGTGTTTTTATTCAACATTAGTTTTGTTTAGGGCAATACAATTGTAACTACTTCCCATGGAAAGAGTTACTGTGTATCTGCACCAAGAACAGCTTGAGCTATTAATCAATTTTCTTTAAATTCTTCTTAGTTTTAAGTCTACCTAAAAAACCTAAGTGAAACAAAGCTAAAGAGCACATTCCTCTGTCTGGCGGAGGGGAAGGAATCCTCTGTTAGAAACGTACAGGGGACACAAGAAATAATCCTAAGGGCAAGGGAAACAATGCTGCGGCTGGAATTGTATACGTGGAAGGGAATGAGAAAAAAAGCAATAGTATTAGTTGCATGTGATGTCCTCCAGCATACTCTCTTCATGCAATAGATACAACAAACGAAGGTGACCTCTAACCCTACAAGATACAAAAAATGAAGCTGACTTCTAACAACACACCTGTGACACCACTTAAAAGTCTCAAGTTGCCTATTGCTTACAGTTTAGATAGTCACATCTGTGAGGTTTCCACACTGCATGGAGAAAAGGGACTGTACATTCAGATGAGTAAAGGAATCTGGCTACACTTAATATATGGAATCAGTTATTCCTCACAGAATAATCAGTGGCTTTTGGCAATTTGTTCTCTCAGTGGAAACCGAGCCATTTCACATATCGTGACTGTCCCAAAAGCATTAACTATTGCTCTGAGGAGCTTTTTAAAACGCAGGTATCATTACAGAGCAGCACTATTTACTCCTCACAAGGCCCTAACCACTGCCTCCAGGGATGAGCTACAGGCCTCAATTTCTCCTAAGAGCACTGCGGTGAACAGCAGTCCTGCAGCCAAACACCTGCAAGACAGCATGCGATGAATAAACTAAACCAAAGAACTACCTTCCGCGAGCTCCTTTGCAATCCGCTCCAGTTCTTCACGTTTCTTTTTCTCCTCCGCCTCTATTCTTCTCTCTTCTTCGGCAATCGGCTTCAGGTAGTCTGCCATTAACACAACCCCTTTAAAACACAGCTCCCCGAATCCCTGCAGGAAAGCTCCGCGCCTGCGGGCTCGCTCAAAAAGGAGGAAAACCCAGTTCTGCTGGCACAAAGGCACATTTCGTACGGATCTGTGGCTTCGCACCAGCAGGGCCGTGCTGGCAGCACGGTGGCCGGCCGGAGGGGGGAAATGGCGGCCAGGCCACCTCAAGGTGCCCTTGCGGGGCGGGTGCGGGGCAGCGGGGAGCGCCCGCCCGGGACGCCGCACTCACCGTATCGCTTCTTGCCGTAGATCATCCCCACGAGCAGCGCCGAGTACCGGGTGAACTGCGGGAGGCAGAGACAAGGACGCGCGCTTCGCTCAGCCCACAGGCACGG
>VZRM01001186.1:320816-337601 GCA_013397955.1 Grantiella picta
GAGGGGCCGAGGGCCGTGAGAGCATGCAGCTTGTGAGAACCATCGAGAGCAATCTCATCGATGTGCGGCAATGCCTAATGATCGGACACAGTCTCAATGCAGGAAATTCCTTTTAAATGGAAAGAAGAAACTTTTTATTTTTATTTTTTTTTTTTTACTAATGGGGTACTTGGACATTAAAACGGGTTGCGTCGTTTGAAAGCAGATACCAGAAATATTTTTTCACTGTGAGGGTGTTCAGGTGTTGGCACAGCTGGCCCAGAGAGGTGGTGGAGTCACCATCCCTGGAGGTATTTGAGAGGCATCTGTATGTGGTGCTGGTGATGTGGTTTAGGGGTTACAGTGGCAGTGCCGGGTGGATGGCTGGACTGGATGATTTTAAAGGCCTCTTCCCACCTTAATGATTTCATCATGCTGTAACCTATTGAGCGGTTATGGTGTCGCTGTGCAGATGCTCAGTGAGACTGAACACAGACCTCTGTAACCATTCTACCCAACCCTACTTTAAACTGGAGGCTTGGTGTAGATGGTCTTCAGAAGCCCTCTCCAATGACATCCACTCTGTGATTCTGGGATTATAGTAATTGTTCTATTTCACTTTTAGTATTCATAGATACAAAAGCCTGTGGTCATTAGTAATTCTGTAAAGAACACCTAGTTACAGTTACACTTGGGAATGAGCTTGAGAATGATACACTTCAAATTAATGCAGTTTGTTTCTCAAGAATTTAAAATTACACTAAGCCAGCTCTGCTTATACAAAGTCTCACATCATGTTTGCTGTCAGGTTTAGTCTCTGAGATACTACTAAATTTGGGTTGAATACCTCTATCTTGACTACAAGCAAAAATAAAATTGTTCTTTCTGCAGAACAAATTGCTTACTTTTAAGAGGAATAAATAAATAAATTTTAAAAGTGCATTATTGCACCAATACAGTGCCTCACAGTATTTATACACTGCTTTATACAAAGCAACCTTGTACACACTGAAATGAAATTCCTTGGTGAGATTCAGTTTTTGGGTGTCATTTTCTGTAAGTACCAGCAGAAGTAGACTCAACATATCTTTATATCACATTAAAAGCATTTTGGTGTTTTGTAAGAAATCAAAATTCCTGAGGTTGGAAGAGACCTTGATGATTTTGAAGGAAAAACCCAATCTAACATAATTTTAATTACAGACATCAAACTTAAGGTTCACTTGTAGAGAAAAAATAAATGGCTTGAAGCTTTGTTTTTTCACTGATTGAAATTTATTACAAATACACATATTCACTACTTACTATGTGCCTGCTACACATTAGAAACAAGGCCATACAGAACAAAAAGTGCTTTTATTGAGTATCAGAGAAACCATATACACAACACAATGCAAGTAATTTAACCACAAGTAGGTATAAATCCCCTTGATTAGCTGAACATACTCTCTTCACAAGAAGTATGTAATATTCACAATTACATAAAGGTATCAAGGTGCTTCAAAACAAAAGCACAAGTGCTTTCAAGACTGATCTCAACTGAAACAAGATACTTGAATTTGTTTTCACGTATAATTTATTCAGGCATACTTTGCCACAGTATTTTTTTTAAGACGAACAACAAAATTCCCCAAATGCCTTTATTTATGGCATTAAAGTTGTCAGGCACTAAGACAATTCAAGATACAAATTAATTGCTTTGCCAAAAGGAAATGTAATGGCTTCCAGGGCAGCCAGAGCATAAAGCATAAAGTTTATCCAGCTGCACATAAGAGTAAAAAAAAAAAGCAACATATGAAGTACAGGAACTTTTACAGGATTTGTTTCTTCTGCTGTCTTCCTGAGATGCAGCAATCTGTGGGACACCTTAGTTATCCACTACACAGGGAAAAGCTCAACTCCCTTATCGGATGTGGAACTCTCATACGTGGCAGTCTCATACTCTCTTTGAATATGGCATCATGCCTTCAAAGCAACAGAAGGATGTTCCATTCACACGCATGAAAACAGACACAAAAAGCCTGAGAAATCCAAACATTTCAGATGAGCAGCTGCTGCAGAACAGAAAAAACCCCTACGTCTAGTCCCACAGCTCTTTTCCCCCAGAAAATATCAAAGCTAGTTGAAACATGGATGCAAAGCCACATGAATCCTCATTTGTTACATATATTCTTTCTTTCAAAAGAACAGACATGCCAACTCGTGTTCACGTGGCCTGGAAGACTGCTCACACAATTGCAACTCTCATCTAAACTCACACACAGAAGCATTCACAGGTAGATTTCTGAATGTTATCCCCAGTTTCTGATTATGCAGAACAGACAGTGTAACCATTGATATTTTTTTTTTAAAAAAAGGACATCAGAAACTTGTATGAACAAATGTTCTACTATGACACACCATCCAGAAATCCAGAGGTCTCCGTATCATTCATGCCACGCATTCTCTTACATAGAAGCACAACCAACTTCTATGTCTGTGGTTGGCTGCCATTTTTCTGGGCATCTGGCATTCTTAATCAATCATCGTTGCAGTTACACGTCAAGCAGCATTTTTTCCTATAGGGCAACCCTAAAAGAAGGGGAACATGCTTTTCTTTGTATCCCCTATTTACCCAGTATTTTCAATAGCAGATTTTGGAGAAAGGGTCTCGAGCATGACCAGGGTAAAACATAAATATGCCCCAGTTATGGTCGATACAGGCTTTGGTTTAGGTCGATATAATCCACACAAGAATATAATGTGAGTCAGAGGAACTGAAGTTAATCTCATAACTTCACATGCACTGTGCAGAAAATTAAGACAGTGTTTCATTTGGAGACAAACATGCCTCCTCTTCTTCTAACAATACAACCTTCCGCCTGGAGAGAGACATCACAGACTTTATGGCAGTTAAAGAAATTCTAACAAAAATGCGCAAGGCAAGGAAAGCAAATGGGATTACAATCTGCATAAGGTGGAAAACTGCTGTACTAAATTCACTTAACAAGCAAGTTACAAAGAAGGCCCCAAGGCTTACACAAGGGTAGAGAGCCAGCTTGGCAAACATGAAGGCATGCTCCTTGCCACCGTATCTAGCAAAGGGATGCAAAGTTTCCTCTTCATTGAGAAGGGCTGTAGTCCATATTGCAAACTGAAATATGCTGGCAAAGAAAGTGATAACACAGCTAACCTGAATGGCTTCTATTTCATTATGAGACTTTTCTGCAAATTCACTGGTCAGCTGGTAAGCCAGTGGAAGCCCACCAATGAAAGCCAATGAAAGTATGTTAAGCAGTCCCATTAATCGGGTAGCTTTTGTTACATAAAGGAAAAGTGAGTGATGGACAAACCACAGGAGACCAATTGTAACAAACGAGCCAAAGTAAGCAAGGTAGTTTGGCCCATATTCACTTAAAGCTTCAAGAAGACTGCCATGGAACTTTTCCTCAACTTCTCTGGGATCTGGAACATTGTCTTCACTGTGGAGAAAAAAATTACTTTACTTTGCATATTACTATTATAAAAACACATCTGGAGCAACACTGAACTATGCTGCTTTACTTTGAGCAAGTAGCGAACAATAGGCATCCACTCTGTACTTCCGTAATTTATAACTTAGAAATAGTGTTTCAAATAACAGCTCTGCAAAGTAATTATATATAAAAGGAAGTCGGAACGTAAACTGGCATTTCAATGGGTTAATAAAGTTGCCACAGTGACAAAACAGCTTTTACTGATAAAAGCCTTTCATCTGAAAACATAATTAAGCAAAAAAAGGAAGCTTTTTCTTCAAGACTTCACATCCCAACATTACACACATGTATTACACACACTGATGTAACACACCATGTGTGTAACACACATGTATTACAACATTACACACACATTAACCATGTATTACACACATTGATGATCATTACTGCTATAACGTGGGTGTTAGAAGTCTCTTTGGTTTGTGCTGTGTCTTTCCAGGAAACCATACCTTAAAGCAACCACTGCAGGTTTCAGAAGTCAAAGACAACATCTGATTAATTTTATTTCCTCAAATATTACATACAAACTAAAGTTGTATTAATATAATATCTTCAATAAAATGAAGCATAAGAACCAGCACAATGCCTTACCATATATCCAAAATGAGCAGGGTTGCTACAATAGCATAGACTCCATCACTGAATGCTTCTACCCGTTCCTTACTCAGAGGCTCGCTGAGGTAAAAAGTGAAGGTTTCTAAGCTATGAGGTTCCTCCTCTTCACCTCTCTGACCTGGAAACAAATCCAGAGGCTTAATAATGAAGAAAGAAAGAAGTATAAAACAAGGTAGTTCAACAACCTATGGTGACCTCCCTTTCTTCCCATCTGCCAAAGCTTTTTGGTAGAAAGAAGGGTGCCAGTCATCCATAAGGTCAATCACTCTACTTTTTCTGGTGTATGTGCTTCTCCTTGAAGTTCCTATTTCTTTCAAGACAAGTGCTTCAGGAACAAAAAAAAAAAAATTACTCAAAGCTGTAATTGAACAAAACAAATCAGATGCTGTGCCTCAGGAAGCCCTAATAGCTGTAGGGCCTCTGTGACAGCAGAGAGAACTTATACCACATGGCAGAAAAACCCCCTCTGGAGCATGGAGAGTGAACTTGGATATCAAATGACCTGATTTAAAATAATTCAAGCCCTTGGTCAAAAGGTGTAGCTTTTATAGGAAATGTCAAACACGTATCTCAAGACTGGACTCAGAATTGCCTAGCTAGCCAAAACACATTGCTTCAGGAGTACAGACTTTGCAAGGAAAAAGGTTAAGGTTTCGTAGGAATGCAAAGCAAGTGTAATCACAAGAAATTCAATAAAGGAGTCATTTATGTCAGCCATCTGACAGGGTGAGACATACAGACATGACCTGACCACAAATCACAGTGGCTCCATCACAATAAGCACGGACAATATTTGCATGTGTTTATTCTCAGGCTTTGAGAATCTGTCCTCATCCTTTCAAAGCACTTCTGCCTCCCTATTATTGCTACCACATGGGGGAGTCAAAAGTATGCTCCCATTTGCACTGTGAACAGACTGTCTGAACAGCAGCAGCAGCAGCAGCAGCAGCAGCAGCAGCACAAAGGTGTTATTCTTCTCACCCAGCTCAGGAATGTCAGTTCCAAAGGCATTATCTGTTCAGTGTTTTTGTGGTCCCTCTCAGAGGGACACTGCACCTTTCAGCCGAGTAGGTTCCACGATATCCCCTCCTCCTTTTCTTTTGGCAATGGTGCAGCTCAGATTGTTGCTATGGTTGTGCAATTGTTGTGACACAAGGAAGGCAGAAAGTACATGAGGGAAGGAAGCGTGAATTTAGGCCAACTTAAGACATACATGAAGGCACCTCTTTAGACTACAGCAGTTAGATTAATGAGATGTAATAGCCTGAAGAGTTAACTACTGTGAGAAAGTTTGATTTACAGGTGGAGCATTTGCCAGTTTGAAAATTTGTGACTATTCAGCATTGCAGGGAAGAAAGTGATACAGGCATAAAGCTTGCTTTCTTCCTATGCTCTTCCAACCCAATGCTCCCTTTTGAGGAGGGAAAACGGATAGATGGCCTGTTGCCATCATGCCTGTAGCTGTGTGTGTCTGCATGCTCATGCATCATCAGGACAAACCAGAGAGGTTTTGCACTGGAAAATGATCTTTAAATATGTTATGCCTTATACAAATCTCATCACAATTATGGGAAATGAGGGAGCAAGGGAGACACTTTTTAGAAGCACATCCATAAACTCTAAAAGCACTATGTTCCAAAACTGAAAATGAAAGAAGAACTAAAATTACTTCATTCCAGGCTGTTTGGATAACATGTTGACAACGTAATCTGAGCATATTCCTAAGAATTTTGTTACTCACCAATAACTTTGGTTTTACACCATGTGATTACTCGAGTGAGATGTGGAAAAACGATTACGAGTCCAAGAAGTACATAAGACTGTAGGAGAAGAAGAAGAAGAAGAAGAAGAGTTTAAATATAGTTTTCAAAAAACAAATTGAGTTTCAACTTTAATATGAAACTGTTACTCTCAATCTCAGATCTAATCACACTGAGAGAAACAAATCTTGACTTTCAAAAACAAAAAGGCTCAGCTGAAATGCACATGCACCTCCTGAATATTGCATGCGGAACGAAATATTGCTTTTTTACAGCTAATTTAATACCACAAATGAAGCAAGCTAAAAAAGCAGGGAAATAATTCTGCTAACAAAAAATGCAGGAATAACTGCTTTGGAAGTTGAAGAATTATCCCACATGATCCTTACAGGTCCTTCCAATTCATGATATTCTATGATTCTACTATTTTTGTCACAAAAATGCATTGGTGGGTCCAAAGTGGTTCACAGGCTTTGCACAGGAATAAGCACAGGGGTGACTTGAAGACTGGTTTCACTGTTGCTAATACTAAAAATAAACAAAAAACCTACAGTGAATGGAGTGAGGGAGAAGAAGAAAACATATTTTCAGATACAACTAGGCCTTTTCACCTTTGGACTCATAATTGCCCCTTTCATCAATAGCAACCTGATTTCTCACAAACTCGGGGATTATTTAAATACTGCTAATCCCTGTGGAATCTTTCTCAAAATTCAGTTAAATCTTTCTCAAAATTCAGTTAAATTTTCCTAACGAAAAGAGGAATCGAAGCTCAAGATACATTCAAACACCAGATTTAAATTCTGAGCAGGGGTTCCATAAAAAAGTTAAAGCTATTAATAAGTAGGAACAACTCACTGCCATTAAATAAAGATGGAAGAGAAAAAGGTAAGAGCAGGCCTTAGCCAAAACTATTTGTTTTGAGATGCAGTTTTGCCAACTAGTTTCCTTACTCTCTTTGCTCTTACACCGTAACTTAGTGCAGCAATGGCATTCACATCTCTTCAGTTTGTGCAACGTGGTGTTTATTTCACATAACCTCCCATATTATCTCAACTACTTCTGATGCATACGATACTAAGGTAGAGTTTAGAAGACCTGATTAAAATAAAAAGGTGGGCATAGCAAGCAATATTGTAGCAGAATATTCTTTTTAAAGTATACGAACTCATGGATCGAGTTACAGGTTGATATGTGTGATTGAACACAGTTAATGCAAAACAGCAGTCATGATTACAACACCACAGAACTGGCAACTGAGAAAGTCTGCATATTTAACATGGACATCCTTATTTTCATACACAGTCCTAAAGGCAACTGATACAAACTGCTGCATTAAAGTTTTCAGTTAACTGGGAGAACTTACCAAAGGAATAAAGAAAAAAGAAAAGATGGCTGCAAAAAAGCATAACACTGGTCCTCTTAGGATAATCTTTAAGATATGACGTTTATAGAAATTCTGATTTTCAGACTCCTGTATCTGTTGATTCAGTAAGTGTGGGTGATAGAATCCATACACTACTATCACAGCCTGCAAGGAGAAGAACATTACTGTACCTATGTAAGTATATGCAGCATTTCAAATATAAGACATAGAATTATAAATCAATATCAATTCCAAAACACTTTGAAACTTATTCTTCACTCCCATATGGAAGATTGGTCCTAGAAACTCTGAGATTTCACAATACACTGCATGTTAAGATTTTAAGTCTCCTCTGCAGGGCTTGTCATGACCATGGGTCCTTGTGGAAGAGGAAGGAAGACCTCTGTAATAAGGAACATAAAGCAACAAAGCACTGCAACAAGTGGAAGAGTGATGCTGGACTGAGGGTGAAAGCCTGTGTTCTCTCACCCAATGCTGCATGCCTCGGAAAGATCTTATGAAGAAATTCAATTGTTCTTTCCCCAAGGCATTTTTAAAAAGAGTGGGAAAAGAATTCTGTGAACTTTGAGATCAGCTGATTCAGTTGCATAAAACAGCTCCACGCGACAGTGAACTTCCATCTTACATACAGGTACTACATTATAATAATGGGCACAACTTTGAAGAAGAATGCCTTACAAATAACACATTTAGCAATTTGTGGTCCTCACTAAAAACTTAACTTCAGTTCTACACAAGAAAGTTTATTTAAAAGTGAAAATGTAAATGGATAGCTCCAATACCTGTATAAGGCCAATGACAACAGCACAGACACTGAACAGGAAGATGCCAAAAGGTACCCCTGGAAAGGAGGCCATTAAGGAAAACTGGAAAAAAATGCAACAAGATCAAATATTGAATTAAGAGGCAATGTAGGAATAACAGCAGAGAAATGGAAGCACTCTCTATTCAATATTGAAACTCATAAATCTAAATAATATTATTTTGCATTTCATAATAATTCCATTACATGCAATTTCTACCATTTCATCATACTTCCACTACGTGCAATTTCTAGCTACAAACACATGCAAGTGTCCCAACCAAAGAAACCTGGAGAGATGGTTTTCCTCTGATGTTGATAGTGCTAAATCTTAACCACACTGACACTGTGCCTCCATAATAATTACAGACTGGCTTGTACCTGAGTGTAAAGTTTAACTGGTTTTGGTTGACATGATGTCATAGCTGTGAAAATTCTTGATATTAGGATACCTTTTTCAATCTTTTATTTTGCCTAGCTCCACAGCTCCCTGTTGTATTAATTTCTGAAGCTTCTTTAGGGGAGGATAAAGAAAAAAAAAGAAAAGCAGGGTGTAGTATTAAGGTAACATTGACAGCTTTCAAAAAAATATTTCAGCTTCAAGGCAAAATAAAAGGAATGTTCTCTTGCTGATAAAGATGATTTTATTGACCACAGCCTTATTTTTTGCAGACAAAATATAAGACATACACATCCACAGAGAAACAGGTACCTGTCTTACACATAAAACAGTCAAGATGCATTTCAGGCAACTGTTTTGCTGTGTTAGTACTCAGTTGCAAATATTCTTTTTAGGTCATCTGGCCAAAAATTGTGCAGATTTTAAATATGAACCATCAGCTACCAGAATCAACCTTGAAGAGCAAGTCAGAAGTGATGCCACAAACTTGGTCTAAATCACAAAAGGCAAATGTCATGCCATAGAAGGAGGAGTTTGAAACACAGTTTTATTCATCTTACCAAAACTCTCATCAGACAACTTGGACCTTTTTTACTACAGTTGCTTTTTTAAAGGAAATAATGGGAAACTTTTTACCATGAGGGTGGTGAAACATTGGCACAGGTTGCCCCATCCCTGGAGACATACAAGGTGAGGGGCATGGATCGAGCTTTGAGTAACTTCATCCAGTTGAAGATGTTCCTGATCTTTGCAGGGGCTTTGGCTCTGTGACCTTTAACGACCCCTTCCAACCAAACTATTCTATGACTCTCAGATACTAAGATTTTCCATGACTGTAATTTTTGTTCTAGAATACCCATTTTCTGCCAGGCCTAAAACGTTCAGTATTTGAAAGTTATAAAAATCACTTAATGAATTTTAAAGAAGCAACACATAACTATGTTAATGGATTCAGGGTTTATACTACAACAACACTTTACTGGGTTTTCAAATACTTTGGTAAAATCTTTCCAAATAAATAAAGAAAAAAACACTGTAATTTAAACATATGTCAGATTTCAGCAAATTACGTACTGTATATGGCAAGAAGGTTATGATCATCATACAAGCCTAAAACAGAAAAAAAGCATATTGAAACAATATGTATTTCCTGGACACATCTTCAATGAGGGCATTGCTTGCTTTGTATTTTACAAAGAGATCAAATGCTTGTATTGCATCATGACAAATAACTACATTTCTGAAGTTGCTGAGCTTTGACTACAACAAATGGCTAGTTTTGTAAACATCTTCCATGCTCTCTAGCCAAATTGTATAGTCTTCTTTTATAAAACACTACAGTTTTGTTACCAATACCACAGGTACAATTTTGCTACAGTTTCTAAGAGACTTCTTTCTAAAGTAGCAATGCTGAATGTACCACACCTTCTAAATAAGTGTTTCTGGTTTGTCAGAACATTAATATCTGATTGCAATATTTAACATCTAAACAAGCAAAAAAAAAAAAAAACAACTGGACAAAGAAAAGCATAAAGAAATGTATTGCTTTGAAAGCTACATTAGGTAAGAATCAGACGTCTTAGGCTATTCCTCTAAAAGAATTTCCTCTAGTGTTATCTCATGGAGCTCCAACAGTACTTTTATGAAAAAAATTAAATTAACTGTGTGGTTGCATACTTTCAGAGAACAGAGTTTAAAACAACATAGCAAAGTACTCAGTTTCCTCAGGTGAACTCCAGACTAACCTGCTGCAGAGCTCCTTTTGGCTTACAGTAAAACATTTGTAAGTTAAAAGCAAGTTACTTATCAAAGAGCTACCTTGGAACTAAAGATCTTTGTATTTTCCTGACTTGGAAATCCATCAGATTTATGCTCTTTAAAGTAGAAACTTCTGTATATTCACAGACACGCTTAAAAAGAAGTGACCTGTATTTGCTAGATTAAACATCCTGGATGTCTGACAAGACTCACCAGATTCAGAAGAGCCAGGACATCATCTATATGCTCTATAACCTGAAACAACCTGGCAAGGCAAGGCAAGGTTATCACGAACAAGCCAACTCACAAAATATATTCTACAACATTATATATAAATTGCACATTCATGATAGTATAGGGAAACACTATTTCCTTTGCTTCAGAATTAATACAAGTATTCCAGGGGCTTCCAAAGCTCAAGTAGCTCAAATATGGAAGTAATTTGTTAAAAAAATCTGAAAAGCGAGATATAATCAAGTTCAATCATGGAGCAGTTATTAAGAATCTAGTTTCTATTTGAACAGCAGAGTATTTTCAACATTTTAAGGATTAAAATCTTTTCTTCTGAAGAGGCAGCACACAAATTAAAGGCTTTCCTTGCAAATGCCCCCAGACTTTGCTAACGAAACTCTTCATCCACAAAACTGTCACTTAAAATCAATAGCACCAATCACCCTCCACAAAACCCTGAACTATTCAAAGACTTTACCTCAGCATTTGCTATACCAGTGAAAAAAGGCACTGTGAGGTATCAGCTTCAAATATTGAATTACAGGTTGCACACCTTTATTGGAATGCAGTCAATCCACTTGCATAGTGACATTTGCAAATTTCAAAATTCAAACAAAAACGGCACTGGTTCCAGTATAACAGCTGCATGCCAGTTTCTTTTTAACCACCAGGATATGGCAGGTGGAAGTACCCACAGCTCTATGAATACATAATCTGCAACATTACAATTGATTTTGTAACAAGCACTGCTAAGACAGAGAGATGAGTCTTAGGCCAGCTGTACTATATAAATTCCTTTGTCGTGGAACATGCAATGACAAAGTCATGTTTTTTCAGCATAACTAGAAGTCTAATTCCATCTAGACTTTGAAGTAAAATGAAAAGTAACTCTAAAATATATATAATGCTTGTTTTTCTCTGTATCACTATGGCAGCGGTGTAAGAGTAGCTACTCACTGCTAAGGATAGCATTTCTTCACAGTGATTTTTTAATATTATTCAACAAAAGACAATTCAGAAGTATGGCAGCAAGCCAGAAATGTATCAGACACATGGTCATCTCCTGCACTTTCTAACTTTTAACTTTAGATTTGAACACCATGCTCCTACCTTACATGAGCTGCCCACGCCACTGTGACTATTAAAAAGGTCATCAAGTAGACTGCAATTTTTGCTAGTAGAAGTTGCTGAACACTTTCACCTAATTTCTGAAACAGGAAGTGACATCCAGAGAAATGAAAATTAAATGTTATGTTATGAAATTATTACCAGTATCTGCAAAAAAGAAAGGATATACAGTAACGTTATCTATTTTTTGAAAATGCCTCCCAAGAATGCAGTTCCCATCCAACAATCTTTTTAGTACATTGCAAAGGAACCAGCTAATTAGGAACTTAAGTGGGCTGAACTAAGGCATGTGACATACCAACAGATCTCTTCAACCTGTTGAAATGCTTCCCAATGCTCTGTTCACCTTGTGATTAATTTATGTGTTATCCCATCACTGTTACTATAATAATGCATTTCAGAGCATGGACCACAATATGCCTCTTTTACTTTCACAGCACTGACTTCTGCAGTAGAAGCATCACACAGGTTTTCACGTGATGATTGTTATCGAGGAGAAAATAGAGGGCTTAACCTCAGCAAATTTCAGTACAATGGCTTAAATAGACTCATGTAGTATATTTGCTGTATTACAGATCTTATCTGAGCTCCCTAAACTGAGATTTAGGTCTGTTTTTAAAAGTAGGAAAATAAATCATGATAAAACAAAAACTGTAAACAAAACATGTAAACTTTCCCAGATTTAATTTATGTTTCCTAGAGTTCCTGTCTTTTTTCAGAATTAATTTGTTTTCTGCAGTCTTCTTTTTCAACATTTGCCTATTCAAACTATATTTATTATGAATGACTTCAAAACTAGCATTCAGGTTGCACTATAAAAGTGGCTTCTATAAGTGACGGTTTATTACCAAGAAGACCAGATGCTTTCTGAAAGATGTTTTGGTCAGCTGGACAATTAATTTTTCATATAAAAGTAACTAGGTACAATCTGTGGCCTACAACATACAGCTCTTTGGGGCTTTATGTCACAACATCTGCAGGTAACACAAATCTTCATCTTAAAGTTTTACAACCAGAATTCACCAGCTCCTTGCTCGATATGAAATTTCTGGTAGGTTTAATGTCAAAGGTTTCAGCTTTTTAAAGCCTGTAACTCGAAATGAAGCAGGCCTGCTAAATGAGGATGTTACATCCACTTGAGAAGACGCAAGAAACAACAAAAGACACGTGATACCTGGTCAGGATGTATTTTTGTGTGAGCCACCGGCAGAATCTGAAACAACAAAACGTTCATTAGCACATGGCGTTTTTTCCTTGCGGAGAACCTTCATGTGCCCGCGGCTCGCGTGGCCAGGAGCACTCTGGAGCCACAGCTGCCCCCGGGCCGCAGCCCCAGCACCGCTCCGGGCCGGCCGCCCACATGTCGCGACAGCGGGGCGGGCGCGGGAGGAGCCGCAGCGGCGGTGGCACCCCGCGGGAGCGCCGAGCGGGCCGGCCAGGCACGGGGCGACCCGGAAACCCGGACCGGCCGCGGCTGCCCCAGGCTCGTCCCTCCCTCCCGCCGCCGCCGGGCGCTCACCATCACGGTGGCGATGATGGAGAGCAGCGCGTCGCTGTAGGCCAGCAGCCGGTGCGATGTCTGCGTGCTGCCGCCGCTGCCCGGCTCCAGCCCCAGCCCCGGGCCCGGTCCGCGCTCCCGCGGAGCCGCCATGGCCCCGCTGCGCTCGGCGGGGCGGTGCTTCCCTCGCCTCGGAGGGGCGGGAGCCGCCCGCTGCCCCCGGGAGGCGGAGGAACAGCGCTGCTCTCGGAAACAATGGGGCCCGTGGCCGTGAGGGCTGGGCGTGCGGGCGGCTGGCGGCTGACGGCTGACGCAGCAATCCCACCTTTGAAAGGCCTTCCAGTTCACCTTTCCGTTTTCCATGACAGCATCCTGAATCTGGTGGCACTGACGGTGCTTTTTACACGTGGTCAGGAAACATCACCAGAAGGGGCAAAGGAAAACGTGACTCTTACAGAAGCGATCGATGCTCCTCAAAGAGATTTCCTTTCTAAAAGGGGCAGAGTATGTCAGTATTTGAGGGAGGTGATCCTGTTCCTTTACTGAGCCCGGGTGCGTGCTGTGTTCACGTGTGAGCTTCTCAGTGCAATAGAGATGTGCAGCTCCTGGAGTAGGTCCAGTGGAGGGTAACAAAGATGATTGAGGGACTGGAGCTTCTCCCTTATGAGGAGCGGCTGAGGGAGCTGGGCCTATTCAGCCTTGAGAAGAGATGACTGAAAGGAGAACCTCAAGAATGTCTATAAATATCTAACGGGCTGGTGCCAAGAAGATGGATATAGGCACTTCTCTGTGGTGCCAAGCAGTAAGATAAGAGCCAGCAAACAGAAGCACCTGAGTATGAGAAAGAACCTCTTTACTGTGTGGGTGATCACAAACATGAGCAGTTTACCCTGAGAGGTTGTTGGGTCTCCCTCAGTGAAGATGCTCGAGAACCACCTGGATGTTATCCTGTGCCATATGCTCTAGAATAACCCTGCTAGAGCAGGGAGGTTGCACCAGATGACCCACTGTGATTCCATGCAACCTTAGCCATTTTGTGATTCTGTAACCTTGTGAAATATAGAAGACTTGTGGAATTGTAGGCCAGTTAGTCTCACCTCCATGTGTGGTGAAATCCCCATGGAAACTATGCTAAGGCATATGGAAAATAAGGAGGTGGTTGGTGACAGCCAGGGTGGCTTCATTAAGGGCAAATCGTGCCTGACAAATTTGGTGGCCTTCTACAATAGGGTTATGGAGGTGATGGGTGAGGGAAGAACTGACATCATCTAGCTGGACTTATGCAAAGAATTTGCACCCAATGGCTTGGGTTGGAAAGGACATTAAAGATTGACTGTTCCAACCCCTCTGCCATGGGCAGGGACACCTTTCACTAGACCAGGTTGCTCAAAGCCCCATCCAACCTGGCCTTGAATACTTCAGGGATGAGGCTTCTATAGCTTCGCTGGCCAGCCTGTGTCACTGCCTCATCACCTTTATATAAAGAATTTCTTCCTCATAGCTAAACTGAATGTAGCCCCCTTCAGCTTAAGACAATTTCCTCTAGACCTGTTATTACATGCCCTTGCCAAAAGTCTCCATCTTTCTTGTAGCCTCCCTTCAGGTACTGGAAGGCTGCCTTCTCTTTTCCAGGCTGAGCCATCCCAATTTTCATAGCCTTTCCTCATAGGAGAGGTGCTCCATCTCTCTTACTGTCTTGATGGCCCTTCTCTGAAGTTGCTCCAACAGTTTCATGTCCTTCCTGTGCTGGGACCCCAGAGCTGGATGCAGTGTTCCAGTGCTCATCGGAGCAGAGCAGAGAGGCAGAATTGACTCACTCACCCTGCTGGCCACACTGCTTTAGATGCAGTCCAGGATACACCTGGCTTTCTGGGAGGTGAGTGCACATGGCCTGGTCATGTCAAGCTTCTCATTCACCACAGTTGTCTCGATCCAGGTGCAGCACCTTGCGTTTAGTCTTCTTAAACCTCACAAGATTCTCATGGGGCCACTTCTCCGGCATGTCCATGTCCCTCTGGATGACTTCCCATCCTTCAGATGTGTCAATCACATCACTAAGTTTGGTGTGATTTGAAAATTTGCTGAGAATGCACACAATCCCTTCATCTGTGTCACTAATGAAGATATTGAATAACAGTGGTCCCAGTATGGACCCCTGAGGGACATCACTTGGTACTGGTGTCCACCAGGACTCTCAGCCATTGACCACTACCCTCTGGATGGTCAATGGCTCAGAGTCCTGGTGGACATCCACGACAAGTTCTGATACTATATTTGTATGTATTGGAAAAGGATGTATTAGTGTGAGAACCCTTTGTGATCATGTATTTACAGATAACATCACTGGAGATACAAGTAATGACTCAAATATTTGTGCTTGTATTTTTGTTAGAATTTTGTCCTTAATTATCCAGGTCCTGTCACATGTTACAGTTGTTATGACATGATGATTTACAACAACTGGTAAAACAGACCCATGAAAATGAGATTACCGTCAGTTATAATACAGAAGAAGTACATTGTGTCTTGCAATGGGGGAAGAAGGATGGAGAGCATCAGTGGTGGGACAGCCTTTTCAGATGGTCACTCGCTGCTATGGAAATTTTCAGTAAACTGTTTCACCCTTTTGCTCTTTTAATATTGACTCTGTTTTACTTTAGTAATATCCAGGTATGTAAAAACATGGGTAATGATCCATCAGCTATAACTAAGGTCTGGGTGGATGAAAATGAAAGGTGTGCAGGAGAGGGATAAGGAATTGCTCTGTAGGGATTTCCCAAAAAGTTGATTATGTGTAGGTGTGATGGAGGCACTGAGTTGAAGGTGTGACTGGAGCCATGGGGCAAATAACGTAGGAATGAGGCCTAATGCCATGAGATATGCTGGGAGATATGCAGTGAAGGGATTATGTGGTGTGATGGCCATCTGATGGGAGTGATAAGTTACCAGGCAGAGGCTGGATGACCCTTATTGCTGGATGACTGTTATCACTGCAATCAGGGGTGGAAGAGGGAGTGATACTACTGATTCTGTTCCATCTTGCTCAAACCTCACAACCTGTCGTGTTGTAGCTCTTAATGTCCCTTATTTATGTATAAAGTGGCTGCCCTCCCACACCTTTAAGACAGCTGTAACAGGATAGGTGACTACAGTCTTGCCTCCACTTCTCCCAAAACTGGAAATGAGCATTTGAAATCCTTTACTTTGCAGACCGGTCCATGGCCTGGTGTCAAGGTTTGACCCTGACTAAATGCCAGGCACCTCGGCTCTCTCTTGCTACAGGGAAAAAAAATCACTTAAAACCAAAACACACTAATTTAATGAGTGACCTGAGATAAGACACTGGTTGGTAGGAGGACGCACAGAAAAAGAAAAAGGGCAAACAGGCTGTAAGCTTAAAGTTGCAAAAAAAAGTGATTTAATTACTTAACAGAATTGGAGGATAAATGCAAGGCGAAAATACACTTTTCATACATTATTTTGTTCACTCCCCCCCTCCCTCTTACGAACTTATAGTATTCACCCCCTTTCCTCTTTTATAACCGACAAACTCAGGTAGGGGCAGAGTGTGGGGTATTTTTTTCAGTCCACAGAGCAAGTTCTTAAATCTGATCATCACTATAATTCATCTATTACAAATACTCTTTGTCTCTACTTATCTCTTTCTCTCAAGACAGTTCTCCTGCTCTCACCCCCACTCTTTTAAGAAGCA
>VZRM01001186.1:337856-446505 GCA_013397955.1 Grantiella picta
TCTACATATTTTCACCTCCACCTCCTCCTGCTCCAACTACAAAGAAGTGAAAGAAGTGCGCATCTACCTTGTTTTGAATTTTTCTTAAATATGTTTTCACAGAGGTGTAACCAACACCTCCAATTGGCCCAAACTTGGCCGGCAGCATGTCCATCACCTTCAGAGCCATCAGAGACTGGCTCTGCTGGACTTGATGTAAAAACTTCCAGAACTTTCACTCAGGACACACAGGAGCCATCTTTGTGCCACTCCCCACCCCTCAGACACCTCTCTAGGCCTACCACAGCAGCTTCTGAGGGGTCCAAATTTCTCCTAGATGTTAAAACTACTTTACTGATGTTTTGGGCCAATCAAAACCACGACACCTGGCTCTTCTCCCCAGAGCAAGAACACCTCTTTAGTAAGATTTGTGCCTCCAACTGTATTGAAGCATACCGTGGAACACTTGTACGTAGCACTATACATTACATTTTTTAGGTCTACGGCCTTTATTACTAACCATCTAATGCGAATCAACTACCTGTTTGTTGTGGTTTAGAAATGGTACTCCCAACTCAGTTCCTCCACCCAGACTCTTCCAAATCACATGCTCCTTGCTCAGCTTCCCCTCCCCTTCCCCTTCTGGGGATGGAGTTGAGAATTGAAAGCACCAATGGTGAAAACTGGGTTGAGACAAGAGCAATTTGCTAAAAACCGCAATGAGATATGATAACAAACAGTAAAAGCAACAATATTAAAAACAAAAGTATATAAAAAAGAGGGTAATTTGCATGTGAAAATGCTTACAATGGACCCAGGACAATGAACAACATCTGACAGGTTCCCCACACACTTTTTGTTACAACAGAAATGGATGGCCTTCTTCCTGTAAGTGAGACAGTCCCTTTTCCCCATTGCTGGCAGTGACATAAGGTGGTATCAAATAACACAGGTTCTTGGCCATGCCCCCACCTGCTGATCTGGGCTGGAACCAGGAAACTTTTGTTTCTATAAACCATACTATTGGTTCATCTGTGTTCATGAAAGCTCCTATTGAGCTCCACCGGACTTATAGCACTGAATTAATGAACTGCACTCTTTGGGAACCTGGGATTGCTAATGTGGCTGGATTTCTGGTGTAACCCACAGTATCTCTGCACCTGGGATGTCACTGAACATGAGCAGACTTACAGTGCATAATTGCTTATCTTCAGAAATGAAGCCAAACTGCACGCAGTCTCCCTGATCTCTCAGGACCAGCTGGAATGCCAGGGCATTTATCTTCTGCCATATTTCTATATTCTTAAGACAGTACTCAAAAAGATTGCCTTCTCTTTGTATGTACTTCTTTTTCCTTTTACATTCGAAGTTGAAGTTGGAGTATACCCTACTGAGGAGTATATGTTGAATGAGAATGTTGCATAAGATACAATCACAAAATATGTGAGGTTGGAAGGGACCACTTGAGGGTACCTAGTCCAACCTCTCTGCTCAAGCAGGTTCCCCTACAGTATGTTATTCAGAATTGTGTCCATATGGCTTATGAGTATCTCCAGAGGAGACTCCACAACCTCCCTGGACAACCTGTTCTAGTGCTCAGTCACCTCCACAGTAAAGAAGTTCTTGCTCATGTTCAAGTGGAACTTCCTGTGCATCAGTTTCTGCCCATTGCCTCTTGTTCTGTTGCTCAATACCCCTGAGAAGAGCCTGGCTGCATCCTCTTGACACCCTCCCTTCAGATATTTCTATGCAGTGGTAAGATCCCCTCTCAGTCTTCACTTCTCCAGGCTGAACATTTTCAGAAATGACAAATGATTTAGAGAAGCTGAGCTCAACACAATGCATAGCAGCAGCGTAGAGCTGCTCAACAGGTCAAGGTTTTAAAGACTAGACACATCTGGTCTTAAAATAATACATTGTTATTCCTAGGTAGCTTTTTGACACTGCTGTATTCAGGTTCTCTGGTGTGTGGTTGCTCTGTCTTCTGGAACAAGCCAAAGGGAAACAGTGCTTCCAAACAGGCAGCATGTGTTTGCTTAGTTTGGATATTTGAGTCTAGATGCTTCCTACTAGTGTCTCTCCATCGAGACAAAAAGTATGAGAAAAGGGGTTTTTAAATGGATTGCGAGAACCTAACCATTAACAAATTGAAAATTTATTGAAATAGGGTATAGCTTTCAGAATTCAAGGTAACTTGTATGAACCCACTGTCTTCACCCCTGTTTCTACAGACTTTGCTGTTTTATTGCTCTACAGCTCCTGACTTAGCCATAGTATTGTGGAAGAAGAACACAGTGTTCACCACCTAGAGCTGTTAGAAACATTTGTTCTCACACAAAGAGATATACATTTCTGCACAGTCCACTACTGCAGCTGAGTACAAAGTTTGGATATTGTGCCTTGGTAAAAACATCATTTGCTCCTACAAATCCAAATAAAATCTGTGTTCTGAGTTACTATCTTGAAATGCTCTTTAGTTAGCACTTAGGACAATGAGTACGAATGGAGGCTTAGGGAAGCGTGCAAAAGCACTGAACTGGATTAGCTACATTCACATTTCACATAATGATACAATTTTGCACAGTTTAGGAGGCTACTCACACTAAAGTCTTAGGAACGAAGTCTCTGTGGCAGTAAATCCTAAAAGCCACACAAATCAGTCTTACCTATTGAAGGAACCTCTGGGGAACAAACAGGGAGGAGCAATGACATCAGCTGTTTGCATAAAGAAGTTAACCTTTCCACTTCCCCTTCTGCATGTGCTTCTTCTGTAGTCCAGTTGTATTGGTTCTTTCTCACTTTCAGGCCTGCTAAAGATAACCAAAACATGTCAAAAGAGAAACGATTTCTTTTTACCTCAGAATCTGTTGCTGAAGGACATTCTGGTAAGTAAAAATGCTGATTGTATGCTTTCTTTTATTGATACTCACATGGAAAAGTACTATCTGATGAAATCTCCCCCAAGGGAGAAAAGACAAATTAATTATTTTGAATAGACTTTGGATTAGTGTCTTTGTTTGCTTGGCTAGGATTTGTCTTACTTGTTTAGTTTGCAATATAATCTGGTTAGGTAGCTTTAAACTTTTGCTTGAGTAAAGCATGGATAGGTCTACAGGTAGATGTGGAGCTGCCATGTATAGTAGAATTGTAATTTCATTTTTTGTTCTGTGATTAAAAAGTAGGCTTTGTGCACATATGTATTGTAGCTGATTTTTGAAGTTTGATTCTCTGAAATATTTTGAATATTAAACATTAATTTGCATCAGAGCTGCTATAATTCTGCGTATGTCTATCTGTCACATTGTTTTGCTAACACAAGTTTCCAACAAGTATAGGATGTATAAACCATTGTATTTTCTAGATCTTGAACTGTAAGACAATGCTTCAGCTCTACCTGCTCACTAAATTCAGCTGTTTTTTATACAGCTTTGTTTACACAATTATTTATCTAGAAGCTATGTTAATTGAGGCACTGGAGGAAGTTTGGGCCTCCAAGACACGTGATAATGACTCATTTACAGTAAAGGTAGTACTTTGAAATGGAGCATTTTAATGTTAAGAATAAAACTAATGTTACCTCTTACTTTTTCCATTGTAAAAGAAAGAAAAAAAAAAGAATGAGAAACAAAAGGTGGTGTCGAACACTAAAGATTTGCATTGAGATTTTCTTGGGTATCCACAGTCTTACTCATTAGATGGGAATGGTACAGTGTGAGACCAGTTATACTAGCAGGTCTGCCCTGCCCCTAATGAACAGCCCAACAGCTTTGAGCCCACTGCAGCATGTGGCACCATTTCTTAAACCACCCGGAGTTTGCTGTAAAACAATGCACTGTGGGTTGTAATGTTGCACATGGGCAATGAAACGTATCAGTTGTTAAGGTTATGCAACTCCTGCTCGAGCCTTGGACCTTTTGATGTGCATCAATATCTTAATCTTCAGAACTCAGTGTAGCCTGGGGTATCAAACTAGCCAGGTGACATGGCATTTCTGATTTTTTTCTTGCTTGCACAGATGACTTCTGGGTCTGAAAGTATGACCGCATGTTATCTCAAGTCCTCTTCAATCAGAGGTCAATTTTTATCAGTGAAGGTGAAACATAACTTACAGAACAGATCAGGATTCTTAACCTTTGAGCAGTTGTGCTTGCAAGAAATTTCAGAAAGATAATGCTTAAGCTGGGAAATAGTGCAGCACAAATAGCTGAAGATAGGCTTTACAGTTATTAAGATGGTGCTCTTTTGTTTTGCTTTTTTCCAAGCCTCTAAATTGTTGGACTTATTTTGCAAATGATTAAGAAATGCAGTTAAATGCTTAGCTTTAGCTTGTTTGAGGAAAATGCAAGGAATAGAAAGTAAAAAGTACAGAAACTGCTGATTCATGTTGTGAAAATTATGCCAGTGAAGTAGAAACCTGTGCACTCCCATAAGAAAATCTTATGAAGACATTGAGATCACTGTAGCCTACGTGAATAAAAGGGGCACATGTACATTTAGTACTCTTGCTTTGCTTTTGGTTATAGTTTGTATTTGAGTGTGGTGATATTGATGGCACAATGGTTCATCTATTCAAAGCTCCATGCTAGCATTTTTTACTTTTCCTTGCTTTTAGATTGTAATGAAAGATATTTACAGTTCTCACACGAAAATTCAATTTGTACTTAAACCCTGCATTGAATTACAGATCTTTTGGGGTAAAGAATAATTCTACTGTTGCCTTATAATTTCATTCTGATGTTTTTGTGCTTCCAGACCGGATTACATATAAAAGTAAATAAGTAGTTTAAGGTAGACATTCAGTTATGCTTCTTCATTAATTTCTTTGTCGGCCCTCAAGATATGTTATTTTCAATTGGCAATTATGTGTATAATTACATAGACTGTTATAAACTGCTTGGGCACCTGGCTCACTAATACAGATGATTTTGTAGATCCAGCTGTGTATCTGTGTGACTGGACATATTTTGGATGGCTTTTTTTTGTAATGATGGTGGGTGAAAATTAATTCATGTTCTTTTTGTTGGTTCTGCAGATATGCTACCTCTCACAGATATTGTTTTGAATTAATAACATGGATTGCTTTCACCTAATTCAGTTATCCTGATGAGACAATCCCAATTTTTCCCCTAAATTGTTCATTAACTTTTAACAAACCAAATGCATTTGACATGCTCAGGTCTTTTGTGGACAATAGGTCATAGGTGCTAAAGATGGTCTAGGTAAAACCTTTTTTCCAGTGCTTTTTTCCCAAAACAGAAAGACCAGCACTTCAGATATATAACTGTAAAAACTTGTGAGGAGCCAATGCATGATGCTGAGAAAATGTTTGCAGAAACTTTTCTGAACTTGGATGAGCTAGATAGCAGTGCATATTTGCAGGAGAGGACTTCAATACAATGTACCCTTTTTTAAGGCTAGCAATGCCTCCTGTCATCCAAAAAAATTGACATATGAGATTTCAGAGGTTCACACTGCAGGTACTGAAGGGATAAACACTTCCAGAAGTGCAGATTTCTGACTGTTATAAGATGTGGATCAAAGCAGGTAATTCACACAGAAAATGCAATATAAAGTTTAAAATAGAAGAATGCAAAACTGCTACAGAAAGGTCTTAGCTTAAATACTTCTTCCAAAATTACTACATGAGTATTTTATTATCCTGAAATTATCTTGATTATTTCAGATGCCTTTGCAGGCATTTTTCATTGCCCCATTTCCAGGGAGGCTGCTGGCCTGTGCAGGTGACAGTAAAATGTCTGAACTCACTTGAGGGGAGGAGTGAAAACAGGCTAAGACTTACGTTTTAGGTATGTGAGTCGATAAAATTGCTTCTTGGCAGATGCCCTAGATCCAGAAGTTTCTTGCCCATAGGAAATTAAATTTTATTAAGAAATCCAATTTTTTTTAATCACAAAAAGAAATGTCTGTCTTATTTTTATCTTCCAGATAAGCTGTGTGATCAGATAAGTGATGCTGTTCTAGATGCTTATCTCAGCATTGATCCAGATGCCAAGGTTGCCTGTGGTAAGTACAATACAGATGGAAAACCAGATGAATGAAGTGTAAAATGTAATCAATTTTGATATAATGTCTTTTGTTCTGAAGTTCCTCCAATAGCTGGCTGCCAGTCAAGACGGTCAGTAAAGAGGTCAGCTGTGGCACTCTGATTCAGAAGAAAAGGAAAAGCATGAAAAAAAGCTGTAAAAAATGAACAGAAGAAAGGAAATACCTAGTGTTCCAGTGCAAATTAAAAATTATGAAATGCAAGAAGTACACCAGGAGAAGCTAGTGGTATCAGGGAAAACTGGGCTTAGCAGGGTGGATGATAATGAGCAATCTAACAAAATCAGGGAAAGAGAGAAATGCGGAAAGATAAATATCGAAGTTCATGTCTTCACAGAGTGATTAGGGCAATGCCCTTTGTTCGCAGGAAGATAAGTTTATTTGAATGTGATTCTTATCAAAGTGGCTTACTTTTCTGTGTGATTTTCCATTTGGACTATGCATGGATTTTGTCACTAGCAATTTCACCAACAGAACATGTTATCAGATTGGAATGAGCTGGGTTGGCACAGAAAAATGGACACAGAAAAGGAATATACCTAAAGAGATTTCCAAATGCAGTAATTTTGTTTCTAGAACAAGCCACCAAAGCCATGGTTACAGCACAGAGGACTAGCTGCATCTCACACTGATCTAATATTTTTCATCTGAAAAATCTCATGTGATCCTTGATGCACAGATGTGAGCAGTGAGATATGAGGGAAGAGTTTAGCATATGTGTTAGAATTGATGAAGCACGTTTTTCAATATTGCATGCAGTTATGCTTCCAAAACTACTGAAAAGTTGAAGATGGTAACAAAGGAATGCTGCAAAAATGTCAAGGAAAGATGTGTGATACGACATGTGAGAAACACCAACCATTTGTCTTACCAATAAGGAATTGGGAGGTGTGACATGATTACATAGATGTAGTAGATCATATTGTTGTACCAATTTTTTTTTGTGATTGTCTGCTATATGTTTTATGCAAAACAGAAAAGTTTAGAGACTAGATAGACTCTTGAAACAAGCAAACAAACAAAAATATTAAATTAATCTGCACAAAATTTTGAATGAAATTGCATAGCTTCTTGCTCCAGGATCTTGCAGAAGAGAAAAGTTTTTGTGGTTGCCAAGGACAACTGGGTGAATTACTGTAATAAAAATGTATCAAAGGCTAGTTATACCATCTGTTAATAAATCATGTTCCTTTGGCTTCAGGAAAACCCTGAACTGAAATTCTTGTATTTGGAGAAACAATCCTACATACTTGATCTGCTCTTACAGACATTTGCTTCTAGCTGATGTGAAGTAGGATAATGAGCTGTGATGGGCCCCTTCCACATGCAGGCTTTTAAATGTTCATATCAGCTGAAGAGTGGTTGGCACGAAGACCCATATGTGTGCTAAAGCTTTACACTGAGTTTCCCCAGTGATCAATTCTTTGTTCATAGAACCATCTTCAGCATCTCTCTTTTTAACTGTAAAATATTATAAGTAAAATTCTGACATTTTACTGACATGTTTTCTCCAGAGTGTGTGGCAAAAACTGGAATGATTTTGCTCTGTGGAGAGATCACATCCCAGGCCATAGTGGACTATCAACAAATTGTGAGAGAGACACTTCAGAGAATAGGATATGATGACTCTTCCAAAGGTGAATGAGGTGAGTGGTGCTGATCATGCTGATTATGGTTTCAAGCCTCATATGGGCCATTCACTTAGGAATTGGTCTTTATGATCCTTGTGGGTCCTTTCCAATTCAGAATGCTCTGTGATTCTCTCTGATTCTCTAATGAGATCCTACATGTGTTCATTCACGGGTCTGTTCTGCATGTGGCTTGAGTCATGTTTTTATGGTCTTCTGAAGAATAAAAGGAAGTGTGTATCCAGGGCAGGGAGAAGATTTACAGCTGTTGTAGTTGATATGTATTTCTCATTGCCTAGTATTGAAGGAGCTATTTTAAGGGGGCATACTTGTAAAAGACTTACTCTTGAAAGTGTGAGGTATCTCTTGCTTCTGTGTTGCAGAAAAGCTAGTGTTTGGATAAATGTCAGAAGGTGGTTGCATCTGTAGGTTTGTACAATGAAAGCTTTAACACTGATGTTCCTTGTCCTTGCAGTACATAAGGCTGTGACGCTGGAAGCTCACACTGAGAGAATTCCTTATGTATTCTTAACATATATCCTGAAGGAGTTTTCTTTCAGCAGTTGTACCACTTACATGACTTCAGTCTTCATACCTTCAGTCTTCCCTTTTCATGCATGATAAATACTTTTATTTCTCTAATTCAATTGAATCTTAGAACATACGACAATAAAAACTGAATACAAGTTTCTGGTGCCATTTTCTACACTCCTCTCACAGGTTTAATAAGCAAATGGTTTGAACCCTAGCCAAAATAAGCAGTGTCATAATAAGCAATGTCATAATAAGCATAACAAGCTTTGGTGGGGTAGCTTGTAATATTACTTTTATCCTGTCAGTTTCAAGAATTCAGGTTTGACCTAGTAGCACTAGCCTACCCACATCCTGAAACTGTTAAATAAATGTGCTGATTGTCTGCTTCTGTTAGCAATAAAAAATATAGTATAGGAAGCTTACATGCTTAGAATTTTAAAACATTTAGCCAAGATAACTAGATAACCCTTAAAAACTTCTCTAGCAATTTGTGAACTCTCAGGAATGTATGAGCTAATTTTACAAAACTCCTTTCACTAGGACTGTACTATAAGACTTGCACAGTTTTAGTGGCCCTAGAATAACAATGTAAAGAAATCAAGCATGCTATCTCCCATGGCAATACTGATGAGGACATTGGAGCAGGGGATCAGGTAATTCCAGGCAATTACTCAAATGTAGTTTAAGCACAAGCATATATAATTCCACTGGACCAGAGACTTTCCTTAAAAGCTGTTGAGCAAATTGCAAGAATCATCAGCTGAGCACTGTGCACTCTCTTAATCACCATAACTGTGAAAACATATCACAGCCTTTACCAGTTTCAAGGAAAGTGGCTTTTTCATATTCAGTGGCCTTAACAGGATAGTGCTACAATCAAGGTTTTTGTCAGTCGGTTAGTTCCTGATCTTTCAAGTCCTTTAGCCTGGCAACAATTTCTGTGTCATATGTGGGGAGAAGACTGAGCAGTCTTGATGAGCTTTATGTTTATGAAGCCTTTGCAGTGGGTTCTTATGGATGTATAAGGCAGAGACATTCTTGGGAAACACCCTTGTTGTAGCATATAAATATTATTTCAGACTGGTTATATGGCAAGGGTAAAAGTTCTGCATGTTACTGCTGTCCCTTGCTAAGCTTGGGTGATTTTAAAGAACTGTGAGGCAAAAACAGGTGCAGAAATGGAAAGAGAACATGGAAATGTCTTATTTGCCCATTTTCCAATGCAATTCCCTTATTTTCAACGCAGGGTTTGATGTTTGGCTATGCCACTGATGAAACTGAGGAATGCATGCCCTTAACTGTCCTCCTAGCACACAAACTGACTGCAAGCATAAGGGCTCTGGAAAGGAATGGAACGTGGCCCTGGGTTAGACCAGATGGGAAAACACAGGTTTGTAACAGATGTGTCAACTGTAAGGGTGAGAAACAATAGAAATCATTTACCCTGTCTGCTACTACATTTGACTTTATGTTTGTCACAAATGGTGCTGTCATTCTCATGTTCCAAGGTGTTGTGAGTTTCATAAGGTACATTTGTATATAGCGCATATGGTTTGTTTTAACTGCTCTATCAGTGTCTCAGCAGGTCTCTCGAAAACAGTAGTTGTGTTTTCCTTGTTTTTCCCTGGAGATAAGGAGCATTAACAAATTTCCAAAAATCAGATTCAGGTTTTTTTCTGAATAAATATCAGCTACTCACTGATGTGTTGCAGAGCTCAGTGGATGAGTCACTGACCCTACTGTTAGAGTGATGCACTTTGGCTGTCTCGAGGACAGTAAATTCTCTGTTTCCTGGGCTATGAAACCCTCAGGACAGGACAGGAAAAAAATACATGTGGCATTTCCAGTACAGCAAAGTGTTTTAATCTTAATTTCTGTTGTTTAGTGTGGATCAAATGCACTGAGTTATACTGCTGCTGTTGTTGCAGTACAACATGGATTATGTCCTTGCCTCTTGTCAGGAGTGTATAGAACATGTAAACAGGCTGATTTCTTTATGATGTATCTATTCAAGCCTGTTTGAAGAGTAGAAAAGTAGAAAGACCGCTTTAGTCTGTAAGAAAACAGATACTAAGAATGGAGCAATGGCAGCTTATACATATGCATGTGCGTAAAAGCCATGTAGAAGGGAGCAAAGGCTACAGCCTATCATATGATCTACAGTTGTTCATTTTGGCAGGGTTCTCCAAAATTTATTTTGGCTTTACTTTCCTAATCTATAATTTGAAGTTATGTTAATATAGCAAACCAGATTGATTTTAGCATCAACTGCTAAAATTATAGGATTTTGTAGCTGTCTTGTTATAGGATTTTGTAGCTGTCTTGTTATTTTGCTTCTCTGTGGCAATACATATAGTTAACCCTTTTGGTAGTGGTACTTCAGTATTTTCTTTTTTTCTTACAGTGAATTGAAGTATTGACAACACTCCATAATTTTTCATCCCATTTCCCTTAATCTGTTTATTTTTAGCTGCAGAAAATGACTATAAGGTTAATTTCCAGCTTTCAGACTGGTGCTTTTGGCCCTGAGGGTTCATCATCCTCTTTTTTTTTTCCCTCACTAGGTCACAATGGAATATAAGGAGTGTAATGGTGCACTAGAGCCCATCCGAGTACACACACTTGTGATTTCAGTAAATCATGCACCAAACGTGCTGCTACAAAAAATACGGAATGAGCTGATGGAGAAAGTTGTTAAGAAAGTCATTCCAGAGAGGTATCTTGATGAGGGCACCATTTATCATCTCCTTCCCAGTGAAAAGTTTGTAGAAGGTGGTCCTAAGGTATGGTACTTTGAAAAACTACAGCCTATGCAGACTTGGATTCCACTTTACCACACGCTTGTAAATGTTCTCTTAAACAATAGTGCAATGGACTGGTATAATTTTAACCAAATAGTCTTTGCATCTTTAAGGAAGCTTCAGTCATTTCTACTGGAGCTTTCCTACTGGATAGCTGTCCTCTAAACTGAAGCTATACCTGCTTGGACAGCCACATGTAAGGATTCTTGGATCTTTGTCTTGCTTCCAGAAAGTATTTTAAATTAGCAAAAGCCAATTCTTAAGTTACATGCTAAAATGGGTGGCTGGAAGTATCTCTTCACTTCCACAAGAAAAATCAAAACCAGAAATAACAATCAGTCTGATATTTATGTTGAAAATATTCATAAAGTGAACAAATATAAAGGGAAACTTAACATATTAAGTATCAATAGTCATTATAATTTGACATGTGTTCTGTTTTCCATGTGTGGGCACTGGATAAGAAAGCCATTGCTATGAAATTGTAAAAAGTTGTGTTACACAAAACTGTCTAGTTTGTGTAAAGAGCTCATAAGGATTAAAACTACAAGGTGTGATCTTGATCACATTGGTATGATGTAGGGATACCACTTTCATTGAGAAATAAATGTTGGCTTTGCTTCCATATTACTTATTTGAAGATTTAAAAATAGTGGGTTAATGCCACTTATCCTCTTTCAGGATGGAATTTCTCAACACTCTTCAGTTCATTTATCAGCATGTTGTTGCCAGCTTTACTAATCTGACAGAAAGTCAGTAATTCTCTCCTGGCTGAGTAAGTTGGATCAGCTCATAAAGTTGCAGGAGGCAGACAAAAGTCTATGCAAGAGTTTGGGACCATTATCAGGGGCACAGGAAGGAAGGAAGGAAGAAGAAAGAAGTGTAGTAGCACTTGTGTCACTACCAAACCATTAATGTGAACTGAGCTAGAATTTCTCAGTGCCGACAACACAGCGGCAGTTCCATGAAGCCCCTGATTCCTATTTAGTGTGTGCGTCTAAGTGAAGCTTGTTAACCTTTTAGGTCATGTTTGATCTGTTTTTGTCTCTCTAAATTCTTGGCCTTCATCAAGTGTTGCTGAGTGAAGGCTTTGACCAGTAATGCAGAGACAGTATTTCACAAATGCTGAGTTGAAGGGAGCATTCTTTCTGTCATGTTTACAGTTGCGATGCATTGTTAAAGGTTTTCAAGAGTGACTGCAGCACAGACGGCTTGGTACATTTCTGAAAAGTACTCTTTCATTAAACAGTTGCATGGCAATGTGTACACTGTGAACAGAATCATATGTATGACAAATATATAAGAAAGCTGTACTCAGTAACATAATATGGGACTGGATTGTGTCTCGTGAGTATATTTAGTTATTTGTCCTTCAGACTGATGCTGGACTGACTGGCCGGAAGATCATTGTTGATACATATGGAGGCTGGGGAGCCCACGGTGGAGGTGCATTCTCTGGAAAAGATCCTTCCAAAGTTGATCGTTCTGCAGCATATGCAGCTCGCTGGGTTGCAAAATCTCTGGTGAAAGCTGGTCTCTGTAAAAGAGTATTAATCCAGGTAAGAGCAACCATAAATGTAATAGACCAAATTCTGCAACAGAAATTCTGTTTCAGAGCACATACTACCATCACAGCCTTGCTCCAGTTTCAGAAAATCACTTCTCATATTAGAATGGAGCTCCAGGAATTTTTAAGGAGCCTTATGAGGGAAGACAAAAACACGGGCCAGGATGGTACTGAAACAAGGAGTGTCAACTCAATAATGTTCTTTCTCCTACTCTCTTGTCATCCCAGGTCGAGGTACTTCTTTGCATCATCCTTGTGTTTTAGGTGCTCTGCACATGCCTGCATGGCCAGCACCCCAGCTTGGGCTGCACAGCACATTACAGTTCTGGGAGCACTTTCTAGATGCAGTTGTGCAACTGGCAACTTGCGATATGGTCATATTGGTTATAACTAATTTCTTTTAAGCTGCATTTGAAATTACCTTAATTTGTTCCTAGTATTCTCCTATGGTGTAGAGTGTGATTAAAAGCAAAATTCAATTGTTTTAGAGTTTAAAACAAGAACAACATTTATTAGGCTTATATACTCAGAAAAAAAATGCACTTCCTTCCTTGTACATGAATTTTTTTGACTATTAAGACAAAGAAGTAGAAAGAGGTATTTTACTGACACCTTGAAAGTTTCACCATTAAATGTGAACCCAATGTGACTGTTCAACAGTGAGGTTTGCCTAGGCAGTTTGCAATACTAGTTTGTATAAATACTTGTTCTGAGTAGCCACTATGTCCTAAGTAATTACATATATTTACCAAGTAAGTAAAATGTAGCAGCAATCTGGCTGATGTTTTGCTGCAGAGGTGTGTTTGAAACCTTTTCCTTTATCTATGGAGCAGAGGAGAAGCCCACTGAATGTGGTTATGATCAATGACATAGTATTCAGACATCCCAATTAGCAACAAGGCTGCTTGCTTCAGGTGTTTTGCACGTGTTTGACAGCTGATAGTTTGCAGTTAGTCAAGAAAAGAGGAGATTGCAAATAAACCAAGCACAAATAAGTTTTGGTTAGCAAATTGTTGATGATTTTTTTTTCTGATGGGAAGGAAGACAAACTTCTGATTTCTTGGTTTGCATATTGCGGGAGTCGTTTTTGAAAGTTTAACTCATTTATTTTTGTGTTAATTTTTGAGTTAGTTAGTTAGTTAGTTAGATGGGAATGTTGTTATTCCAGTAATGGTCAAAGACCCACCTTTAATACCTTTAATACCTTGTCTCTAGATAAGGCAAGGCTGATCTTTTTAACAGCATGGAGATCTCAGATACTAACAACGAAGATAAGATGGGAAGATAGGAGACCAGAAAAGCCAATATCCTTTGAAGTCTTTGAAGGCTGGATTAAAGATTAACAAAAGGAAAAATGTACCGAGTGAAAATGCAAAAGTGATTTCAGCCCATTAATGTTGGTCTGCTACACTAAGACCTTGCCAGCCTTCACTGAGGCTGACAATTGAGCTGGCTCTCCCATGGATATTGTTTCCATGCTAACCATCTCACAATGGAAGGAAAAAATGGATAATAGAGGTAACTGCAGTCTACGTAGCTGTATATTAACACAATATTATTTAGTGTTATATAGAATTGTCAGCTTATTGGTTAATGGCAAACAGACATTATAATCTCATAATTAGGTAAGTGGAAGGTAGTCATGACAGTTTCTAAAGAAAGTCCCAGTTCTTGGTTATTAGGATGCATATAGACAGAACTGAGCCACTGAACTATTCTTGAAATCTGTAGAAAGCAGACACAATGAGGAAGACCAGTGAAAGGCACAGAATGGTTTGCACTGGTTGGTGACATTCAGTCAAAACATATTTTCATCCAAATAAACCACAGTGGAAGAAAATAAAATGTATATTAGTGTGCACTGCAGCAGGGCTGCATTTTGGAAAGGGGACTACATGATGAAAGAAAATGCATTTCTGGAGAACCTGTCAGTGCTGTGCTATGCAGTGTTGCAATTCTTGGCTGACAGAAAGGAGATGTAGGACTGTACTTCCTGGGTTACTTTGTCTGCTTCTGCTAGTTGTGTTTGAAAAGTACATGGCAACATTGCATGAAGTTCCAGGGAGTGCATTGAAGTAACTCATCCTGTGGGGGAAAAAGTCTGTAGTGCTTTAGGAACATGGAGCTTTTCCTCGTCTTGTCCTAGATGATATTTTCTCTGCTTCAGAGAGGAAAAAAACCAAAACCAAAACATAAATATTTGTAGAATTCAGTCTCCAGTCTCAAAGGCATGAAATCCTTGTGTCTAGCTGAAACTGAAGGATGAAGAATAGCAGTAGCGGAGGATGACAGAAAGTACATGTTTTGCTTTAAAGGAATGTCACCTATATCTGATATTTGACCAGGCTGAACACTCTCTGAGGACAACATAATTTTCTAACATAAAACACACATAGCAAAAAGATATCTCCAAATTTTTTTATAGAAACAGGATGTTAATAAACTCTACCCTGATACATATGATAAGCCTTTCCTTTCTCTTAAGCAAGAAGTAGGAAGGACTGTATTAACTGTATGCTTGTGTTCTACAGCTGTCATATGCTATTGGTGTCAGTCACCCTCTTGCCATCTCAGTGTTTCATTACGGAACATCAGACAGATCTGAAGAAGAACTGCTTGAAATTGTCCAGAAAAACTTTGATCTACGCCTTGGAGCTTTTATAAGGTTTGTGTGATATTAGTATTTATTGCATGGAATTGTATTTTTAATGTTCTCTGTAACACTTTAATTATCTAGCTTATAACCTTAAGAAAGTCACTTTCATCGTAAATCTCTAATTGACATAATTTCTGCTCTTCCCTCATCTGTGCTTCACTCATCTGTGCACCAGTACAACATACAAGAGCCAATTGATAAATCTGATCACAAAATGCACTGAATAAGTAAGACCTGCCTAAATTACATCATGTATATCTACCAGTAACTCTGGTTAGTGAACTTCCTTGCAATTCATTAGCCAGGTGGTATTGTGCTTGGTGAAGCAGAATTAAAGTTTAACATTATACATGGCTAGGCTTTCCAGTCTGTTTACAGGGCGTGTGAGGCTACAAATCTGCCCTTATCTGAAGGGCAACAGAAATACTGGCTCCTTCTGAAAGAATTATAGGGCTAAGTATGGTCTCTGTGCCTTTGGTATTCATGTGGCAACAACTTATGACATAGCTCTCAAAAAACAGACAGACATAGCTCCCAGAAGATGGGTGCTCTTGTGTTGTGTCATCTGCCTAAGCAGATGAAAATATTTCAGGTCTTCATTGACATTAAGAGAAACTTCTATGTAGATACGTGTAGCTAACCATTTAGCACAGCTGCAATCCACTATATTACACAGGCTGAAATGCAATAAGCATGACTTGCACCTTCATTAATATTTATCCAGTCATCATCATGTCATGTTAAACTCTATTCTACATGGTGACTTTGTGCCTCTACATAAGCAGCTAAACTTCCACAGTTACTTAGGTTACTAGATCATCATCTTTGCCAGTTTCTTTTGAGATAAATGTCTTTCTGCCAGAGAAGCATTAGAAAATATTCTGTATAACACTTGAAATAACAGAAAACACACTGATGCTTGCCCAGATATAGCTGAACTTTTTTCTGTTTAAAACGCTTCTGGACTGTAATGTTTATAAAGACTAACTGTATACTTACTGCATCTCTTAGGCACTGGAGGAAATCCGACTATTTCTAGACACTTAAAAATTAAAATTATAAGCTCACTATTTTTTCTTCTGTAAACCTGTGTGGGGAAGGAAACAACACCTAGGTTTTATTGTCTTCTGGGGATGATACTGATTATCTCTCCGATGTGTTTAGATCATAATATACATTGTTCTTTTCTTTTCATTCAGGGAGCTGGATTTGAAGAGGCCAATCTATCAAAAAACAGGATGCTATGGGCACTTTGGAAGAGAAGAATTTACATGGGAAATACCCAAAAAGCTTGTGTTTTAGGCTTTCAAAAGATTTCATTTTACTGATAAGTGCTTTAATAATCAGATAAAATTTCAAGCAGTTGAAGAACAGACTAAATTGACTCTTTTTAAAACAACATTCTGCAGTTAATAGGTATTGTGAAAATTATTTGCATCTGATTTCTATCTTTCATGGTGTCATACCTTTAATGCATGCAGCTCTATCTAAGATAGTATTCAGCTTTGTCTTTGGTAACATGTGAATAATTTAGGCCTTTGACAGTGATCAGACACTAAGATGGTTATGGATATTGATGCTGTTCCTATTCTGCCATGGAAGTACATTATTGGTTACCCAATTAACTTTGTACTGAAGTGGATGAAGTTGGTGGGGTAATTTCAAGAGCTACCTGTGAGAGAAGAGCAGAAACAGCACAAATTGCCATAATTATTTGGACCAGAACTTCCATGACTATAGCTTTAGTTAAGGTGCTTCAGTTACATTTTAAAAAAAATAGTAAAAATACTCATTTCTGAATGTTGGTCATTGTAACCCTAAAAAGACCAAGCTATGAGGTAGTGTTATTTGTTTGCTTTTAACTTTATAGTTTTGTAGACATATCTGTGGAATCTGACGAATTTCTATGTTGTAATTCTTGTATTAATTTACAGTTATTCTCTCAAACTTGAATTTTCCATGTCTGCATGAATTGGAATTGGTTATATAAATTTTCAATAAAGTTTAATTTGGCCACTACTGAAATGTAAAAAAATGTGAAAAACACTCAGAGGACATGACTTTCCTTTTACTTTTCTGTCTGAATGCATAAAATGGAGAGAGAGCATTCAAAATCATTTAGCTTCTCTTCAAGGACTAGAGAGGATGAAAATGCTTGAATATCGAAAATAGCAATTCTGGCAAGCAAATTTATCATTAAATTGGTAACTGAGACAGAATGTTGGAATGCTAAAACTACTCTAATACCAGGGAATTTTAACAGACAACTAAGCAATATGGCTACCTCACCCCTGTGAACAAAAAGATAAAGGCTCCAGTGGAAAGTATAACCAAATGCAAGTAGCTGATTATATTATTAGTCTCAAACTAGTTTTAAAAGCTTCTTCCTTTCAAGCAAAGACTGATCAATCCACTGCACCTTTGATAGACCAGAGCTGAAGTGAGGTCACTGTACAGCTGTACAGTGTCATGGTACAGTTAACCAACCTAGCACAGTAGTGCTGCAGTCAGTCCTTATGACCTATATATGAGGCACATTTTTCTTCCATAAAAAACCAAAACTAATTTCTGAAATTCTTTTGTGGGCATTTTTTCCCAGATTTTAGGAAAGAAAATAACTGGACAGAATGCCAGCTTGGCTCTAAAAGTGCCGTTGGTATATTTCTGATCTCAGAAGGCATGGAGGGTCTCTGCATGCAGTTTGAAGATATTAAATTAAGAACGGTCAAGCCTCTTCTGTCTGCTTTGTGTGAGGGTTAGCTTTATGACTCATTCTTTTGGATTACATCACAAGAGCAGTTGCACTAAAAAGTACATCTATTGAAGAAGTATTTAATTTTCCTTCTGAGATGTACTTCTGAAATAGACTTTCAGCTGTGCTGAACCTAATGAAACCTATCTAGGGCTCTGGACACATTATTATGTGTGCCATTTTTCTAGTTATATTTTGATTAAATGTTATGTAGACAATGCAAAGTGGAATGCTAATTCATTTCATTACTATTTAATTAATGTAATCCCTAAGAAGCTGAAAGCAATTAATGGAATGAAAATTAAAGTGCTATCTTTACTACATGCTAATAGACAAAATAAACTTTTCATTTAATAATTCCCCAGTTTATGATTCTGCCCTGCCTTGACCTTATGGCAGAAGAGGCGATCCCTTCTTTACTACCTTCCCCACCCAAGGTTTTTGGCCAGAATTATTCATGGCACATTCCGAGTGAAGCTGTGGAAGAAAGAGGACTAGATGGACTAGAAGAGAGTTAAAATGGGAAGGCTGGAGTAGAGCTTTTTAATCAGGAGCTCAAGTATCCCACTGCAGTCCAGTGTGGTCATCAGAACTGGGATGTAAACTAGAAACAGATGGCACAACCTTGTTTTCCTCTGCTTTTTAACAGGAACTGTGCCAGCATATAAATGGATAAGCCTTACTGCCCTTAGCAACTTAAAAAAAAAAATCCATAGGCCTCTGGAGCTGCATAAATGAAAACAATACATTACTTTTTTTTCTGACCAAGTAGTTACAAAAGCTAGAACATTTTACCACACTTTTGCCTCAGCAATAAATGAAAAGGTCAGCCCCCACCATTGCAGAACCTTCTAGACAGCTGTGCACATTTCAAACTGCATCTCCCAGTGATCTGCTTGACGTCTCCAATATGGTCCTGGAGATTGAAACCCACAGGTCAGGAAAATCTTACTCAGGTATTCTTTTTAAACTTTTTTAGTCCAGAAAAGCTGCATTTATATGGCTCTCCTATCTTACCTGCAGCACTTGCAGTGCCAAATCCATCCTGAGTTTTTCAAATATACCGTTCCTGTTGCTTATCCTACATTTTTTCTCATACTTCCTTCATGTGTAACAGGTAGTCACTGCTCCTGTAATCTTTCTGAAGACAAGGTCCCACTGTAAACTATGACTGACCTATCAGAGCAATTTCAAGCAGCAATTGGTTGTGCTTTTAGTATCAAACCTCCCACTTGGTGCCTACCTGCACATAAGTTTTGGACTGGAATTTTGGTTAGTTGTTCCAAGAGCTATTCTCAACAGTCAAATCTCCTGCATAAGTAGTAAACCCGTAAAGTTTTAAATACAATCAGTTTTCATAGTTGGAATTTTATTTGCTTATTTTTATACATTAAAAATGTACACATGGATAGAGAATCAAGATTCTCAGACAAATAATTTAATGGCATTTCAATCAGGCATGCTGCTGCTGAAGGAAATAGTCTTACTGCCTTGTCATCCTCAGCTGTTTCTTCTGGCTTTGGGACATCTCTTCTGTGTTGAGATAAATGTGAGGCTTAACAGTGAAACAGTGAGGGAATTTCAGCATGGCATTAAAACTGATTAGCAAAAAACCCCCAAAACCCCAAACATCCAAAAGAGGTCATTTTAGCCCAGGTCACTCAGTCTGCTGCTGAAATTACTTCAGAAACCTCAGTCTTCATTTAAGTGGAAGTAATATGAACTGGTTGCCTCATATTCCATCTACAACAGTCTTTCATTTGGGAATAAGAAAGCTACTAAAATAAAATCTAGACCTTCAAAAACAGAAGGATTGCTTCTGTGGCTCCTTACAGAAGTTCCTGCCCTTTTTCCAGTGGCCTTTTATGAATGAGTCTTTGAAGGGGAAGATGCAGGTGAATGATACAAGGGACAGTGAGTGGAACAGTACGGTGCAGCAAGCCTAACTAGCGGTGTTTGTTTGTAAAAAAATTATTCCATCATTTGCCTGAACAAAAATAATCAGAAAACTCAGAAACCAAAACAGGACTGAAAGTAAGGTGCTCCTGCTCCTGCAGGTAGGAATTCCCCATAAAGAAGTAATGGTGGTATGATTTATTGTAACAAAAGAAGTTTTCTTACACGGAGAATTGAAAGAGAAAGATACCAGCTGACCTCTACTACAGATACAAACAAGTTCTCTATTATAATCTTTGATAATTTAATTTTTTTTAAAACTAAACCTATAAAAACATGGGATCCCCATATAAATCTACTGGCCTTCAAGACCACACTTCTTGACTGACAAACCATTACAGAACGATGAGGGAATCGCAAGAAGCCATGCCCCTGCAATTCACACAGTGCATGAAGGACAGCAAGTTCTTAGTTTATGGAAGTTGAGAAATACAACTTGAAAAAATTTAACCAGTCATCTGTGCAGGAGAAAGTAGCCATGGCCACCTGGAATCTTACAGAATTTGGGGATGTCTGGGATCATCTCAAAGAGATGCCTGCCGGCAGGGTGCAGACGGTAAAGAATGACCTTCTGAAAGAGAATCCTGACTATCGCTATTATTTCTGAAACAAAAGGTGTGGAGACAAGCCTTGCTTCTAGTGATGTGCTGTTCCAGGTCGTACAGCCCTATTCCGGAAATGGGCTGACCGGCACGGGATCTGCCAAATACACGGAAGTCAGCCTCACCCCTAGGAACACAGGCTAACCCTCAGTGCGGGTATGGCTGTTCGCTGCGTGTGACACACGGAAAGGGCTCCACCACCACGCCCTGCCGAGAGTCCCGGGGCTGGCGGCGGGAGGGCAGCGAGAACAGCGGCTGCCCCGTCCGGGTTGTGACAGGGGAAAAGCGACAGACGTGGAATAGTATCCCGAGGGCAGACCAACAGGGAAAGGACAGCAGCAGTGCTCTGCGGGAAAAGCGCAGGTGCTGCCCAAGCGCCAGCTGTGCCGGCGGACAGGACAACGTTTATCTCTTGCCGACTGCCAACCTGAGTGTTAACACGGGGAAACGCACCGCTGCCCAGGGAATGGCGTCCCTTCCGGGGTGAAAACGCCGCGGGCAGGGCGGGAAGGCGAGCTGCCCCGGGGGAGCCGGTGGGGGAACGGAGCAGGAGCGAAGCCGGGGCGGCAGGCGGTCAGGGAACGGAGCCCGGAGCCGGGGCCGGAGCTCCTCCCGCGGGGCGGGGCCGCGCCCGGCCTGGCGGCGCCGGGAGCGCGTAAATGACGCAGCGTTCCCGGAAGCTGCCCGGAGTGAGGGAAGGGCTGCTGAGGAGGCGGGCGGGCTCTCGCCGCGGCTGTCGGTAGCTCGGCGCAGCCCTCCGACTCCATCCCACTCTACTTCTACCTCTCCGTCCCATTCTCTTCCATTCCTACGCGCCCGGCCGCCGCCGGGCAGTGCCTGCCGGGGGCCATGTCGCTCTTCCAGTCCGCCCTGGACTTCCTGGCGGGCCCCGGCTCCCTGGGAGCCGCCAGCCGCGACCAGAACGATTTCGTGGGGCAGACGGTGGAGATGGGCGACATGAAGCTGCGCATCAAGCGGGTCATCGCCGAGGGTGAGAGCGGGCGGCGGGGCCGGGCCGGGTGGGGCGGACCCCGGGGCTGGGATGGGCTTCCCCGCGGGCCTCCCGCTGCCCTGCTCCCGTCTGCCATTCCTAGACCGGGACGGTTTCCTCCTCGGCAGGCCGCGCCCGGCCGGGGGCGGGCGGGGCGGCTCTTCGGCCTCTCGGGAAGGGCTGGCGGTGTCCGGGCGCTGCTCCTCGGCCAGGGTCACAGGCACGGCGGGACGGTGCTCCCCGGCCCGGGGGTCGGAGCGGTGCTTGGTCTTACTGGGGAATAGCCACCGAGAGCCGCTGTGTTGAGTGCCCGCTTCTTCGCTTGCTTCGTGATTTAAAATGCTTTGGCCACCTAACAGAACTCAAAGGAGTTTCTGATCTAAAGATCAGAAGATCTTTATATTCTACCAAGGACCTTTAGAATGGAAATTCTGGATTGCAATTTTTTTTGTTGTTTTGGATTTTTTTTTTTAATCTGACAATGTACAATATTATGTCAAGCGTGCAAGATTGCCTCTGTTGTTTTGGGTTGTTTGGAAGACTTAAGGAAGGCAGGAAATGTGCTTGCTTTAAACAACCATGTCAGGAGGCTGATCTTACTGTGCACATAGACTTTGCTGGACTACAAGGAGTTATGTGTCTGTGCAGTTTTCAGTTTCAGTGAAGTTTTGGGTAGGTAGCCTGCCACATGACTTGTTAATCTGTTTTAGACTAGGTCCTATGTTTGATGGATGCAAACTACTTAAATATTAGCAGAAATTTGGATTGTCTTGTGCTTGTGGTCAGAGAAAATACTTTGTTTCCTCAAACAGAAGAACCATTGAAGGCTAGTCTCAGAAGATTAAAATGTGAACTTTTCCATACTTCTGCAGTTAAAAGACTTCATCACCTTCATGGAAATGGTTGATGGTTTTAGGTTAAATACCTCAAAGCTTTATTTAGAATTCCTTTTCATTATTGGAGTTTCTTTCAGTGGTTTTTTCTTGTAATTTTCTGGTACTAAGTTTTCTGTTGAAATACGGGTGATTGGCATAGAAGAAAAACTTGGTTCTTCAAGATTAGCTACTTCAAACCACTTAACAAGCTACTTGCAAAGTTTTTGTGCTATAAAACAGCAGCAAATTGGTCTTCACCACTGCTTTATCTTCTTAAGGGCAAATAATTTGTCACTTGAGTGCTTAAGTACTTTTGGCATATGATCTTAGAGGAAACCTGGCAGTTTCTCGTGTAGTAAGTTGCATCTAAACAGTACTAAAAGTCAAGTCCTCCTATTCTGCCTTCAGCCTTTACTTACAGCTTCTTTACAGTCAGAGTGGTGACCAAAATCTAAGCATTCAGTATGATGGGAATGTTAAAAGAACTGTGTGCTGCTATGATGCTGTAACAATCTTGCAGGCAGTGACCACAGGAGTTTCCAAAGAACAAAGGAAAGTCAGGGCAGGCAGCACTTTTGAGGCATATGTGCTATTTGGTTCTAGAGCAGGTATTTTAATACTTTACTTTGACAGCAGCCTGTTGTTTCCCAGTATCTGACACAGGCATTGTAAAGTGTCAGGGGAAAGATTGCAGGTTCGGTGGCCTAAAGCAAACGGAGACATACTATAACTATGTAGAGTTCATGACAATTTCTCTCTAACCAGTTTGTGTTCCATGTTTGTTTCAGTGTTATGGTTTTATTTAACTTTTTTTTCCCTCTATTTCCCTAACTGACATTGGGCTAGCTGCTTGCTTTTTCTGGAAAGTATAATTTTGTAGCCAACATAGTTGGTCTAAAAGAGCTCTTGCAGTGTATTGAGTATAAAGGTAAAATGGACATAAAATGTAGAAGTCCCAGCCTCTCCTGCTATCTTCAGACTTGAATTTGTCTGTAGCATATTTTTCTGTTGCTCAAGTTGCATTTATCTTTCGGCTCTGGATGTGTTGTGGTACCTTCTGATATATGGGTCCACGACTGTGGCTTATACGTATTCCCTTCCATGTTTAAAAATACAGAATCTGTTATTCTTCTAGATCAGTTCTTTCATGCCAAACTCCCTACTGGAAAGTCAGGGGCCTCTTTCTGAATTTGGGTTTCAAATCCATGGAGAGCTGCTTGTCATCTGCCAGTGCAGAGAGAAAGCATTTTTTCTGTAGGTTTGTCTGTTCAGCTTTATTTGTAGTTGGTGTGAACAGAGCCTGCGGTTTAGCATTGCGTGGTATCATGTGGCAGCACAGGTTCCGTTGTTCCCTTAGCCCACAACTCGGTCCAGCTCTGTAGTGTGCTGGACACCAGCACTGGTGCAAATCCATGTTCGGCTGTGCTCTAAGCTGAGACTTGTTGCACAGGTCACTTACATATGTTCCCCTGGGTGTTTCACAGAGGAGTCATGCTGGGGCAGGACTGGTCTGACTGAAAATATGGTGTTCTACTGCAGGAGGATGGCAGCGACCTGTGGGGGATGAGCTGGTGATGATCTCTAGTGCTGATACTACCTCTAAATGCAAGAACAGAATAAGTGTGTTACAGGCTGGATTGAGCACTCCTAGAATATGGTATCCTGGGTTTTTCTGCTTGGACATTTCAGTAGCTCACTGCAGACAAGAATTTAGAGGACCTCGACTGGGACCTTTTTATATAATCCCTACTAGCCCTTGGTGTGGTGGTGGCGTCAGGTGTCATGGCTCTCTTGGGTCCGCCAGTTAAATGCACAGCCCACCCCCCCCCGCCAATTTTACTTAAGTAAAATAGTCACAGATTTCCTGCCTAATTAGTAAATATTGTTGCTTGTCTTGCAGGCGAGGCTGAGCAATTTAGAATAAACCAGGTGTTTGGGTGTGTGAAAAACGAGGAGCGAGCAAGTTCTGTAGCACGATTAACAGCCATTCTTCATGTGTAATGATTTCTTATGCTTCCTTTGAGCAACAAAAACTGACAAAAGAGCACACAACAAGAGAAACATGATGAGAAAAAGAATGCATTATTCAAACTGTTTGATCTGAGTCTAAAACTTTTATCGTCATGAAAAAATCATTCCTCAGTCACAAATATAGCAATAGGCTACAGAATTTAATTTTTTTGGTTTTGGAGTTTAAAGAAAGCTGTCATGACTTGAAGCCATATAGGTGACTTGTTACAAGCTGCTTTCTGACAAGATGAAACTTCTGCAAGTAAGGCAGGTTTTTTTTTTTTTTTTAATACTTTAGACTTCAGATCTTCCTCAGTATTTTGAGTATGAAGAGGCAGTATTACAGTTTGCCAAGCTTACAATTTTATGTTTCTGCAACTACTGGATTCATAGGACAGTGATAACCTAATTAAGTACAGGTTTTGGGCTTGGTTTAATTTGTAAAACTCTAGCAGCAGAGACACAATGAGTGCTTAATATCAAGTTTCTGTGAATATTGTTAGTTTTATTTGCTGATGGGTGGAAAAAAAGGTGATTTCTAAAGAGCAACTAAAGCAATTGACCTAGTAGCTTTCCAGTTTGCATTCTCTTTACTGTAAACGTAGAAAACCTTTTCAACACAAAGCAGAACATTTCTATTTTTTAAAGCTGTTGTTTCTTGGCCAAAGCAGTTCCTGCTTACAGGGGAGCTCTGAAAATTTCAAGATATTCTACTGCTCTGCTTCTCAAGGGCATGGGAAAATGTACAGATCTTTAAGTTTGGGCCATCCTTAATTTTTGAAGTGGTTTGATCTTGTTACTAGGACTTTGCAATGGACACAAACACATGACTGGACTTCAAAAAATATGCTTGTGAATCAATGCTTGGCAACAATAATACAGCATCTTTTCTGTTTTGATACTCCTGATAGAAAAGCTTTCAGGTAAGATGCACTGAAACTTACAGTCCAGGCAAGAATTAGGATATTTCAATCAAGTTATAGTTGAAACATAAACCACTGAAAGTTGATATGGAAACAAATTTGGTCAGTATTTGGGAGGGGAATAGACAAGTCATATCAGATAGTTACAAACGGGAAGCTACTGACACCCTCACTTTCTCGTGACTAGTTAAGTGTATAATGAAACAGTGAGTGAATTGCAGTAGCAAACAGTGTTAGGTTCTGGTTGATGTCCCTATTTTGATGCTTCTCTAGCTGTCATTTTACTGAAGTGGCTTGTCTGAAAAAATAATCTGTGAAGATGTGAAAAACAGGGACAGGATAAGAAAGAACAATTTAAAATCCAACTTGATGTATAAAGTGCAGTGAAGTCTTTCAGTATTATGTGATGGCTAGGTTTGACTTGAGGGAGAATCCAAATTCCTTGGTTGGAAAAGCAAGGGTCTTCAAATCTTTGTAAGAGAATGATGAAGTACTGACAGGAGCACTGCCTGAGGGCTGTGGTGGTGTGTGAGGATGAGTGCAGGGTGCTCAGTAGTAAACCAAATGAGATAGGGCTTGTTCCTGATTTTTGTGTGGTGCTCTGTAATGAGCCGTGATGTGTGAGAGTTTGTTTCTACAGAAAAGGAATAAACCCAGTTTTCTTCTACTGTAAGTTTCATGGCAGTAGATACTACCTGAGACAAATTTGGAGGGCTTGGGCTGTGTTCTGAGAATGGGGCTTCAAAGTGCCCCAGCTGGGCAAAACCTCTCTCTCTGGGCAATAGCTGGGATGGGTGTACGTATCTCTGCACTTGGTGATCTGTATGGGGGAATACTAAGGTGATTTTGCTGGTACAGAAAGCTTCAGGAAACTGTCTTAAAACCATTCAGAAACATGTACTTGAGTGGAAAAAATGCGTGAAAACTCCTCAAATCTCGTTACATTCTTTAGACACCCCTAGGAGTTGTTCTACTCTTAACTGTCATTTTACCATTTGCCTCAGTTAGGTCTGCTGTACAGGTGTTTGTTTGTATAGGATTGTTGAAAGTGCTTTTTTAAGTTATTTTTTCTGCATTTTTTCAAAATATATTGGTCAGAGGGCTTGGAGTAAACTGTTACGGCAGAGGAGGAGTTTTGCCGGTAAACTTGTCCCTATTGACGGTGTGTTAAAACTGCTACAGTAGACTACTCCTTCAAGGGAGCCAGCATCAAACCGTAAATGAAACTGCTTTTAAGAGTGAAGCAATAGGGCTAGTTTCACCTTTTGTGTAAGAGTTGTTTTCACCAATTAGAGATAGTTAAAAAAAGAGTTAGTTAAAAGTACCTTCCCAATGTGCTCTAACTCCTTTGGTATCCAGGAAAATCCATGAATTTAAACATGGTATCTTCTGTAGTGCTGCAGCTGTGAACTAAACACTGTATGGAATGAGCCATGTTCATGGAGCTGAACTGTGTTCAGGCAAAAGAGTGAAATGACAGAATGGGAAACTGAAGCTGATGTATTGAGAGGGCTGTAGCTGTAAAGGGTGAGCCTGTCAGCCGTAGCAGTCAGATTCTCTATAAAGCAGATGTAATGAAGTAGAAATTAACCAGGCATGATACCACTGGCCTTTTCTCTGGAGATCTGCAATTTAATGAACTTTATTCTGTTTAGCATTTCAGTACTTGTTAAGACGGTTCAATCACTGAAGTAAAACTGTGTATTTTAAGCTAGTTATGTACTCTCCAACTTCTGCTATCTCAATGAAGTTTGCAGAGTGTTCTTGAGCAAAGGGAAGTTCGAGAAAATAGATAGCTTGACAAAAGGACTTGGAAGGAAAATATTTAATGAAATAACACATTGCCATTTAGTAACAACATCACCTTTATTGGAATGTGTGCTTCAGTGCTTGAAAATGCTTTCTGTTCTTAATATGAAGCCTGAAGCATGACAATTATCTTAAAAATAAGAGGTGTATATTTAACACTTATCCTTCTTGGTTATTGCTGTTTTTTATAGGAAGTGGTAACAGTGTAATACCAGAAAGTTTAATTGAAATGATCAAGTAATATTGGCTGTACTGAGTTTTGGTTTTATAAGGACCTTTTAAAAAATTGCTTTATAAAAAATCTGTATCTGCAGACTTGACAAAATGCAGTAAAGTCACAAAGTCAATGTGCTCTCGGCGTATGTGTAAGAAAGGAATAGAATATGTGAACTGTTGTATGTAGGTAACCAGCACTCTTGACAAGATGCCAAAAAACACTTACGCTTGTCACATTCAGAAATGCATCTAAATTCTTATTCTGTTAGACTAAAAAATGTGTACCTGAATATTGAAATTAAAACTGACTAAATGATCCTTCTTCTTGTAGGGGGTTTTGCTTTTGTCTATGAAGCTCAAGATCTTGGAAGTGGCAAGGATTATGCTTTAAAGGTAATATTAATTTGCTTTACTGTAGGTTTTTAAGGTCTGTCTTCTGGCGTGATATTTTAGCATGACAGTTAATCCTTGATATATGCCACTGAACAAGTAACTTGGAAAAATCGAGAGCGATAGTGATGTTCGTAGCACACTATTTAGAATGGTTATTCCACTTAGAACTCTGCACTTCATGATTAGATGACAAACATGGGAATTGACCTTTTAGGTGCCACTGGTCTTTTTTTATTTATTTGGTCTAGAAATTCATTGCCCAGTCCAAAACATTCTCTTGCATGGGGGAAAAAAGAATATTTTGTAGTTACCTGAAGTGGACTACAAGAATATTTTTCACTTGTCAGAAGCAGATTTAGCCTACCTTCTTAATTTAAGAATAAGCTTCCTTAGAGTTAAAAATAATGGTCTACACTTTGACTCCCTGTTTAAACATCCAGCTGGTACTTTCTGGAGACACTTCTCTGGACTCTTGTTTCCTAGAGGCTTCTGGTAATCAGCTGTAAATGGGGTAGTTGTGTGAGGGTGGGAGAGGTAAGATGGCATTATACTGCCAGTAATAACTTTGTCTAGATTTTTCCATTTCATGCCACATCCTGCAGTACAAACCATGTGACCAAAGCCATATACTATATATGTTCAAAAGGTCCTCAAGAAGTGGCCCCATTTACTATACTTCCTCTGTTCTGGTACTTTTGTAGCAAATGCTCAGGATGATTGTAGTGAGATGTTGACTGCAAATCCAGGCAATACTAGAAACCGTAATGCTTAATTTTGCTACTGATTACACAAGTACCGTTGATAAAGCTGGGCTACATAATTTGGTGGATTTTTGTCTGGAGTGAGTTGACGGTTGATGCTGAATTTCATGCAGATGGTGAATCTTTCTTTGTTAGCCCGGAATGCTGCAGCCAGGGGACTTTAGCGTTTTATACATCAAAACCATCAGAATAGTTATGTTTAAGAGTGTCAGAAGTTATAACTGCTCAATTATTACTAAACCTGAATAGACCAGGTAACTGGAAAACTGGGTGTTATTTATGGCAGAATGTCAAAATGTACAATAAGCCAGCTGTGTTTACTGCCCCTGTTCCTTAGGTTTTTTACTATACCTTATCCTTTATATTCTGTGAAAAAAAAAATGTGGACTGTTACTCTCTAAATTTTAGTAACTCTACCTTCTCAATTATTTTGGGTTTTTTTGACAGCGATTGTTGTCTAATGAAGAGGAAAAGAACAAAGCCATCATTCAGGAAGTTTGTTTTATGGTATCCTTTTCTGTAACATATTTAACTGCCTGATATTTCTGGGAAACAAAGGACTGCTGTACAGATTTTGTTCTTTTCATGCCATACATTGCTTAAGAGGACTGACATTTTGAAGGTCTGGGTTCATGGTTTGTCATAAATCTGGTACCAACATCCAGAAAATTCAGTTCTACAAAAATTGCTGTAATACAGTAAATGCAGATAACTTTTGTAGCTAGTGTAGACTTTGCCATGTACCTCTAGAAAGAGCTGAATTTCTTATTTGGGCTTTTTTGCAGTCCTATGAATGTAGTCAAGAGACCTTTTGACTATTTGGATGATACTTAAATCTTAAATAGAATTCCCTCAGACCCACTGGATTTATTGCTCTTCGCTTTTACTCTCGATGTTTGTTAATTTCTGCTTTGGATGCATCTGGCTTTAAGAAGTAATGCTGAATATTAAGGAAGAAATTTCAGTAGACTACATGCATAAGAATCACGAAGCACATGTTTCTCAATGTCCTTGCTGTCCTTGTTGTCCTCAGGGATGTCAGATAGTAGGGTATAATGTAATCTCAGAGGGTTTTCAATCATTGATTCTAGTAAATTCGATATTTTTCTCCCCGACCTGGCTCCTCTTAAACCCTCAGTTTGTTTCAAGAGTCAGTGATTAAAAGTGGTATGCTGTTGTGCTCCACTCTGAGTACTCAGCTTCATTTTATATTAGCAGGCAAACCTACTCAAGCTGCTCAAACATATCCTTTTATGATTGCTGATAAGTTTGGCAAAATCTTAGCCTAAACACTGTATACTAAAGTACACTTCCAAGAGCAGAATACCATAGCACTATACATTTTCTATCTAGTCTGACTTTATCTTGCCAAAAGTGAAGAGCTCAATACTCTGGATATTTTTCACAGCTTGGAGTCCTTAAAGCATGTGTACAACATGATCAATTGTTAATTGTTGCCAACTGTCTGAGATAAAACTGTGAAATGCTGTTAATTTCTGCAGCTCTGAATAAAAGGTTATGAGGAGATGTGTAAGATCAGATTCACATTGAGAGTAAGAGCAAAGAGCAATAAATCTAGTGTATGTGAGGGAATTCTATTTAAGATCTAAGTATCATCTGAATAGTCAAAAGGTCCCTTGACTACATTCACAGGACTGCAAAAAAGTCCAAATAAGAATTTGCATCCAACTTGCCCCTTTTAAATAGTTTCGTTCTACGTAAAATGTCTTTGCTTTTTCTCTTCAGACTTGGTGAATGGATCCTGTAAATAGTTTGTGTTTGTCTCATAGGCATGAGTCTCAGTATGCACAGACAGGCATAATGCAACATAACTTCCACTGGCAGGAGCTGAGATCACTTACACTGTACTCCACTTCACATAGTTCAAAACTAATGCCTTGAATTTTTGAACTGGAAGTGAAACATCATGAAGGTTTTAGCATGAAAAATTATTACCAATGATGGGACAATAAATTCCTTGCCCTTTTAGACCTCCAGTTGTTTTGAACTTAATTTCAATTACTTAAAATTGAAATATGGCGTCCTTAATACTTCCTTAGGAAAGATAAGTGAGGAGACAAAAGCCCTTTCTTGATCAGCCATCTAGAGAAGCAGCTGATAATTAGATATCTCTGCTACTCATGCTAGTCTCGTGCAGTCATTGTTAAAAGACAAAAAGAATTAGACCTGTTACTGAGTCCAGTTTCCTTAGAGACTTAATCACAAGGATTTTTAAATATTTTATTTTGACTTTTTATTGCTTTACCTTAGGTTGCTTTCTCAGATTTTTTACAGGTGAAGCATGGATTTCCCTGTTTTGCTTAGGGTATTGGTTGCAGCATTTATGCTTTCTGTGAATTTAAGCTAACATTTCAAATGAACTACTGGATGCAGTAGTGTCAATGAATTTAGCAGTCATCTTCCTTCAACGTGTTATCTCCAGAAAAAACTTTCAGGTCATCCCAACATTGTCCAGTTTTGCTCTGCAGCATCTATAGGAAAAGAAGAATCAGACACAGGACAAGGAGAGTTTCTGCTGCTTACAGAGCTGTGTAAAGGTAAACTTTATTTCTTTTCCCAGAAGTGCACATTGCTTCTGGCAGCTGTTTTGCACGGGTTGCTTGTTAACTTACAAGCTTTGAATGACTGTAGAAGATAGCATGGTTCAGTGGAGCTAGAGTTCAACTTTATCTTCTATAGGATAAAGGTCATGGTTTTTAGACTACAGTTTAACCTTGTCTTAAATATGAGATAATCATGATGTAATTTTTGTTTGAGACTAGTCAGAGAAAGGAAGAGTAGGAGTAATTCCTTGGAGCGCTCTCTCTTTTGTCACTGCAGTCAGTGTAGATTTGCCATTTTGAGAATATCTATTTAATGGAACTCAAGACTAATCTTTCCTGACAATGGTCTATTTGTGTCAAGATTTCAGAATTTGCACTGTTCTCTGTGTGCTTATGTGAATTTCTCTGATTTCCTGCAGGACAGCTGGTGGAGTTCTTAAAGAAAGTAGAATCCAAAGGACCTATCTCTTGTGACACAGTTTTGAAGATCTTTTATCAGACCTGCAGAGCAGTGCAGCATATGCATAAGCAGAAGCCTCCTATTATCCATAGAGACTTAAAGGTGTGTTACATATTTATAATTTATAATATTTAAATTACATTTATTTAAATTACATATTTATATTTATAATATTTAAATAAAGGCTGAACTTGTAAACAGCAAAGGAGCCTGTTGGGCTGGATCAGTGTTAAAAATTACTCTTGAGCACAGTGCTTTGCTCTAGCGCCTTGCAACAACTGCTGAGTGTTAGGGAATGCCATCACTGAAATACTTCCATCACTTCAAACAGCATCTTTTGCTTGTGTTTGCGGTTAGAAAGTGCTTGGACTCTATCTGAAACAAGCTGACAGAAAAGTAGTATATCATGTTTTGCTGATTAAGTATTTTGGTTTTGATGAAATAGCCACTTGCAACTTGTGAATTGCAGTTCTGGGATAAGCAGGTGTCTAAATAGAAGAGGTAAAGCTTTGAAGAAGAAAGTTGAATTACCTGGATTACATTGCTGTTGTGTAGTAAGGTGCTCGTTTTTAGATCTGATAACTTGCGTTGCACTCCAGGGCTTATTTTTAATTTGAATTTTAAAATTTGCTAGACATAATTCATGTTAGATTTTGTTTCTTAGGGCTTTTTTCTTTGTTTTATTAGCCTTTACCTGAAGTCTATAAGGTTATGCTGTAGAAAGTGTTCCACCCTTAGGAGCTTTGGAGATTTGAAAGGACTTACTGGAGTCTGAACTTAGTATTTTGAAGACAGGGATTCACCTTTACATTTCATTATACCTTAGATAAAGAAGTTTTAATCATCAGTGAAATTCTGCTGTACTACAAATATATTTGAATTTTCATAAGCAAAAAAAAATTGAGAAGATTCTTATTCCTGGAACAGTGTCTGAATTTCACATATGTCTGTACACAACTCGATGTGGTTTCATTTGAATATAAAAATAGGAACATTTGTTCCTTCTTGAGTAAGCATGTACTCAATTACTTTGGGGAAGGAAAATAAAACCACTCGTTAGAAGTAAATGTGTTAAGTGTTTTCAGCACTCTTGATGAAGGCTTTGATGTTAGCCATTAGTGTAGCCCATAAATATAAACCCAGTTTTGGTGACAAAGCCCTTTTTTTTTTTTTTTTTTTCTTTTTTTTCTTGGTAACACTGAACAGGCTTTTAGGTTGTGTCAAAGACAGGTTAACCATTCTTCCCTGAAATTTCTATATACCGGCCCCTAGCTTTTAGAAAGGTGCATCTCTTTTCTGAACAAAAAACCCCCCTATTTACAAATAAATACACAATTTCTTTCATTGCCAGCTGCATAGATCTTGTACTATAATACAATAACTGTTTTTTCTTCTCAACGATTGTGTGTTCCTGACAGAGATAAAACATGGGAAAAAATAGGAATTTGGTTTTGTGTTGGTCTCATGTTGCAGAGGCTGCAAAGCAAGATTAAATGATTGCTGTGCTGGAAGGGGTAGAGGCTTTACTAGAGCCAAGAACCAAATAGGGACCATTTAACTGTGCTACCGTTTTTAGCAGGCTAAGCTAAGGTCAGCAGCATAGAAAACTGTGTCAAAGTTTTGAGCCAATTAACTTGGACACCTTTTCCTACCTATACGGAGATACAAATTGTATTTTTCAGCCCTTTTGTGATTAGGGCTCTAAGTACATCTGCCCAATACTTTTATTCTTTCCCTAAGTTTCTTCCACAATTAACAACACAGGAAGGTTGGAATTGATGAAGTAGAAGAAGGCAGGGATCATGAACTGTTCAGGCAGCACTTGGTCCTCAAATAGCTGTGTTCTGTCTCTGCACAGGATCACAGCTGCCTCTTTATGGGTGTCTCCTGTCTCCTAGCAGACTGTTTCTCTACTGGTACCTTCCTGTTTTGTGTCTATAGCAGTCCTAACATCCGCTCCACGGCAGTTAAGCCAACAGTGTTCAGTTTTATACCTGAAAACATTAGGATTCTAAGACACTGCTTCTGCAAGTTCTGATCTGAAAAACTGGCTTTTCTTAGGCTCTAATGACATTTTTTTTATTCCCCTTGGGCTTAATTTCTTGCTCTCCTGAATGTTTCCTGCTTATGGTGTGTTTGGAGCTTCCTTTTGAAACTTCGCTATGTTGTTACCTTATAAAACTACAGTACTGTCTGAAACCTTTGCTTTCCTGTAAACAATATTTTGGGCTAAAGTGATTAATGTATATACATATGCACAAATAAGATGATGTGTAAAAGCATGTGTGTTAGTGTACAGGGCAAAAAAAAAATACTTTTTTAATCTACTATTCTACATCTTTTTGAAGGTGGAAAACTTGCTTATTAGTAACCAGGGGACGATAAAACTTTGTGACTTCGGTAGTGCTACAACAATAGCTTACTACCCTGACTACAACTGGTCTGCACAGAAGAGGGCACTGGTTGAAGAAGAGGTGAGATTGTTTTAATATGATAACAATTTTAATATCAACAGTGGATTCAGTTAACTGTTACTATTAATCTGGTATTAATTCATGAGACTTCTAAGACAGCTGAAGATTGTTTCAGTTAGAGTGTTACTTATAACGTTTTGTTTGGCTAGAGGTCAAAAGCTAACAGCAGTTTCAATCATAGCTTGTGTTCTGTAGCTACATGTAGAAACAGTGCTTCAGCATGGTCAGTGTCCATTCTGCAATCTGATGTGAAAATAGAAGTGATTACTAGATCTTCTTCTGATTGTGCTCTTGACAAGAAGTCAGAAATTAGTCATGCTGGACTGATTTCCATGTTCTGATCTGTTTTTCTCAGTTGAATGATAGATAAAGGAGAGGCAAGTCTGCCCAGCAAAATAGGAATGGGCGGTATTGCAGTGCCTTGGACTACAGTGGCCACATCTAGCATGCAGTGTGCTTTTGCAAAGTGCATTTGTTTTCAGGTTAGAGTTGAGAGTAATGCTGGTAAATCTAATGTAGTATATCCACAGGAGAAATACATGTTCTCCTGTTCATGTTAAGTTCACATGTGCAACTTCTTGACATCACAAGTCTCTTGTAAAGTTCCCCTGTTTTGCAGTCTGGCATTCTTGGAAAGCACTCCACTGGTTTCTGGTGAAATAATAATGCGGTACCACTGTCTTGTATAGTCTACGCAAAAAGATGTTAGAAAAGGTCACTTCAGGGATCCTTATGACCAGGGTTTCTCTTTGAATGTATCTGCACTGTCATTGAGTGTGCTGAAAAAGTGAGAGAGACACACTGGAGTGTGAATTATTGGCTTATTGTTGATTTTTGGTATTAGTGTTCCTATCCATTTTTACCTCATACAGAACAGTCACTTTGTGCTTTGCTGTTTGGGAGGACTCTTGACTATCACAGTGTTATTTGACTACTACTGACTTCATCTGACCTTATGTCAAAGCTGTTGTGACTATTACAGGATTCAACTGATTGCTTTTTCCTTGACAGATGTTTCTGAAATTAATTTTTAAAATGAGAGTACTATCCATTCTACATGGAGAGCTGTTTCCTTTAAATCTCATTGTTCAAGATTGTTTCAGTAAATTCTGTCTTCTCCAGATCACACGGAATACAACACCAATGTACAGGACACCAGAAATGATAGACTTGTATTCAAATTTTCCGATTGGTGAAAAGCAGGACATTTGGGTAAGAAGCTTTTTCTTTTCTTGCTGCATGATAGTTGCTCATGTCATAGTGAAACTGATTCTGCCTGCTTCATGATAGTTGGTTTATTAAGTAGCTAAAGCACCAAAATAAATGTAGGATGCCGTATTGTATCAAAATAAACAGTATGGATTCTGTATCTAAATGTTAAAAGAGAGGTACAGTTCAAGGTTTTCTCCCAGATCAAGCTTGACTTCCATTTGAGAGGTGATGCTGAACTTTGCTAACATTGAGTAGAACTGTTGCCTAGTTGGAGCATGCAGTCATAAATCCAGAATACTTAGAGTCCTTAGATTCAAATTCTTGTCTTTCATGCTCTGCCACGCAGATAATCCTGGGACTGTTCCTGAGTTCAGAGTGGTTATGTCAAGGTATGGCATGTAGTTAAAATACTGACAGATAGCAAGGATGAGAACAATGCAGAGATCACTCATGCTTTATGTCGAAAGGATGATATGCTGTTCGCTAAAAAATCTGTAACGAGAATTAAAGGTAAAAATTAAATCCTCAGCTGTGCCTTTTCCAGTTGCATAATATTGCAGTACTGAGATACTCTCCAATAGTGTAGTGCTCAGGGACTTAGTTTATGGGATGCTTTTTAGAGAGGCAGGTGTCAGGCTGTTTAGTTCTTACCTGTATGGGCAGTGTGTCAAAAGATAAATTTAGAAAATATAATGCTGGTGCTTTAAAAGTTTTTATATGGAATCTTGGAACTCTAAGTTTTTTAAATTAGGTACAAGATGTTGTGGAAACTCTTGTTCAGCTTCTACAGCTATTGGTGATGTTCTTGTGGCATTCAAAGAAACACCAAGTAAAACACATTTTTCTGACCACTTGTTCACTTCATGTGCATGAAATACTGTCAGTTTGAGCCAGTTTACATCCAGCTAACCACAGAACTAGAAATGTGTTTACTAAAAGCCTCACTCAAAAGGGCAATTGCAGTTTTGTTTTTTTTTTAATAACTCTGTATATGCTAGCATTAGCATGATGATTGTCTCCTTTTGTGTCTTGGGAACGTCTATTTCATTTACCATGCCTGGTTTGGAGCATGTTGTTCCATATTTTTTCCTTTATGCTTTGTGTTCAATAAAAATATGCAAAGTATTTGACAGTAGAATATGGCCCTGTCTCTGGGAGCATAAATGATTGTTAGTTTGTGGTTAGGAGAAACAAAGCAGTTTTCCAAAGAAAGCAGGTAGAGTGATTAACACCCATGAGTCTGTGTGCTTGTCATTGTGTGAGCTTAAGAACAAAGGAAGTAATGTCTATTTTAGAACAGCAGCGCAGATGAAAGATTAGATATTAGAAAAGATGTCTTCACTGAACGGGTTATTAGACATTGGAAGAGACTGTCCAGGGCAGTGGTTGAGTCACCATCCCTGGAGGTATTTAAAAGATATGATACTGAGGGACATGGTTTAGTGGTGGGCTTGGCAGTGCTGAATTAACGTTTGAGCTTGAGGATTGTAAATGTCTTTACCAGCTTCCATGAATCCATGATTCTAGGCTGTGTTTCTGTTTATCTCTGTAGGCTCTGGGCTGTATCCTGTACTTGCTGTGCTTTAGGCAACACCCATTTGAAGATGGAGCTAAACTTCGCATAGTCAATGGGAAATATGTCATCCCACAAAATGACACCCGCTATTCTGTGTTTCATGATCTCATTCGTAAGTTTACAGTGCTATTTAATTTGCTATCTGTATGGATACATGTTGTTATTGACGGTTGTTTTACTGGTTGAATGTTTAATGTTACTGTCATGTGATGGTAAAAAAGGTAAACTGCAGCAACTTTTTATTTTATTAATAATCCATTGTAAAAAAAAAAAATTCTATGTGAAAGTTGCTTTTTTAATTCTGTTACCTGTCTTGCTTAGTATGTGAATTAGTCCATAGGAACAACTAGTGTTTTGATTTGGTTTCTTTGAAATTGATTAAAAAATTCTATTTTCTTTAGGTTTCAAATAGATTACTGGAAATGTTAATTACTGTTCCAGAAATGTATCCAATTCCAACAGAGTTAGACATAGTTACCTCTGTTCTTTGTTAACTGATCATACAGTATGTTCTTTGAAATATTGTTGACCCTAAGTAGTGTTTTTTTTTCTCATTGATACTATTATGAGAATTATTTTTAGATACTGATTTAGCAGTTTCTCCGTTCTGTTCATGTGTTTGCTTATAGCATTGGAATGTATTGAAGAACTCATCAGTTGGGAGAAAAGTTCTGGAGGGTTTGTTACATTGCCTGACTCTCCTTTTCTAGGCTCTACTTTGAAGGTGAACCCAGAGGAGAGGCTATCAATCACTGAAGTTGTGAACCAATTGCAGGAGATTGCAGCAGCTAGGAATGTCAATCCTAAATCCCCCATCACAGAGGTAAAAAAGTCTCATAGGGACTATTATTGATAAGGCTTCCTTTCTGTCCTCTGCAGTGTGTGTGCATTTAGTAACAGATTTCAGAGCAGGTCCCCTGTTCCTTAGTATTTTGAAAATTTTGCACTAATTTATTTTCAAGTTCGATTGAATTGATCAGTATCACTTGTAGGATCTTTGAAAATATGCTTTTTAAAGCCCATAGACATTAAAAGAAATCCAGTATTTCATACTGCTTTTTGAAAATCTTTTCATCCTCTTCATTTATTCTTTAGTATGCTAGCACTCTGTTTGACATGCTGTATTTTATTTTAATTACCTTGCACATAAGAATTTTGTACATGAAGGCTCTGCTTGCACTAACTTAAAACCCAATTAGGCATCTCCTGTTTAATGCTTAATTTGCACAACACTGCAGGTAAGTCAATTAGTGTATCTTGACTTCCTGGCTTTGTCCTGGGGTTCAGTTTGCTTGTTCTCTCCAAGTAGCAGTAATTTGCCAAGCATAGCAAGGTGGCTGAATTAGCAAGAAAATACTCATCGTGAGTATTATTCTCCTCAGCTCCTGGAACAAAATGGAGGCTATGGAAACAATGCTCAGCCTCGGACGTCTGTGACTGCTGTTTCACAGAGCTCCAAGCCTGCAGGGCAGCTCAACAATTTGTACAATGCAGGTATGTTCAAAAAGAGATGTCATTTTAGTGTAAAGACAATGGCATATCTTCTGTGGGGAAAATAAGTCATTTGGGGGTTTTAGCTATTTTACACTAGTACTGGCTATTTGACATTTATATCATTGCTTCTAACCTTGTATTTTTTGCAAGGTATGATTTTATGTTGGTACATGCAAATATGAATTTCTCAAGTTCATTGCTGTGCAAGATGAAAATTATGTTTCCTATGGAAAATTATTTAAAGTGCGCTATTGACCTGTAGAGGCAGGAGTGTTGGCATAAGTGAACTAAAACTTGATGAAAGTGTGGGTATGAGAAGCAATAATGTTCTAAAAAGTAAGAGCTGTAGAGGAAGAGTCTTCAGGTTATGAGAAACAGGTGAAAAGAGCTTATTTTAAACCCCAAAATTTTTTGATTCAACGAGGCAGCAATACTTGCAAGTGCATTGTCTAAAGAGTAGCATTTAAGTGGCATTTAAGTGGCACTAAGAATTAAACTGTTAAAAATCTTGGGCTGCTGTATTTTAATTGAAACATTATTACCTTGTGGCAGAAGGTACTGAAATCCGGACATATCCTAAATTTTTGTTCAACACTGGGTCTCTGAGGTAAAAAAGCAAGAGTTGCCTTTGCTTTTTAAGAGGAATGATTTAACATCAGATGTGTTACAGCATAAAAAGATAGCAGCCATTTCTGGCGTGTTGGTATCACTTTGTGCTAAAATGGGCTTAATGAGTGACAGATAAGAGAACTTAATAAAGAAATGCAGAAGCAATTGTATGGGTTTTGGCTGTGGACCATAATAATGTTCCATAATGCTAGGAAGCTGCTGACCTCACATGTGTTTATTTTAGACTGCAAAAAGCCTGTATGAGGAAGAAATATGTCGGTAAACATCTGGTCCACCTCTTTCTTCTTTTCTTTCCTGTTCAAAAGACTTTTGACCCTCCTCATGATATTTTAAAGTGCCTCTGACAGTGGTCATAGTCAAAAGCTATTTAGTTTTTCACTTCCAAAAGATCCTTTTCTGACAGCCTCAAAGGAAAAAGGCAGCACTCTAAAATCAGTCTAGTGACTATCCAGTCAGCACTTTCAGAAGCAGCTATAGCTGGTATTGCCTTGAGCCTAGCTAATTATGGGAGCGTTGCACAGGCCAGACTTCTGGAGATGGTTGCACCACAGGACATCAGTGGTGAGGAGGAGGAGTTGGGGTTCCATCTAACTAAGAGGTTGGACTAGCAGAGTTAAATGGAATCAACCAAAATGTGTCTCCAAAATGACACAATTAGAAGCTGACATATTTATTCTGTAGAAATGGATATTCTAGAATACATTCAGTTGAGAATACTTAATATAGTAAAGAAAATAAGAAGCTTAGTAGGCTACTTACATCTAGTTTTTTACTATTATTCCTGTACACATTTTAACTATTATATGTGAATATCAAGTGCTTGTGTTCAGTTTTCCTTCCAGCTTGATATTAATTATGATGAACTGTCAATGACCCAAGGGATATTTATTGTCATGGGGAAATGTTAAAATTGGGTAATATTTATTGCACTAATATTATGTGTATACCAATTTCTGTGGAAAAATCCAGCTTCCTAATGCAATTATAATCAAGTCTGTCTGGTTATCTGTTTTGTACAAGAATGCCTACTGTTTGTTGTATACAATCATATTAATATTGATACTGTGCTGTGATGTTGTGCTATCTGGGACGTTGTGCTTAAAACTTAACCTTAACTATACCAACTGCATTTGAAGCCCTGCATTAAAATCTGTCTACTGGAAATGATTAAGTAAATCTGCCAGTAATAAGATGCACTTTAAGAAAGTGATACTAAAGAAAGGCAATGTTTTGCTGCATTGACAATATGAAACATATGCCTTACTTTGAGATTTTTTTACTTTGTTTTCTCATAAATACAGACAGCAAATTAAACAATATGTTAAGTAGATCACTAGTACCTCGTGGCTGCAGGAAGTACTATTTTTTCCATAGGTCGTATTTAAGGAGAACTTTAGAACTGTGAGCCTTACAGCAAGGTGTAGCCTGTTATGTGCATTCACTTCCAGCTTTATAGGCAACATACTTTAAGTCATATCCTGGAATGGGCTCCATAATAAAGTACAATTATTTTTATTCAACTACTCTAGGCCTGACCGTTGCGGAATGTGACCAGACTTATGGAGGGTTCTTTGATATTCTGAGGGGTGGAACAGAGCGATTTTTCACTAATATTAAGGATACATCTTCTAAAGTTATCCAGTCTGTGGCCAAGTGAGTAAAAAAAAAAAAAAATTAAGAATTGTGCTGGTAAGCGTTCTAAATGAAGACTCAAGAGTTTACTCCAGAAATGGTAAATTCAGCATATTTTTTCCAAGTTTGAGCTGTAATAGCTGGTAGCTAATCCCTGAGATTTTATGAATGATATTAATACTAAGATTACTTCAGCAGCCGTGTACTAGAACTGATTGTGGCAAAAGTGTGTCCATAGCTACTACTTGCCCTGCTGTATTTTAAATACTAAAAACTTACTAGAGATGAGCAGATAGGGGCTGGAACAGCATGAAGAATTGAGTTATTAGGTAGGACCTTCATGAATAAGGGAGGAATTAAAAGATGGAGTAGTGAAAAGTACAAATCAAGGGAATGGATGTGAGCCAGGGAGGAAACTGCAGGGAAATAAGCTCTTAAGTTTTCAGGTGGAATCCTATGCCTTCAAGACAGTGTGAGAGCATCTGCACTGTTTGTCTCCTTTGCCCTGCATTACATGGATGAATACTCTCGTGTTTAGATGTGTATGTTTTCAGATTTGAGTCATTATTTTTTCTGATCAGGTTGTCAATCCCATTTGAGATGTTTCTAGTACTTCCTTATCAATATTAATCCGTCTGTACAATTTATACATTCTTAGCTCCTGATACAATTCTATGCAGAGTTAAAGGGTTTTCTTAGCTCTAATAAGAGCAGGTAAGTCACTCCTGACTGCCATGTCTGAACTAGAGCCTCCAAAAGAATACTGAACCCCTTTTCTCACTGTAGGCTTTGTGTCCCTTTCATTGGAGTATTGTGTTACAGCTTGTGAAGTCTATTTCTTCCTGCATAAGTATTTTTCAGAATTTGTGTGTAACTTGGGCTTGGTACTTCTCTAAGGTGTTTATAATATTCTGGTAAATTAGATTTGTAGATATTGCACCTCTGTAGCCACTTCAAGTGTGTTTTTACCTGTTGGCTCTTACACTTGGTCTGTTTGAACTTCCTGTGTATGGTTTAGAAAGGCCAGGTCCTCTATTTTTTTAAAGGTTGCAAAAGCTGCACAGCTTTGGTTTGTCTTAAGCTTTCTATAGAAGTAACTGGGACAGTGGCATCAATTTTCTCCCTGGGGAAACCACATGGGCAAAGGACAGGGAGGTGTACAGGGGGAACAAGCTATTGCATGATGCAAAGCAGTTTTGACCAAGTTACAAGTCCTACTTTCCCATGGCTGTGTGTTAGATCTCACTATATTTTTATTGTATGTTGCGTGCATCTGAAGTACTCCTACACTTCACTTTCTTATTCTCTTGGCCACATGTGATATTCTGGGTATACCTCCAGCACTTAGTTGTGTTTGAAGCAGTTTGCTCTTCCTGCTCTTGCAAGTGGTTTCTTCCTTAAAGGCTACTGGAAATTTAATTGCATTTTTGAATTCGATCTTGTGCCATTTTCCCCTTCCTAGCAGTGGATTAGGACTGTCTAAGATTGTCTTTTTAATATGGAAAGGCTTGTGCTGTGTCTACACCTTATTTTTATTTCTCTTACCTTACAGATGTGTGTAGCTTTTTGCTTTGTGTGATTTCCTTTGCTTCCATAGTAAGTGTAGTGGGCAAGGAATAAAACTGTAACTGTACATCCACCCACATCTACAGAGCTCATCTAGCAACTTCTGAAGTACTGGACAGTGAGTACTTGCTGTCTGAAAAGATTCTGTTCAGTTCTCATGCTCTTCTCTGCAATTGTTTGTTTAGATTAAAGTGACTACCCAAAATAAGTCTTGCATCTGTCTTAATTGTTGAGACTTAGTATGCCTCTTCTCAATTGCTAGTTAGTGTTCTGTGGCTGACCACAACAGCTTAGTGCATGGCTTGTGGACCTTACTAAATATTAGTCAACAGAAAACCACTACTTTTACCTCTTGTTTGTTTGAGATGCAGAAAGTCACATGTGGATGTTTACTAGATGTGGATGTTGACTATCTTGAAAATGTAGTTGTTTGACCTCATACTGGTTTGTAGCTTTTAATGGGTGGGTATATTGTCATATCCAAATAAGATAAATTAGCCAGACCTTTTCAAGCTAATGAGGGATACACATTTGCATGGACTGTGATGGATTGACAGAGGATTTTCAGACAGTGTATCCTATGTCCCAAGATTCATGAGGAGATCAGTCCCTCTCAGATGTTTAGGAGTCAGTTGGTTGAATAAGGGTTTATGTTTAGGTGTCTCTTGAACATCACCTTTGACACATCTTGTGAAACTGTCAAACTTTTGTTTTGTTCTGCACTATCATAATCAAATCTTGGTTTTGTGGAGCACCCTCTGTCTCCATACAATTGTGGTTTCATTTTCTTCTGTTATCTAGGTGAATTTAGTAATTTTGCTGAGGAATAGAGAAAAAAGGGAAAGCAGTAATTCTGCTATTGAGAATCAGTTACTTCAACACTTTTTTTCTAGTGACTGAAAGAGAAACTCTCTCCGTGTGTAATTTGTCAATATTATTAAATAGCCCTGAGTTGTGTAGTTTTCATTCTTTGTATTGTCTTTTATTGTGAATCCTTACTGTATTTAACAGTTCAGTGAAATGGCAAAACATGAATTAACATGACCAATACTTAAGGTTTTGTAGGAGCTAAGGTAGGCTCAGGTCCTTTAGTGTTTGACATTGTAAGCATTTAACATTCACTGTGTTGCTGAGAGTTCCACCACTGGGCTTGTGCGTTCTTAAACTGTTTTGATCAAGCTGAATTGTTAATTCTTTGTTTGCATCTACTGTAGGGCATGTCTGTTTCTGTCGTGTTTGTTCTCTGCTTTCACAAACTTGTGTTGTGGATACAGCTGATTGGTATACGATCAGTGATATGAGAATACCTTTTCTACTGTTGCATCCTTGACTGCCTTTCCAAAACTCTTCAACCAACATGAGAAGCAGACATTCTGGAAAAATTAAAATGTCTCTTCTTTGTCATGCATTTTCCTCATCCCACTTAAGAATTTTTCATGTTGGAGTCTATAATTTCATTAGGTAGGCGCTCTCCTTCCTACTTATTATTGCTTTTCTGAATTATGGTGTTACTTCCTTTATCTGTAGACAGAATTGTCTCACTGAATCCAAACTGCAGTGTAAGATTTAAGTATTTTGTAGTTGTGACAAAAAAGGTAATTTTTTTTCTCTTCTGTAGCTGTCTTCAGCTTGATTCTGATTGTGGTCTCTTGTTAGTCCTAATAAATAAAATTTGAAAACTAAAACATGCATTACAGGATGCTAGGAACAGGAGAGTGAAGAGGGCCATCTTCATTGTCCTCCAGGCCACCTCAGTTGCAGGTGTCATAACCTCTGTTGCAGATTCAGGTCACACAGATACAGCAGCTTATAGTTATATGAGAACACAGAGCAACAGAGGTTCAGCCCTCTTGTTACAAACTGGCTAAAAATCAAGTACCAAAGTGGAGATGGAGAAGATATGCACTGCTTTGTGAAGGGGCACCATCTACACAGACAAAACTTGGATCCAGCAGATGTGCCCATGTGTGCCTGAAAGCTCAGCCTGCAGCTGTGCAGTCTCAGCATACCTCTTTTAAGCTCATCAGTTTCACACTTTTGGAGCTTCTTGGCCAGTTTTTATGCTTATTGAGGCCTGCCTCCATTCAGGTTACAAATGCCCTGCCAAAAAACATAGCTAAATGAGTTGTCTGATCTTCACTGATATTGAATGCAGCAGGCAAAACTTGTTGTCAGTCTTCTTTGTAAGAACAATTTCTTTTGCTGAAGAGATTATAATATAGTCATCTAGGAACAATTAGGTGCCTTTTATGCTTGCTTTCTTTGCTTTTAAGATAATTTTGTGTCTTGTTTAATGCTGCATTAATATTTTATTTAATGGATCTTTGCGTTTTGCTAGGTAGTTGAATGATTAATTCAGTTTTATGAAGCAAAACCAAGTGGGAACAGATTGATGTGAATTTTAGTGCTGTTTTTCTTCCTGTCTGTTAAAAAATAAACTAACAAATCGAAAGAATAGATTTTTTTTTTTTTTTTCTAATCTTGTAAACGTAGAGAAATTTGGAGGAAGATTGCTAACTGTTGGGGCAGTATTTAACTTAAGACAATGGTTTATATGCTCACATTGTAGCTGTGCTGGTTAGTCTTTCTTTGTTCTTTCTCATCTTCAGTTGTTTGTAAACACAAGGTAACTATGCACTGTTGTAGAATTTTGTTCTGTATGTTAACTAGTTTACTTTGTGAATTTAGTTGCTAATTTTAATGTAGTTTTTATTTTGCTGGAGTGATCTGATGTTTAATATTACTTATGGTCTTCAGGTGCTGCTGCTCTCTGGCAAGAATGGTAATGCCAACCATTATACAGTGAGAAGTTTTTAACATGTAGTTAAAACGTCTTATTTTTGTTTTGATATTTTTCTGCAAAATGAGAATTCATGTCTTATTTACTACATTTCATAGAACCATACAGTGGTTTGGATTGGAAGCAGCATCTGGTTCTAACCTCTGAGCGATGGGCAGGGACACCTTCGACTAAACCAGACTAATATAAATCTGCCCTCTTTCAGTTTAAAGCCTTTCATGCATATCATTAAATGACATGCTCTTGTAAAAAGCTCCTCTCCAGCTTTCTTGTCGGCCCCCATTAGATACTGCAAGGACATACCCCATACCTCCATACAGAGACTAGTCTAGTCTAGTCCAGTCTCACTGTGAAGTAGTCCCAGCTTTGAAATAGCCTGGTATCATCGGAAAAGTGACTAAATGTTGGTGTCATGTCATACTTTTTCAGGCTTGAAACCCTCTATTTGTGTCTACGTTTGTATGCTTTTCTTCTCTTATCACCTGCCAGCAAAACTGCTATGTAAATGAAATTTCTGCTGCTAAGGATACGAAAGGAAAGACCTTAGACCTTATTTGTGATTTTTAGTTAGTTTTATCTTGAAATTGATAGGATTGCTTACCAATATGAAGAATACGTATTTTTTTCACCTTCTTACCGTTTAAAGAAATCTCAGTTACCATTCTGATGTAAAATACTCCACTGAAAACAGAGTACCTTCTGTTCAGGTCTTACTACTAAAAGAGCTGTGAAATGTTCAGAATCAAGTTCAATGAATTCAAGGACATAGTGGCATGTTTGGGAGACTTGCGTTGATTTTGCAGTTAAGAAGATTCATTTTAATTAAGACTGGAAACATTCTGAAGTTTTTTCAGTGTAACAGTCACATACTTGAGATTTTTCCTGCAAAATAATAAAGCTTGAGTTGGCTGTGTTATGCTCTGTTGTTGACATACTAAACTGCGCCCTTACATCAATGTGTGTATGGTGAGGTCTATGCTCCGAATATTGCTTTTTAATATAGACAAATGTAAAAACAAAAGCTGAATTGAGTGGTGTTGCTAGAAGTCAATATCTGAAAGTCTTCCCAAGGGAATGGGTGTGAGTACTGTTGGTTTTTTTGCTTTTGCTAGTTCTGTGCTTATTTTACAAATTGCTGCTTAACCTCTGTGTTATAGCATTGAAGGGATAATGGTTCTGTGTTCTAAAGCTGTTATATTAGCATTGAAGGGATAATGGTTCTGTGTTCTAAAGCTGTTATATTAGGTCGTCCTTTATCTTGATACCAAAAAAAAAATTGATACTAGAATGATTACACGTTTTCTTGCTTGAAGCTGTTGGATGTAAGCAACAAAAAACACTTGATGCATCTCAATTTTATAGAGGACTGCAATCATCACAAATTTTAGTAAGCAATAATTATTAGTTCCAGATATAAATTTCTGCCTTAATTAGTTTGACTGCAACTGTAGTACCACCTGAGCTTACATGATGAAGTATGTCCTTCCAAAAGTGCAAAAAATTTTGAAATCGTGGCCATTTTTTGGTCTCCTAATGCAAGGTTTCTCGAGGCTAAGGGTTTTTTGTTGTGTTTTTTTTTTTTTTAATGCTTTGTCTAGTGAGATTCAAACTTCTTTGTGGTTTCAGTTTGAGACAGTGAGTCACTATCATTGCTAGGACACTGATTATGCCATTCTGTATAAATACTATTTAATGGCTTTGCATTCTGAAGATTTTTTTCCCCCTAGTCTAAAATCCTCCTCCCTGTCCTTGTATATTCAATAATATTTTAATCAATCCCTCTAACCCCCATGATTACTAGCAAGCAGTAAAGAATCAAAACTCAATGTTCTTTCTTGGTGTTTCAAAATTTGAGTGCAGTATCTTAGGTCTCTTTTTCTAAGTAGTGTCTTGAAACTTTGTGGGGATGTAAGAGTTTTGTGAATGCCTCTGAATTCATTAAAGATGCATCATAGTGTTTCGATGACATTTTGATATTCTGGAGTTAATAGGCTACTGAGATACTTTAGTTAGGGACGTCTAAATCAAATTCTGTAGGTGTATTTGTTCTTTATCAATCCAGGAGTGCATAGCTATGTAGTTATACTCAAGGCTGTTAGCCTACACTGGGTCTCTAGTTTTTTTCTCTTGCTTTTTCATTCTGCTACAAGCAGATACCCTAGAAACAAAAAAAATAACAGTGATCTTAAATTAGTGAATTGTGGACATAATGTGGATGATTAGGTGCAGGGTATAGGCCTAAATGCATTTAAAAAATGATCATTGGGAGATTATTTCTTGAAAAGGCTGGTCTTATAAACTATGCACAGTTGTATGAGAGAGAGATGAGTGATGAATGATTAGTGCCTTGCTCGCTATGGGAGTTTTGGAAGTGATTTTTTGGAAGAATGATTTAAATGAGGAAAGAGATTGAGGTACTCTCTGTGTTAAGGGCAGGTAACTTGGGGTGCAGCTACAGTGGGAGCTGCTGGTTAAGCTCTGGGTGGGAGCCTGAGGCAAAAGGTCAGGAACTGCTGACCTTTGGCATGACAAAGAGCACGTGGACGTGTGACCCTGCCAGGTGACTGCACACTGAGAGACAGCAGGAACTGAGGACTCAGCAGGAAGACCCCAGACGGGGGCACCCAGAGACTGTGAGGGTATAAAAGCCCATGGTTTCTTTTGTTCAGAGTCACTCCCGGGAGGCAGCAGCTCCAGCTGTTAATCTGTTGCTGCACCAGGATTAAGTCACTTAAAGCAATCAGAGATCTGAGACTCTGCTATGGGAAGAGTCTGGTCTGGGGTCTGACTGGTAAGGAAACCTAGTTGGACTGTGTGAGCGCAGGGTGTGTAGAGAGTCAAGCAGGGCACCCATCAGCTCACCAGCTGCACAGGGGCTTCAGTCCTGGCAGCGACAAGTCTGGTGGTGGTCTCAGTCTGACTGCCACAGTACTTCCTGAAGGGCCAGACAAGAAAGTGTTCTTAACACGCTGTCTGTATGGAATTTGGATGTTGGGCAGCATGGCCATCTGTGTCAGATAGTAACATGTCAGAGTTACATAATTTAAACTTTGATGTTTAAACTAGTAATCTTTTTTTTTTAAGCATTGAGATACTCTCCATTAAAGATGTTAATGTGTCCTCATTGGGCTTTCAAACTGACAGCCTGTAGTGAATTTTTATCAGTAAGAGCAGGGGCTAGAGGAGTCAGTTAAATATTAAAGGCATCTGTACCAAATCCCACAGATGGGTTGGTGGAACTCATTTAAATGAATAACTGCTTAAACACAGTGTCTGTTCTGAAACTTGAAATGTGAGGTAACAAGCTTTAGATGGAAGAAATGAAACATTATTCATAGTTGTGAGTGCAGCCTGAGAGGTCTGACTTTCAGACTTACGGCTTGAGTGGATATATCTCGCAGTATTAACACCAATGTGTTCTGTTTCAGTTATGCAAAAGGAGACTTGGATATATCATACATCACTTCCAGAATTGCTGGTATGGCAGCTATATCTTTCTTAAACATAACTTCTCATTGTTCTCAGTAGATGAAAATTTTCACTTGCTGTTTATTCTGTCTTCAGTGATGTCCTTTCCAGCTGAAGGTGTAGAATCTGCCATCAAAAATAACATAGAAGATGTGCGGTTGTGTCTGGACTCTAAACATCCTGGCCATTATGCTGTGTACAATCTCTCTCCAAGAACATACAGGCCTTCAAGATTCCACAACAGGGTGTGTATAGTTTTTGTGTATTTCTCTAAGACGCCTTGCAGCACAACGTTTTCATTATACCATCAGCTTTTTATTGTAAAATAGGTTAAAGTAGTTTAATCAAAAAGATGACAAGAAAGTAAGTATAAACACAAGGTCAAAGAGTATCTTGTTTCCTGCTTGTCTTTGCTTTAAATTCAAACCTAACTGGTAACTGACTAATCCTCAGTCTTGCTGATTAAAGCCTGTTTTTTCTAGGATAGCAATATCTTTGAAAATATGCACATATACCTTATGTGTTTCAAATTTAAGTGGAGAATACTTAAAGTAATTGAGGTGTTACAAAAATTTCAATCTTTGCTGTATTCTACCATTTCCTCTATCAAGGACATAGTGACTGATTTGCATAACCTGTTAACTGGAGTGTCTCCTTGTCCCAATGCATACCATTTGACTACCATATGACTCAGCCATAGCTGACACATTGTTGCTACTGTCTTTAGTATTGTTGTAGTTTAGCTGAGCCTCCGTTACTCTTTCTGGCAATTTCTCTGATATGAAATGAAGGCATTTGCCTAATTCAACAGCAAGGTATTGAGGACATCTTGCTAGATTCTGAGACACTGGACTTCAGAGTCTGCTCCTAAATAAACCTCAACTGTACTGTAGGAGGCTCAGCAGTAGAGACTGTTACTGTGTTGTGAGTTGTCCAGCACTGGCCACAGAGACCTCATCTTAACAGTCTGTAGTGATCATGTCCCTTCCACACAATACTGTCTGCCAAGAAGAGAGTCTAGAGCCATTATTTGTTACAGAATAATAAGGCCTTTTTGGCCTTATTATGCAGAACCATCCTTTGCATTGCTTCAGTTCTCAAAGTTGACTTAAGGCCAACTTAAGTTGGCTGAGCTGTATTTAATCTGGTCTTTCTAGTGCTATCACTACCTATTGTTTCCTTGTAAACAAGATAAAGCATTGACACACCTGAAGGAAATCATTACTGCCTCTTTGGATGGATGCAGTCAGCTTCTTAGTCTGTGTCTGGTTCAGTATGAGGTTCAGGCAGAGGCTATTTAAGATGAAAGGCAAAAAAGCTTAATTATGCCGGAAACCTCCTGCATGATTATTTGTAGCAGGCTCCTCAAAACAAAGTGTTCAGCAATTCTTTTTAGCACCAGATTGCTGGAAAATCTACTGAGACTGATGTAGTGAACTGATTTATTCCTCATCCTACGAAGTGATCAGTCCCTGTTTATGGAATGAAATTCTGTGACTGGTAATTTGCTTACCCTGGAGACGGTTTTTTGGTTATGCAAGTCTGAGTTGTCTATACACCTGATATTTCTGATGTGTTGGTACTAAGAATGGTAATAGGATCTTGTGAAGCCGTAGTAAGTCATAACTTGTGGAAACTTTATATCTATTGTCTAGGAGTGTTTAGGAAGGCAGCGACTTTACTTGGAAACAAACTCTTTAATTGTATTTGGGAACTTTTACCTGCCTATTCTTGAAATTGAGATGTTCAACAATACTAACTAACTTCGTTGTTCAGTGCGAGTGTGAGCAGCCATGTAGGAACCTAAAGAAGCTTAATGTTTCCTTAGTGCCTACAAGAGATTATTATCACAAGCCTTAAACTTGATTAGAGGAGAACAGCTTGTAAAATTCTTAATTCTGACACTTTGCTCGGAAGATTTTAAGGAATTACATATTATTGATTTCTTGTTCTTTGCTGTCTGTATGGAACTTTCACGTAGTTCTTTAAGCTTGGTTAAAATTAATGGTAGTTTTGAAGTAGACTGTTTTAAGTCTTCCTTGGAATAGGTTGCTCTACGACTTTATGCATGATCCATCATTCTGCTAATTATCAGGACACTTTGAGCTTAAAACACAGCCAAAGAAACAGAAAGTAATGTTGTTTTTGTTACATGTTGTAAGAAAACTAGTGTTTGAATAAATAAAAAGGAAAAAAGTCAGTACGTTTTGCTTTTTTGAATACACATATTTTTCTAGGCTGTGTTCTGGTCTGAAGCTGCAGTGCTTTAGTATGGTTCTTTTGCAGTGTTGTTATTTAATTCCAGCCAGCAACCAAGCCCCACACGGCTGCTTGCTTCTTCCTCCCTGGTAGGACTGGGGAGAGAATCAGAAGGTAAAAGTGAGAACTCTTATATTGAAATAAAGGCAGTTTAATAGGTAAAGCAAAAACTTCATGAGCAAACAAAGCAAAACAAAGAATTCATTCACCTTTTCCTATGGGCATGCAGGTGTACAGCCATCTCCAGGAATGCAGGGGTCCATCGTGTGTAATGATTGCTTGGGAAGACAAATGCCATCACTCTGAATGTTTCGCCTTCTTTTTGCCCCAGCTTTATGAGTTGAGCATGATATCCTGTGGTATGGAATAATCCTTTGGTCAGCTGGAGTCAGCTGTCCTGGCTGTGCTTCCTCCCAGCTTCTTGTACACCCCAAGTCTGCTGGCTGGTGAGGTGATGTGAGAGGCCAAAAAGATCTTGGCTCTGTGTAAGCCCTGCTTACCAATAAAAAAAAATCCCGGTGTTATCAGCACTGTTTCCCTCACAAATACAAGACACAGCCTCATTTAGTTACTATGAAGAAAATTACTCCAGCTGAAATTGGCACATTGTAATATTTGAGATGTACTGAAGCTCTCATGGAATCCTGTGGTGAACAGGAATATAAAGCACTTTTTGCATTAGCTTTTCTTTTTTTACTGGTGCCTTTACATAAGCTTTCACTAGCAAAAGGAATGTGTAATTTAAGTGTTGCAAAGTGGCACTTTTTGAAATGGCCTCATTTTTTGATTAAAATACTAGAATACAATGAAAAGTTGTAGGAGACCTTGTCAGACTGTTTATTTCAGCCTTTTTTCCTGTGCTTGGTGCAAACACAATTTTTTGTGATAATCAGTTCAGGTAATTCATCTCAGAGTAACCTCTGAACTCTTTATCTATATAGGAAGACTTATTGCTGATAGGAAAACTTGGTCTTCAACATCTGGCAATTGCAGTTGGGAATAAAAACAAATAGAAAAAGCTTCATTTGTAACATGTGTCTTTGGTCCTGAATACATGTGTTCTTTAGGTGTTCCAAGTGCCCCAAGAATCAAGTTTCATATATTACCTCCTTACTGGATGCTTGATTTTAAGGATATAGACTCTTGACGGTGAAGCTGATTTTTTTGTTAGTGTTTTGAACTAATTATAAAAGGAATATTACTGAGCCATTCAAGCTCTTTGAAGAAAGAACAAATATTAAAAGATGAGTCTTTCTGCTGTTGGGTTTTTTGTTGTTTGTTTTTTTGATTTTTTTTTTTTCTGAAGTGTATGTGCACAAAATTAAGTTGAAGGCTGTTTTATTTTATTCCTTGCTGTAAGAATATTTCAGATAGTAATCTGAGTTGTTGATACTTCTAGTGCAGCAGATGTGTAGACAGGACTGAAGTTTTATTGCACTTCATCCTAAAAAAGTGGTGCTTACACTGTGTAAGACTACTTTTCTTGAGCATCTTGCTTAATTTCAACATGAAGGTGGCCTTAAAATGTAAAATCGCCTCTTAGACATTTGCATAACCTAAGCTGTGTATATGTTACTGTATAATACCGTTTCTCACATCTGCTGTCTCTTGTCTCTCTTGTTTCAGGTTTCTGAATGTGGCTGGCCAGCGAGACGAGCACCAAATCTTCAGAATCTCTACAGCATATGCAAGAACATGCATTTATGGCTGAAACAGGACCAGAAAAATGTTTGCATTGTGCATTGCCTTGTAAGTAATTGGTTTAAGTCTGAAATGCTTTGTTCAATAGAGCTTTAAATGATGAATAAGGGTGTTAGTAACCATTCAGTTTGTGACTGGTACTGGCTTTCTTTACTGGGAGCCCTGGGCCCAATAACTTCCTGCTGTGTTTGTAGGGACATTACTTGCATCATTTTTTTTCCTTAGGGAAATTAGTAGGATAATGTAGCCCTTGCTTACTTGTGTTTAGAGTGGAAGGCAGTATGCATACAGTATTAAGGCAAAGTAGTCTTTGGGAGAAAGAAAATCTGCTCTACTGCTTCAGTTTTTGCTCTGTTTCTTGCTTCCTGTGTGATAGATAGGTGTGCACTGCATATCCCACTGTTCATTTAGAATGTAATCTGTAGCAACAGAATTTCAGAAACTGGCTGTGAGACTTCTGGTTTACTTGCTTTTACTGACAGCAGATTGCTCTGTAACTGTCACTATTCTCCTAAGTATTACCAACCTCAATATAACAAAAAAAGCAGTAAAACTGTCTATAGAGCCACATCATGTCAAATGTGGTGGGGGGAGGAATGAATTTAGAGAATAGTTACTCTGCTCAAGATTTGAAAATGAGGTCACTCTTATGTTTGTGTAGGAGAATTGCAAGTGAAATTTTGACATTCTTATTTTACTGCACAGTAAAAAGAGAAACATGACTCTGTGACAATGCTTGCAATGCTGCTGGAAAGCATTCAAAGCCTGTCCATTGATATGGTATAGCTAGCAGTCAATTGGGGGTATCATTATCAGAGTCAAAAAGGGGGTTTGTTAATCTGACAAACCATACTGTGAGTTATGCAGTGTTTTGCAAGTAAGCAGTCAGTTAATGTCAGCTCCTGAAAACCAATATGATTTGCAGTACTGCTGTGAGGTTAGGCATCTAATTCTGTATTAATTTGATACTTCTAGTGTCTTGGTGTCACATGATTGCTGGTCAATTAGGTAAGACGATGTGATGAATTAGTATCAGGTTTTGTAACATCTTTCCCTTGAATTGTTTTGTTCAAGGTACCTAACTCATTCCTTTTCCTCCTATGTGAGGGGAAACTTTTAGCCATGGCTGTGTGCCAGATGTGATGTAAAAAGTGTACACTAGAATTGCTAGAAATGAACAACAAAAATTCTGTTCTGTGTTGCTAGCAAACAAACCTGGGAGAGGTTTGTTTGGCTGTCAGTCAAAAATAGCACTGATGTGGGCTTACAGATAGCAGCTAGAAAACAAACCTAAAAAATGGGCATTAGTGACAGTGAGGTAAAGAACATCAGCTGAAATTTTCAAATAGTGTTAAGCTAAAGTAATTATTCACATTTGAACAAGAAGGTAATATGTACTATATTTTGTATTATGTGGAAATTAAATGAAAACCTTTCACATTCAGATACGAACTTGAAATAATGGCACTAGACCTTGAACATCATGCATGACATTAAATAATGATAGGACATAGGATACATAATAGGATGTTCTTTAGTAACTTGGGTAATGCTTTTTCCACTAAGTGTACTAAAAAACTAAATTTTCTTTTCCTAGGATGGAAGAGCAGCATCTGCAGTTGTAGTTTGTTCCTTTCTGTGTTTCTGTCGTCTCTTCACTACTGCTGAAGCTGCTGTTTATATGTTCAGTATGAAACGCTGTCCCCCTGGCATTTGGCCTTCTCATAAAAGGTACTGTTAGGTACTGTTGAAGCAAGTAGTTACTCAGTTCTAAATAGTGGAGAGGATGATTTTAGAAAGTTAAATTATTTCAGTAATGTCTGTGTTCAAACATGTGTTTTTCCAAGTATTTTGCTGTATCGTGAGTAGAAAGTAGTTCTGAATTTTCTGAGCCTCTAAGTACCTATCTGAAATGGGTCAAGTACTACCTGTAGTGAACAAGTGTTAGGAATGAAAACAAGGATATGCAGAGCTTCTGAATGCTTTCTTAATTATAAAATTCTCTTCCACATGTGTAAGACTTAATGTTTCCTAGTTTATTATAGCAGGTTTTATTGTGTCAGAACACTGCAATTTCAGTTGGAATACAAGAATTTATTTCTGTCAATTGAGTAAAAAATGCCTTATGTTTTTTAAAGGGGTACATGCCGAGGTGGCTTGCATATACTTTCACAAATGTTTTAAACTGATTATTTGATTCGTTTGATAGATCTTATAGCCATAAAGTCTGAATAGCAAGGGACACTGGTAGTAAGGGTGTTTCTACAAAAAGGATTAGATTTTGAAGGGTGATAAGTAAAGTATTAGTATTAAATGACAGATTATCTTTTTGTACACATTTGCTTTGAGTATACTTAAGGGATTATCCACAAAATCATATATATTCGTCTGGACAAATTTAAAGCCTTTAGGAAGATCTGAGTGATCCATTATTTATAAGATACAAAATACATAGTTCTAGTTTAGTGTTTCAAGGCCTTTTGAAATAATGGCTAGTTTATTTTACAAGCCAATATATGTAAAGCTACAGACTCTTCTGTGTCATTATATTAGATTTGAAAATCTGTTAGCTGGAGGTGGTGTTATGTGTTCCCGGTGTTTTACTGTTAACACTCATCAATGCTTAGAAGCTGGATAAGAACAGAATTAACTTATGTGTTCACCCATTTCTTAGAATTTTGTTCTCTCACTAAATAAATACTGTCTGGTTTTGGCAGATACATTGAATACATGTGCGACATGATGGCTGAAGAACCCATTATTCCTCACAGCAAGCCCATCCTGGTCAGATCAATTGTCATGACTCCTGTTCCACTTTTCAGTAAGCAGCGTAATGGCTGCAGGCCTTTTTGTGAGGTTTATGTGGGAGATGAAAGAGTAACCACCACTTCCCAGGAATATGACAAAATGAAGTAAGTAAAGCTTATGACTTGCTCTGAAACAGCAAATTATGTTTTTCTAGATTCTAGCAGTTATGTTTTTTCTAGATTCCTCTATCTCTTTTTTGATGAGCTTGAAAGGTAAATCATGGGGAAGAGAATGTGGTTGTTACAGCAGCTTGGATCTGGTCTTGCAGAACAGTGGGGATGATGGTGGGGAGCCACAGGGGGCACTGTGCAGCAGTGAGCAAGACCTTTTTCTCACTTCATGTGATGTAAGACTGGGAGCGTTGGTCCCTGATGTACCTGTACTGATGTACCTCTCTAGGGAGTTCTTGGCCATGGAAGCTGTAGGGATCCCCTAGGCATGGCAGCTGAAAGGTGACTGCTTATTAGCCCCTGTACAGCTCTGGTGTTTGCACAAGAGCTGCAGATGGTACTGACACTACTAGGTGTGGGTAATCACAGACAAGAAAAATGAGAGAATACTGTAGTCCTAGCTTTCCAGCTACTGAAGGCTGTGGAGAAAGCAGACTAAATCTAAGGTAATACACTATTTTACCTCTTTCTAAACTAAATTAACTGTGGCTATTTTTTTTTCTCTAGGGAGTTTAAAATTGAAGATGGGAAAGCAGTAATTCCACTGGGTATAACAGTCCAAGGAGATGTTCTCATTGTGATCTATCATGCCAGGTCCACTCTAGGAGGGCGACTACAAGCCAAGGTAATGATAAGTTTAAGACCCTAAATGGAAGATTTGCTTTTTTTTGTTGTTGCAGTTTTGTATCCTACTAGTTATCTACTAAGTACTTAACTTGATTTATGATTCTTTGTTCGGAGAAATGTTTGAGGTTTTCATTCACTTCTGAATTCAACCTTTTCAAGCCTTCTGAGTATGTCCTCTCTTAATGTTGTACATGTAGATGCTTTGGTAAGCATTTCTGGAATGTACTTCAGTATTGATAATTATTATATTTGTAAGGAGAGCCCCTAGCCAGTTCTTTTAGACAGCAATTACTATCTGTTAAGTTGCACAACAAGCCAGAATTTGTTAATTCTGTGCACACAAACTGCAAACAAAGGAAAAATACCACTCAACAGAAAAGTGGGATTCCAGAGACTGCCTGTACAAAACAGGCTAGAAAAATCCTTGTGGTTTTATTCCCTATTTCTAAAGTTGGGGTCAGTTTTTATAGCTGATTTTCTTACTTGTCTTTGTTCTACTGAGGACAATGCATGTTTCCTTTTTTAATTCAACTATGGATGCAAATGTATTGCAAGATCACAAAAACTTGGTGATGAAGCCTGTCTCCAAGTTTTTTAAAAGAGAGCTCTGTTCTTTTTTTCTACAGATAAGAAACATGAATTAAACTTGGAAATTCCTATAAAAGATAAGAAGGGGTAGTGCAAAGTTTAGAATAACTTGGAACTTTGTGGAAATTGGTCCAGACAGTTCTTCAACCAGTTTCTGTACATGTGGGACATACATGTGTATTCATACATAGTTACTGTTACTGAAATTGTTTTTTTCCTACGTTGTGAGTAGGAAAGTGAGATCAAATCTTGTCACATTATAGAGGTTCAACTAGACCTTCCAGAGCACCTCAAAACTAAAAACTCAGTGGACTGATTCCTTAATGCACAAAAATAGCTATTACATGGTTCAGTGTCCTTGGGAAAAAGGCATAAACTGATGAAATTCAGCCAAGCTTAGGTTAAACTCCTTGTACAATATCACTTTTAGTCATGATAGAGTTTCTTTGATGTGATTTGTCTGGCAATTGTTCACTGATCAGAGAAGACTGGAATTTTTTCAACTGTCAGCCAAAACGCGATGCATTAACAGTGTGTGTGATGATCTGGGTTTGGAGGTTTGATAGAACAATATTCAATGTGTCCTTAGTTTTATGTGCTGTAAATTGCCCCCTGAAGTTCTCTGCAGAACTCTTACAGAGATCATCCATCACATTTCAAGATTTCTCCTGTGTTTAGAGCTGGGCATTGTGAATATCTTCTACTTGTTCATAGCTAATTTGAGACAGGGTTTAGCTTATCTTCTAGGAAAGGGATGGTAGGGATGGAAGAATCAGAGAAACTCTCTCCAGTATGGCTGTGTCTCTTGTACTAAGGAGCCCAGCACTGGACACAAAATTACAGATGGCGATTTGCTGGTGCTGAATAGAGTGGAAGGGTCACCCTTGCCTAAAACCTGTGGCAAAGCTTTTTATATTTGATTTATGGCTATGATGTTCAGTAAATACTCATTTACAAGGGAAGCTTTCATAATTACATTTTATTATATTTTCTGGACTATTACTGTGTGACTTCTTTGTAAGGATTGGCGAGACTATTCCACAGGTATTGTATCTAAGTGTAGGGAACAAATGCAGGCTACATTTATTGGTGAGGTGTAATTTGGATTTGTGCAAGACCAGGAGCTACGTGAATCTTCTTTAGTAGCATTTTCTGGACACTCGCATTCCCATCAGGTGTGGGAAAGTAGTTTTTCTGTCAACAGTTGAGTGACTAAAATAGTTCAGAAAGGCCCTAAAATTGTGTGGAATGAATGGCTGACTTGAAGTTGCACAAAAAGACACCTCTTTGCGTGCCTTCTGAAGTGTCCTTTTAAATGTGCTACATTTAAAACTGTTTTAAATCGACTCCTTTATATGTGACGTATGTTTCTTGGTTAGTGTATTGTGCAATGGATTTTTCTGAGTGTATGTTACTCAGAAAAGTGATGAAGGTTATGCAATTTTAGCCTCCAGAACAGGATCTGGAAATACTAAAGACTTCGATAGTTTGTTTTGTGGTTAGTGATGAGACATACCTGACTCAAGGTCTTTTGGTTTGTTAGTGATAGTAATAGATCTGCTTTTGTTCTGTCTCAACTGTATTTAAATCTTTCAAGATAAAGTATACTTGCAATTAAATGGAAATTGTAGCAAAGCAAATACTTTCAAGCATTTTAATACTGATTATACTTTGCGTTATGTTAAAGACAGAACACTGTTCACGTTGTTCATGTGGGTTTATGCAGCTTCCTGTATTTCTTGTTTTTAACAGATGGCTTCAATGAAGATGTTTCAGATTCAGTTCCATACAGGTTTTGTGCCCCGAAATGCCACTACAGTGAAATTTGCCAAGTATGTTGACACCTCTTTGTAGGAGAGTGGAAGAAATTTTCTTTGAAACTGCTTAACCTGCCAAACATGAATATATAGTATAAAGCAGGGGGAGGAAATGTAGTCAATGTAGGAAGTAAATTACCTTGATTGCAATAAAATTCTTTTGTTTACTCACTTTAAGGAAACTGAAACTTTTGTTCATGATACAAAAAAAACCTATGTACAAAGATACCACCTGTTCAAAACGGGAAAAGTAAACAAATACAGCATTTTTTGTGTTTTATATGAATAGTTTTGAAGTTTTGTTTTGGACTGCAGTAGGTCTAATTCAGTTAGCCATCAGTATCAAGAATCTACTTGTCTCTGTCTTTACAGGTATGATCTGGATGCCTGTGACATACAAGAGAAATACCCTGATTTATTTCAAGTCAATCTGGAAGTAGAGGTAGAGCCCAGAGATAGGCCCAGCTGTGAACAGCCACCTTGGGATAACATGAATATAAAAGGACTGAATCCCAAGATCCTCTTCTCTACCCGAGAAGAACAACAAGAGATTTTGTCAAAATTTGGTAAGGAATCCCTTGAAAAATTAGAGAATGTAGTCTAGAGAATGTGAAAAAATTTTCAATGTACTTTGTGTTTGAGGCTCGTGTTTAATTTTTGATATTCCATTAATTGCAAGAAATGTAAAAGGTAGTTTTTGTAAATAGCAGTTAGAAATATGCGTTGTATGAAGGAGCTTAAGTTATCCTGCAGTAATGGGTTGCAGTTATCCCTGTCTTACTTTCACGGTGCTTACATGTGCATCCATTAAAGCTATGAATATGCCGTTTGCAGGGAGGGACTTTCAGCAAATTTAATTGTAATAGCCAGTATTTGTAGGCACAATGTGTTGATTTATTTGGCTAAACTGGCATCAGAATCACTTCACCTAAAATGATGTGAGCATTCCTTACAAATAGTTTTAGGTGAGAATATTTTTATCAACATTCTTATGCATAGCCATGTAATGTTGTAATTAATTTCCTCAACTTGTCCTAATATGTTCTGGCACACCTTTTTTTTAATGCTACATATTCAGTGTTTCATCTGTAGATGCCTGCATTAATTCCAGTTAATGCTATTCAGTGTTTTTCTCCTCCTGGTATCAGAAATTAACTTGGACATTTTCATTCAAGCTCTTAAGCCTTCTCTGTGTTTCGAGGATAAGAAGCATGATGAAGATTACTATGGTGATTTTAGTGATACTTGAGATCTCACCCTGTGCTGTTAATATGGGTACATCTCAAGTACCTTTCTTTTGATGTAAGATAGTTGCTGCTGTCCTCTTTTTCTTTTCAGGGATACATGTTGTTTGTATTATGATTTAGGCTATTTTCTATTTAACTCAGCTTAATCCTGCTGTGAACAAAACTCTCAGCTCTCTAAAGCTAAGGTGTTTCATTGATGATGAGGATCTGTAAAAGTTACTCTTATTTCCTTAAGTGACTTCCATTTTCTGATTGGTACATGAAATATAAGGGTTTCAAATTACAGTGAAAGTGTTTCTTAAGATTGGTGGGAAGGGAATAGGACAAAAGCAAATGCTGTTGACTGATTTTTAAAAACTTGCTATTGAAATTGAATTTACTCTTTCATTAGTCATGATCTTTCATATATGTTTTCTGAGATAATTTTTTCAGCATCCCTAAGCTAAAACTGAGAATGTTGAAGGAGTGTGAAAAAAGCTCTGCCAGTTGCGTATTTAAATTTAGACAAATAGATTTCTCTCAGGCGTTCATCCATTATTTTCAAACAGTGGATGAATATTGACTAATTAGGGAGTCTTCTTAATTTGCATTGAGATAACTTTGTTTTTGAGAGATGATAAAGCAGTAGGTAGGTAACTGTGCCCCACTCAGCCTTACACAAGTCACTTAATATCTGATTTCAGTAAAATAAGAAATACAAGAAGCACTTAATAGCAGCCTACAGTGTATTAACCCCTTTGTAGTGTTTTTTATAACTCCATGTTCTTCACTGGTTTTGTGTACTCTGGGTTTTTCTACAGCTGCATTTACTTTTTTTCTGTTTTTCTGTCTCTTACTGCAGATACTGTTCATAGCTCTTGCATGTTTTTTGTTCATGAATGTTAATTACATTTTTCTACAAATGTAAATAGAGTGCTTGAGTGTTATGCTGTGATTCTGATTTAATGTCCTGGTTTAAAACAGGGTCTTACCAATTTTTACAGTTGAAACAAAGTTAATAATGCTAATGTCAAAGACAGCTGGAGCAGGAATTTGCCTTTGCAGAGCAATTGATTGCAGACAATTGTTTTCCTACAGCAGTCAGTCTGAAAGCCAAGTATCAGCTGCCACATGGAGGATTGAGAAGTTTCTCTGTAAGGATTCTGCCTTAAATTCTGTTTTATAGGGAAACCAGAGTTGCCTAGACAGCCAGGTTCAACTGCACAATATGAAGCAGAGGCATCCCAGCTGGAGCAGTCTTCAGAAAGTGCACCTACTGATACAGAATCCCCACACAGCAGCAGTACTGATGCAAATAACTTTTTTCACTCTCTGGACTGGAAAGGTACAGGTTGTAACTGCTTGGTTTATGTTTGTTTTGTATGCCTTTCAGTGAATGCTTAAGCTTTCTTATGCAGCAAAAGTCCCTAATTCACTAACCATGAAGAAAAGCTATTTAAAGAGTGAGCTCTGCTGAATAACAAGAAGTTATTCTGCTTCTTTTGGATAAACACCAAGGAAGGGGGTTTGGTGTTGAGTATAACTTAAATGCTGAGCTAAATCTTTCTTTTTCTGTAAAAATCTTAACCTTAAAGGTCTGCTAGGAAGCTTTTCACTCCCACAGCCCCACTTTGGCTGAGGAACAGAGGAAACAAAGTAGTCTAGTCAGTGGGGTCCAGATCAGTAAGTAGGACTTAGAAAATGTAATTTTATAGCACATGTGTAACTCCCCTTTCTGAGTGCTGTTTTGTTGGCAAAAGGGTCAACAGCTGCTTATGCTTCCATTGAGTGGAGCAGCAATTACTGAGAAATCTTACAAGCTCTAAGTGGCACAATGAGCTGAGGTTAATGTTGAAGTCAGTCTCATTTTGAAAAGGTCTTAATACCTACCATTGTGGGGTGGCAAACAGGGTAGTCAGCTGTTGCTTTGATTGCCCTGTGGAGAGGTGGTAGGCAACTTAGTTCCTTTTTCATCAATTCTTACTTGGGTTTTTGTTAGGAATTGATTTCGTGTGGTGTCACCACGAAAGTCTCTCTTACTCGAATCAGAAGAATAATCCTGGTAATCTAAAGATGTTGTTTTTTTTTTTTCTTAAAGAAGGAAAAACTCCAGAAAGTGGAATAGAGGACAGTTCATCTAAAAATGATCGTGTTCAGCTATCTGATGACAGGGAAGAGAGTGATCCTTCAGATGAGGAATTCCCTACATTTGCAGATGAAGGAAGTGCAGTAATTGTTGATGAAAAAGACTCTACTCCAGAAGGAGAGTTGCTTTTTGAAGCCAGTTTTGAAGCTCCATCTGCACCATTACAAAAACCTCTCCCTGAAGAGAATGTAGACTTGCTGGGACTAGACTCTGATATTTCAGCAGAACAGAAACAGCCTATCTCAGAAATAAACTCTTCACCAAGTAATGCAGACTTGCTGAACAATCTGTTTGTGAGTAGTGTGTCACAGGTTTCAGAAGAGTCCACTGGAGATCTTCTTGGACAAGGAACAGATTTTTTTTTCAGCGGTCAGTGTCCAACTGCTACTCAGGGTACATCTTCATCCGCAGCCATGTCTTCAGGTATGTGAGTTTAACGTCACTTCGTGTCACCTGGGCAACACTTGAAAACTGCTGCTTGCATTGTGCTTAGAAAATGAGTACCATGTTTCAACAGTATGGTGAAGACATGTCTGTCCATAGTAAGACTATGGATAGAATAGGTGTTGTTTTTGCATGAAGTTGAGAAATACCTGTACTTTATCCAGGTATTCTGTAATGTTGCCAGCATCCTGGCAAATTTTAAACTCTGTTAACAGAAAAGTATCAAATTTTGAATTTTAAGGAGATTCAGTATCTTAAAGAATTCTTAACTTTCCCATATGAATGTTACATGCTAGTTCCTTTCCTAAATCCATAACTTTCCTTACTAAGGCATAGAATTGTCATAACCTACTGCTTTCTTGAACTTTGTGTAAAGCAATGGCATTAGATGTACTGAGCTGTGCTGCTTAGGGCAAATGTCTGCGTGGGATTTTTAAGTGTTAATCACATAAGCTGAGCAGCTGGAAATCCTGTAGATTATTGTTCAAACCAGTAGCATAATGATACTGCTAAAAGATGTTTTCTTGCTGGTTTTACTGATGTTGTTGGCAGGTCAGTATCCTTAAAGGGAACGCTACATGGTGCTATTTGGTATTTAAACAAGGTGTCTTAGTTCGGAGGTTCTGTTCTTCTTAGCAGTGGATACTGTCACATTGCTGAAGTTTTGGGAATAACAATTCCCAATAACTTCACATTGCTGAAGTTTTGGGAATAACAATTCTCTGCCTGAAATTAACGGTAAGATGTCTGGGAATGTTAGTTGCATAACCTGGGAAACTATTACAAGGTTTTGTTTGTTTGCACAAAGATAATTCAGGAGACTAAAAGCTTTTATCTATAGACAACTGAAAAGTATTTTTTATAGAGCATTTAGATGATTTAAAATACTTGCTTATTTTAAGGCAGTTCACTGTTGAACTTTGTTACTGTGGTCAGTGAAGAATCTAGATTTCTAAAGAAGGGCAACATTATTACTTTATCTGTCTTTAACCATGTCTACTGCATGAAACACCCGAGCAGTAGTCACATACCACATTCTTGTAGTCATTCTCATTCAATGTATTTCATTGTACTGTATTAAGAGAAAGGTAATTGCAGGAGTGAGAATAATTGGCCACTGTTATATTTTGGCTTGCACAACAAACTTACACTTGAGGTTTTGTTTACGTGTGATGCTACAGTAAGTTTACTTGAAATGTTACTGAGTCCTGTACGATATGGTCATTACCTGAGGATGTGCTGGGGTATTACAGCAAGATTATTCCTTCTCTTCAGCTTCTGAGTGAATCTGGCAGGACTCCCCGGGCTCTTGAGGGCTTTTGACCCTAGAGGGCAGCAGAAACAGGAAGATCTAAAGCTGTGATTCCAGCTGACTGTCACATGTTACTCCATGCTGACTATAAATACTCTTCCAGTTAGTTTTTTCTTCACTGGGATCACTAGAGACCTGCTGAAGTCTTACTTCTATTGGTTTTCATTCTTGGGTTGACGTGCTTTCTGCCCCGGAATTGCCAATGCCTTCAAGTCTAAATGGTAGTGTGAATGTTTTACTTGATATTCTTTTAAGTAGAATAATAGTCCATTTTTGTCAAATTTGTTGCAAGTTTGGTGTTATAGAGCATTTAACAAATGTAATTCTTCTGTGCGTATGCAGATGGTCACTCAAACTTAAGATGGGTCTTAAATGAATGAAATTAACAATATTATTGAATTGTATCCAGTCTTGGTAAGAATTTATGTTTGAAGACATAGCTGTTCATATTATGTATGGCTGAGAGCCTTTTTGTATCAATGTGAAAGTTCATTTGTCTAGAGGAAGGAACAGGTTACTCTGCCACAAAAAATTCTCAGAAGGCTGTTGCAGTTACTAACATGAACTTTGCTTTTTGTCTGTGCCCCTAGAGGACTAATGCTTTTCAGCTTCATTTGTTCTGCAATTTGTCATAAGATTTTTGTTTTCTGCTTCTTTTTCAGCCGATCCATTTGACCCATTCACAATGTCATCAAGTTCAGAGAATCAAACCCTGTCTGGTCCAGATCTCTTTGGGGACTTCCTTAATCCAACCTCAACATCTACAGCTAATACAGTTCCTTCCACTCAAAGTTCACTTCCACCTTCTTCCAGCTCAGATTTCTTAAATTTAGGTAAGTGTGCTTCTGGTATCTGTTTCTCAAGTTTCCTCTCCTCTGTGTGTTTGTCTTTCAGCTTAGTCAAGGTGGATTAGCGTCTTAATACATCCACTTGCTGTGTTTGCTGTTTTAATTCTGGAAGTGTATTCTGGAAGTGCAGATGCAAATGCACCAAGAAGAAAGTGTTTCCTGTATAATGTCATGCTATTACTTGTGATGTGAGATTTCTAGTATTGCTAACCATATGTTAGGAGTTGAAGTTTCCTCTCAATGATCTTAAAACTGAGGCTACACAAACATCTGCAAACTTACTTTATAGACGATAGTATGCTATGTTGACTGTATTCAGATTTTAAAGATTTTCTGGAAACCTTGGAAAAATGAAATGAGCAGTCAAATTATAATATAGCCAGTTCTTTAAGTGCAAACTGAGGCTAGCTTGCACCTTCTTGACCTGAATGCATTGTAAGTTCTAAGTATATTACTTTCTAAGTAATATACTTAGAAAGTATGTTATGTAATACTCTAATCTTATTTGTTTCACTTCTCTGATGTATTCTTGGCGAAGCCTTTTCCTCATGCATTTATTTTAAAATCTCTTAATCTTTAAACAAAAAACTTTGTGATATGTTCAGACTTCCCATCATTCTTTAAAGAGAAACAGGCACCCCCAAAAATGGTGGAGTGGTAGAGCCACTAGTGTTACAGCTTTTTAAAATCTGACTTTGAAAAGATAAAGTGTGGGTTCTTTCCATGGGAATATGAGTTGTGGTCAATCTGTAAGCTCTTCTCTCCTTCTCTCTCGTTCCCCCTCTTTCTGTACAGGTCCTTCCCACAGGATACACTCTTGTAAGAATAGGAGTCTCTATAGGGTACTGTCCTTTAGGAAAAGATTGCTGCATGGACATGATTCTTCCCCACGCTGCAGCTCCTGCCAGGAACCTGCTGCTGTGCAAGCTGCTCTCCCTGGGCTGTGGCTTCATCCAGGCTATGTCCACCCTTGTGTAGGGTCCTCCACAGGCTGCAGTGTGAATATTTGTTCTACTGTAGTCTTTCCCACATGCTGTGAGGGAATCTGTGCTCTGGCATCTGGAGCACCTCCTCCTATTCCTTCTCCGCTGACCTTGATGTCTGCAGGGCTGTTTCTCTCATGCTTCTCTCCCTTCTCTTACAAAAGCTGGGCAGCATTTCTTGCCTTTTCTAACATGTTTCCCCAAAGATGCCACCATCTAGTTTGAGAGGCTCAGCTGTGCCTTGGCCTTGTGGTGAGTCTGTTGGAGCTGGCTCTGTCCAACACTGAAGTCCAGGCCTCTCCTCACACAGACTCCTACTTATAATGTGCAGGTAGCTAGGCAGGGTGGTATCACACACCTTAGCCTGAATCCAGAGTGATTTCTTCCCACGGCTTGTTGCATGCAGCTTTAAACATGCCTCCTGTTGTTTAGCAGTTGCTCTAGTTGACCCTGCCTCTGAGTGTTAGCCACAGATAAACTGGAGAGAAAAAATGCAGTATTTGTCTGACTGATGGGAGGGCTTCCTCTTTGACATAAAAGGCTACCCAGCTGATTGCTGTCTCTGCCATATGGTTAATCATTATATTCCAGCTGTGGTTGATTCTGCTGAAAAGATTCCACTTGCTCCGTCCTTCACAATATTTTTATTGTGTCCTGTAGATAGTAATAGGTGTATGTTTCAGTTGTATACTTGTATAGCTGCCAGTTTTGTTACTATTCCTGTCAGTGCATGAGGTTACCAAACATGGTAAATTTTTTGCTCAATATTAGGTTTGATCAATACTGATCTGTGGATCATTATCTCCACCAGATTCTGCAGCTGGGATGGGGTGACCCTGGATGTACAGACAGACTGGGGAATGAGAGGCTGGAGAGCAGCTCCATGGAAAGGGACCTGGGGTTTTTGGTCGATGGCAAGTTGAATTTGAACCAGCAGTGCCCTGGCAGCCAGCAGGGTCACCCATGTCCTGGGTGCATCAGGCACAGCATCACCAGCTGGTCAAGGGGTGGGGATTTTCCTGCTCTGCTCTGCACTGGGTGGCCTCACCTCCAGTGCTGGGGTCAATTTTAGGTGCCACAATATAAAAAAAGACGTTAGGTTATTAGAGAGTGTCCAGTGAAGGACCATGAGGATGGTGAAGGCCTTGAGGGGAAGCCGTCTGAGGAGCAGCTGAGGTTGCTTGGTCTGTTCAGCCTGGAGGAGACTGAGGGTAAACCTCATGGCAGTTTACAACTTCCTTGTGATGAGGAGGAGCAGGCACTGATCTGATCTCTGTGGTGACAGTGACAGGAGCCGAGGGAATGGCCTCAAGGTGTGTCGGGGGAGGTTAAGGCTGGATATCAGGAAAAGGTTCTTTTAAGAGGCTGGTTGGGCACTGTAACAGTGGGAAGTGGTCACGGCACCAGCCTGATGAGAGTTCCCGAAGTGCTTGGAAAACACTCTCAGGCACGTGGTGTGATTCTTGGTGCTGTCCTGTGCAGTGCCAGGACTCCATGATCCTTGTGGTTCCCTTGCAACTCAGCGTATTTTATGATCTCAGCCAAAACCTAATTCACTTGGGAGGCAGGGGCCTCTGGAGATTGTCTAGTTGACATGCTCAGAGCAGGCTCAAGTAAAACAGGCTCTTCAGGACCTTGTCCTTCCTGAATTTTAGTACTTCCAGGGATGTAGACTCTACAGCTGGGCAGCTGTGGCAGTGTTGGAGAGATCTTAGAGGAAAAAAAAGTATTTTTTAATGGAGTTCGCTGTGTTTCGGTTTGTGCCCATTGCCTTTTATGCTTCCACTAGGCAACACAGACAAAAGTCTGTCTCAGTCTTTTTTTGTTTCTTAACATTAAGGGTTTTTACACATAAGAGTGTTGCCAGTTCTTTTCTCCCAGCAAAATAGTACCAGAACGTTCGTATCAGAGAGGAGACAGAAAACCCTTTTATGTATTAAATTTAAGTTGGAAAAATAAAAGAAAATTAGTATTTCTCTTCAGTAAATGTTTATCTGCAACCTTAAGGAGACCACCATCAATGTTCAGCTGTTAATAACATTTGAGCAAGTACAAAATAAAAAGGAATATTTTTCCATCTGACATCAATGCTTATTGTTTTATGCCTACTCCATCTGATTTTGCTTGATAGCTTGCACCCTGGTAAGTGCATTAGGATACCTGCTATTTTAATGTCATTTCTGGAGCTTTCTGTCAACATAGAAAAAGTTACTTAGAATGTACCTATTTTTTCTTCAGCCTGCTGTTTTACAGTGATTTCCCAGTATTTCTCTATTGATATGCAGTCTTTAAAAACTGTATGGAAGTGGAGGAACTGGGGTAACATTTCATACTCCTTTATATTTATCTTTCAAATGGGAGCTTTTATCTGTGTTTAGCTGAAATGATGTATGTATTTGAACCTTTATCATTCTATCCAGTTACGGGTATCAATTTTATCAGGTAAGTTAGGAATATTAATAGTTATATTGCTTTTAATGTGAAATTGTGAATTCTGAAGGCATAAGATCACTAGTAACTGGAGAATAAAGGACAAATAAGAACATGTTCTCAAATGACATATTTGGAAGAATTGTGCTAAGTGAGCAGAAGAAAGTGGAAACATGAGGTCATTAAAGTGAGAAAAAAAACCTAAAAACACATTAGTAGTAATGTCAGTGACCATTCAAAATAATCTGTGGTAGTGAGATTTGATGAATCTACTGTTGGAGCAGTCATAAGTGTCTAGAATCAAATTTTAGTGATGGATAAGCTTTTTTTAGTAGTTAGTAATAAATGATTACTAAACTGCTACAGATACCAGGAGTAAAGCTGTTCCAGTGAACCCAAGTTCAATATTTAGAATTTTAACCTTTTATTTCTCAAATGTTGCCTTGATATTTAAAATCTTCGAAGTTTTAAAATGAAAGATAGTTCTTATATAATATCTGGTCTCTTAAGGCATTGTGTCCTGCAATAGGAAAATATGCTGTTGCTACTAAACAGCTGTGTATTAACGAGGTAACTTCATTTTCTTTTGGATTTTTCAAGTAGCAGATAATCTTTAAAGCAGGTTGAGTCATAAATGTATTTCCTGCAAAGACAGCAGGAGATTGGAAGGTGATCAAAAGAAACCTGAGTGATCAGTTTAGTTTTCTCCTGAGTAGAAGTTAGTTTCGGTGAACTTGTGTTCTCAGACAGGCTTTAGACAAGGTTGAAAGAACCTTGCATCATACTAAACCAGCCTCTTGGTTCACAGAAAATCCTGTTGTCTGTGATTAAAGGATTTCCTGTAGACATGACAAGTTAAATAAAGAAAACCTTATGTGAAGTTGTGTGTAGGATATAGTAGAATGCAGCAGGTCTCTTATTTTGGGAAGCTGGGAAGTGTGATCTGATTACCAGCAAATTATTCTTGCATCTTAGCTTGGTTTGAGCAGTGTTACTAGAGAACACAGTTTTTTGCCCTGACCTCCAGTGGTTCGCTGCTGTATGGTTAAAGATTATCAATATGCATATTAAAAAACTTAAGAGACAACCAGGAATGGATCTGCATGCCTATGATAATTGCTTCCATTTTTGGAATATTTGGCTCCAGTTCATGTTTAACCATTTCTTTATGTATTCTGCTCCTTTATCTTAATGTGTCTGTATGAACTCTAGTGTGCCAGTTATAAAAATGTGGATTCAGTATGTGGCCTCATCACACCTCTTTAGAATATGTAGAAGTCAGAGTATCATGTTAATAACACTATTTCTTGATGTTAAAATCTGACATAATGTCCAGGTTGTAGAACCAAAAAGAAGATAGCATAAGAATAAACAGTTTCAGGAGGAATAGGTTATCTGTTCAGTATATTGTACATTGCCTTGTTTCAGATTTTTGTGGTAAGTGTAGTGGATGTATATGAGCTTCTGCTATTAATAGTGAATTTACTGCAGTACATAGCAGTAGGCTACTTCCTGCTTAGTTCAGGGTGGGTGAGGTGATGAACTTGACTGCTCTTAAGTCAACTGTTATAAAACAGCTGATTCCCATAGTATGTTCTCAATCCTCCAAGTACATTAAACTGTAATTTAATTTATTCTTACTTCTCTCAACTTGTTTTCATAATAGTTAATTTAATAAGTTGTTAATTTTCTTACGCCCCTGTAAAAAACTTTTAATAGTAGAGATTGTTGGGCAAAATAATTTCTAGTCTAAAAATAAATATTAATTCAAGGCCTCCTTATCTTTTGAGAGTGGCATATGATACAATGAGTTCTAAAGTGGCAAATAAGTGTGGTTAATAGCCAGTGACACTGCTGTGTAGCAGATGTCTGGGGTCCTGAGTAATGAAGCATATAGGTACTGTTTGCCCATGGTTTCTGAGGCAGGGAGATGAAGCTTGGGTCTGGAGAAAGTGCTGGAAATTGTGCATCCTTCTTGCATTTTATTCTGGTACTTTCCTTCATGTGCAGCAGAGAATACTGCTGGAATACAGGCGTTCAGCAGATACTCGTTGCACAGTATTTGATATGCTCACTTTGCAGCTGTAAGATCTAATTATAAATAGTATTACTAGATTGAGGTACTAGGGGGTATTTAATGAGCTTTTAATTATTTCCTTAATTAAGAGACTTTGATATCAATATTCAGAATGTAAAGTTGAGGAGGTGAGAGAAGTGAGAGGCCATGATATAGTAGTTGAAACATTCAAAGCCTCAAAATGTCACTGCTTTTGTAAGGATGGCTGGTTTAACTTTCTAAACCCTGTGTCTATGAAATGTCTTAGAGCACCACTAAATGTATTGGTTTTACTGAAATACCACCTCTCCCTCTAGCACTGACTGGTGCCATAGCATTAAAGTAGGGGTTACATTCAAAAGCTGTCCTGCTTCCCTGTGAGTCTCCACAAGCTGTGCTCAAGGAGAATGCTCAGAGTTGGCATGCAGCTTTGAGTCTTCCATACATAGCATATCTCATTCTGAGGATGGCTCACCTCATAGTGCATGTGAGTGAGTAACTGGGAAGTCATTTGCAAGTGTCAGGGATGGCAGTTACACCTTTAGGTGGGATGTGACATTTTCCAGGAGCTAGCGGAAGCACCCTTGCGTGTTTTTAAATACGACTTTTTCATTTAGATGGCATGGTTCTTTTGTTTTGCATATAGAAAAGTTTTTTTAGTCCATGAAGCTAGATAGTCTTAACCTTTTCCCAGAAAAAAATGACTCTTCCTGTATCCTGCTCCTCAGTTGTATGCATTCATTCATGTGTTATGCCTAAAAGGGTGCATTAGTTGTCCAAGAAGCACATTTGTCACAAGAGGCGTGGGTTAGGCAAACCTGCAGTTTGACCTGGCTTCACATGTGTAGCATCGAGACTGCTGAGTGATAAAGGGCACCATTCATGGAGCACTGCTGCTCTCTTCTTACCTGCTGTGTTGTCAGAGACCAAGTGTGCCCTAGATCCATACCTGAGCTGGTCCTTTTGGTCAAGAGACCTAAGCTGTTCAATTCATAGCATTGTCTGTGCATGAAAATATCTTACCTAGGAAGTGTGTGGGATGTTTTAAAATAGAAGTGCAGGAATTCCAGTGGTAAAACCCTTCTAAATTCCAGTGGTAAAACAGGAGTTTTTTAAGACTGTTTAAGACTGCACAATTGTTACCAAGAAATTTAGGCAAGCTGTGTAGCTGACAATATGGTCCACATTCTGTTGGTATTGGCAAAATGTGTATTATTATGATGGCTTTCTTAAACATAAAAACGTTTCTTTTTTCTTCTGTAGGTGGTTTGACACCAGAGCCACCTAAAATATCATCTTCTACAAGCCACCCAGATCTTTTAAGTGGATGGGATTCTTGGGCGGATTCCTCAACCAGCAGTGCAGCGTCACCACAGCTGAAGCCTGTTTGTGAAGGTACACTGAAATTAAATCTTTCCATGAGAGGAATACTCCAGACTTGGTCAGTTTAATCACCTGAAAATGCTGAACATGCCTTCATGCATTTTTACTTTGTTGCTTAAATGCTTCTTTAATAAGGCACTGGTGTGGTTTTTCAGATTTAGGTTCAAGACACAGGAATTAAATTGTTTCAATTCTCTATAGTAATGGTGCTTCTTGTTATGGTAAAAGATGTTGTGAAGCAGAGCATGAGGTGGAGATATTACTTTTATTCTTTCTCTCAATTTTTAAACAGACCAGGTATGTGATGTGTCTTCTTATTATACAGGCCAAGCTTTTACCACTGGAAGCCAGTCCAGTGTGTCTTCAGGTCTGTCTTTCAGCCAGGTGAAATCTCAGAACTTTGATCCTTTTGCTGATCTTGCCAATCTGGGATCTGGCCTTCCAGGTAAGATCTTACTTTTGATAGACAATACCTGGTGCTTTTACCGTTTGGTTTGCTTCTTGTACCAATAAATGTTACTGATAGCCTATAAAGGAAAGTGTTTCTGTTTAATTGTTAACAACCAGCCTGAGGTGTTTGCTGAGAGCTGGTAAGAAATAAAAGATTGAATCTTACAGATACTGTGTGAAACATCCAAAATAATATTTCAGAAGATACCTACAGCTGTGATACAGAAACAATATAAATAATCAATGCTTCAGAATCTAGTTGAGATGGTGAGAGAAACCAGGAGTTGCTGATTAAGTAACTGAGCATGAGGTTTCTGACCTAGTATCAGTTAATGAAGGATTTAGAATGAAAGCTGTAATAAATTAGTTAAATTTGTTAGTTCCAAAGTGACAGTTGTTTTCCTGTTAATTCAGTACTTTCCTTTGATTTCAGTAGACCTTCATAGCTCTACTACTCACATATACCACGTTTGTAAGATAAGCACAAATCAAGCCCATATATGTACAACAGTACCAAAAGCATTATTGAACATCTGTCACTTTGCAGTGGAGGGCACAAGGAGTTATGGAAGATAAGACACATTGCAGAGTAACACTTATTCCAGCGTGTTTTATTGGCTTGAAATTCAGGAATTAGCCCTGCAGCATTCTCAAAAGAGCTAGAAAAACGAAGGGCAGTGAAAAGAGCTGAGGTCCTTGCATTTCAGGACCCACACTGCCATAACAAATGTGACCAGCTGCCCAGAGTACAAGGAACGATTCAGAACAGCTTAGTGTTACTGAATCGCAGAAATGTATTTTTCACTTAACTTGGAGCTGATGAAGGTTTTACCCTGTTGCCTTGGCAGTTAGCATTGTGTATTGAACTGAGTGCCAGTGGAATTCTTATGGAAACATTAGGTAACACGCACTGTTTGACTTCCTGATGTTGTTTGTGCGTAATCACTGCAAAATTCTGGTGTTAAAGCAGTACGAGGCTGCTTTGCAGGAAACAATTTTCACAAATTTTCTAGCTTAATAGTTCATGTTAATACAGATTGTTAATACAGATTGTTAAATCTACAGATAGTGTGACAGTAAAAAAGTCGATTTATCTTTGACTTGAAGATGTGCATATTGCACATGCTGCATCCAACAAAAGAAATCAAACTAATTTTATCAGGACTTAGGTCAATTCATTACTCTTTCAGTTAACTTTCAATAGGAAAAATGGCTGCATTAAAAAGTAGCCCTGTGTCACTGTCCCAGTTAATGTTTTCAGGCTTGAAATGAATTTTCAAGGCATCACAAGAACTGGAATTCAGTCTGTGTTGTATTTTTCATAGCAGTTTTTTGGCTTCCACATGCAAGACATTGTTCTGGAAGAAAATTTCTGAGAGTACAAGGTGCTTAAATAGGGATGCTATCTAAACACAAAAGAAACAGTAGCAAAAAGTAGTTAGTAGCTGTGTATTTGGGTAGTAGTAGGATATCAACAGTGTCCTGTGCTGGTTGGTGTTGTCAGACTCTTCTTTAGGAATGGTCATGCATCAGAAAGTAGGAGTGTGGTGTTGAAAAGTTTCTGTGAACAGTGAGGCATTGACTCGTCCTACAGGAAGAATTTGTGGGCCTTGAAAACTGGAATAATGAATGTAGAATACTTTGAAATAATAAGAGAGAAAGATAATTTTTCAGTATGCAGGGTTATTTACTCTGACTAGTAACAATTTTTTATTCTGTAAATTTCCCAAGTTCAGTCAATGACTGAAGGCTGAGTTGACTACAATTGAGTGATTTCATGAAGAACAGTACATTGCTAGATTTCTTTAGGTGTTGTATTGCAGTACTGGATTTTATCAGGTGTGGTATTTTAAGATACAGTATGGTATCTTGTACATGACCCTGTGCAAGTTAGAACTATGAGCAGCCTCTAAAAAAGAGAGGTGTCAGGAGAGCTGAAGTGTGAAGAGCCATTTTTGAAAGAGCAAACCAAGTTTACATTGCTGTGTATACCCAGACGAGCTTGGCCTATACCACAGCAGGGTGCTTACAGTATCTCCTGCAGGCTGCAGTGCTTTTCTTCCTCATGTGCAATATTCCCTGTGAATGCTGTTGTAGAATAATCTTCTCATCTTCTGTAAACAGTAGTATGAGGAATCACTAGAGACTTTGGAAGCATTCACCTGAAAATGTTCAGTCTGTTACCTTTTCTTGTAATTAGTGATTTACTGTGCACTGCATGTTAGCAGAAGTATAATGAAGTGGGAATTAGAACTATTGTCACTTCATTATCTCCTGGCCTGACACATGCCTGACCCTTCAGACAAGAGTGCATGCTTCTGCTAAAACAGTCAGTTGAGACCTTGAGTTGTAAGAGAAGACTTCCAGTAATGCCTCCAGCTCTTGCCAAGTTACTTTTTAATGAGACTCTTAACTTTACCCCCACTTTCCTGTTATGTTTTCTCTTGTATGGTAGTATCACTGTGAGTTACGGGGTTGTAAGTCAAGACCAAACTGTCTTACTTGTGTTAAACAGGTGACAGGCACTGAACTGAACTAACTTAGTGTTTATTGTTAGGTTCGTCCACTGGTGGAGTCTTGGGTAGTGGATTCAATCAGAAGACCACTCCATCTCAGAAGCTGGGAAATCAGTGGCAGAAATCCCACAAACCACAAAGTACTTCATGGCAGCCCCCAACTAAGTCCAGCACTGCAGCTAAGCCCAACTACACAGTAAACTTGAGTGTAATTGGAGGACGAGAAGAAAGAGGAGTCAGAGCCCCAGGCTTTGGTAAGTTTCCTGAATGCATATTACTTCTGACATCCTGTATGAAGTTAGTCAAGTGTGCTGTTACCTGCAGAAGCTCTTCCAACTTCATACTCTTGTTTACATTTAGGTTGTCTCTATAGAAAACAGAAAAAGACTTGAGAAATCTGGTATCCTGCTTTTCCAAAGCTATCCCAGTACATAGCAGACAAGCTGACGATGGCATAAGTTTGGGCATAAAGTCTCAAGGCTATATTCACTCACCCACATGGGTACTGGTTTTATATCACTGAGTTTAGAAAGGAAAATTTGATCCTTCTGGGGAGAGGTGGTTGATAATGTTATTTCATGTTTGTGATACACAGGTAGAGTGATGCAGTGTTTTTCCTGGCTGAAGATAGCTAGTCTTGAGAAAGACTGAGGTTAAAATTATTGAAAATTCTTGTGTTTGAAAGAGATAGGGGGACAGGACCAGGTGAAATCATATGGTCCTTTAAGATGTTCCAACTGAATAGGCAAACCTAGAATTACAGGAATAAGCTTGGCTGAAATTGGAAAATTTTATTTTTTGGCGTATTGGTATTAGGATTATGCCTCCCTTAAACTGGAATATTAGTGAACAGCTGGTACCTCTTTAAATTGAAATTATTCTGTTGATCCATGTCTGGAAAAAGATGTCAGGATCAAGAGGCAGTGGGCATAGGCTGCAGCATGGGAAAGTCTGTAGAACAAGGCAAAAAATCAATTGACATGATGAAGTGCTGTAACAGGACCTCAGCTGGACAAAGACCTAACAAAGATACCTAGTTGTCCCTGCTTTGAGTGGAGATTGGACTAGATAACATTCAGAGGCCTCTTCAGAGCTCAGTTATTCTACAGTTCTCTGAATTTGTTGGTTCTGTAATAAATATTCATGTTGTTATTTTATCCCTTCATTATTCTCTGTAAATTTTAACATACTTAGATGTTGACTACATATTTTCAACTAGAGTATTGAGTATATGGTTACTTGAAAAACTGCTGCATAGCACTTAGAACTAACTTAAAATGGAAAAATGGAACCATTTCCAAAATCATGGTTAGATGTGTGCTCCCTCAAATCTACTTAATTTTTTAAAAAATGAGGACATGCAAGTATTTAGTCAGAGGTTATCATGTGAGGTTGTCTGCTCTGCTGGAGTGAAAGTTTGTTAATGATCCCTTTTATTTCTCATCTTAGTCTTATGGCATTTGTTGTCACTGAAGGATACTTATCATGGTAGTGATACATCATCCAGGTATATCTAAGTGTAATGTATTTCCCCTGTTAACGTATTGTCCTGTGTGGCTTTTCATTTAGTGTTTTTTCTCCTTTCATAGGTCAAAAGCCAAAAGTTTCAGAAAATGACTTTGAGGATCTCTTGTCTAATCAAGGTTTTTCAGCAAAATCTGATAAAAAGGGACCAAAGACAATTGCTGAGATGAGAAAACAAGAGATGGCGAAAGATATGGACCCCTTGAAACTCAAGGTTGGTTTAACAGTGGTTTTGATTTAACTGAAAATCTGATCTTATGCTTAGTACTGCTGATAACAGAGCAGAAGGGTACAATGACTAAGAGAAACTAATGGTCATGGTTTAGAAAGTATGGATTTAGCTGATAATACAAAAATATGTTTTAAAGCTGTCTTCAGGGTGACCATGTATTTTCATTTACTGGTTTACAAGTGCTGCTGCTGTCCTAAGAAATTACTAGAAGGTGCAGTTCTGGAGATAGGATATGTAACTAGTTTGGGAGGTGTTCCTTGCTATTCAGATTTTTTTTTCTTTTTTTTGACGCATTAGTCACTGTTAACTTCACATATTAATATACTTTCAGTTTGGTAGTCTTTATGGTGGTTTAAAAAAATTTGTAAAAGGACTTTAAAGGGATGCTGAAATTTGTTTTCACTCTGCCTGAAGCAAGAGTGCATAGCTTGCAGGGTACCTTTTAACACAAATAGTTAGCAATGGAAATAAAGAGGTATTTAGTTACCATCCTCACTGGTGATAAAAGGGTAGAGATGTTCATACTGTGTAAGTGTTCAATGAAAACACTGTATCCCTAAATCACGGTTTGAACATTGCTGTTAAAGTCTGAAAAGTTACTCTAATTGGCTTTGAGGATATCTAAAGAACACTTCAGTTTGTGCACCTCTGCAGGTTGCTTAAGTAAATATTAAATATTAAGAGACAAGATCTTTTGTACAGAGCTTGTACAAAAGAAGTTTTAAAATATATTTACACTTTGGTACAAATAAAGTAATAATGTCAGTGGCTATGCCCTGACAAGGACAAGATTAATGTAATATCTAATTGTAACAGATGTTTTTAATTACTTCTGTCAACTCTCTTGCCATTAATTATACAGGGGTTTGTAATGTGTAACTATCTCAGTAATTTCTCTTGCAATAACTGAATTTCTGCAATAAATTAGTGAGTTCCGTAGTGGTAGATGCAAAATATTTCTTTTTGGGTGGCTGACAAAATTGAATTTGGGGAGCGCAGTACTCGAGTCTTGATTGTGTAGTCTTGCAAAGAGTGAAGACTATGTTTCTGGAGGCAGAGCATGCATACAGTGCTACATTCAGTTCTGTATATTCTGATTTTCCCAGATTCTTGAATGGATTGAAGGAAAGGAGAGAAATATCAGAGCATTAATATCCACTCTTCATACAGTGCTTTGGGAAGGGGAAAATAAGTGGAAACCAGTCAGCATGGCAGATTTAGTTACTCCTGAACAAGTAAAGAAGTACTACAGGAGAGCAGTGCTTGTGGTTCATCCTGATAAGGTGAGTGTGTTCCTCTGACCTTCTTTATTTCAGAAGGAATACAAACTGCTTTTACCACACCATACTGGTAACTGGCAAATGCTTTGCTTCTCAATCAGCACCCTGGATGCTCTTCACTTTGCTTTCATTGTCTCCTGAATGTGGTGTTATACTGCATTCAGGTAGTATATGATTATTGTTGTTATCCTGACACAGCACAGAATTCAACAGAGAAGTGTTAACAAATGAAAGATGCCGTGAAGGTTGTACTGAACACCAAAGTCAGTTATGCTAGGTTCTGACTGACAGCTGGCAGATTTAATGCTGATTAGTGGAATAGTGGTTTACTGAGCAGTAGTCTAAATCATATGTTGTCTTGTGTCCATAACAAAAAAAACAACACAGTCTTTGTGTTTTTATTTAATCCCTTCTGTCCTTCAGTGTTCTTGGCCATGTGATTTCTTCCACCGTTGTGGTTTTTTTAGGTGCTCTCTGTAAGCCCCTTAATACATCAGTGTCAGAATGCAGCTCTCTTCAAGGCATATTCATCTTCCTTGTTCTTTTATTCTGCCACTTACCCATTAAAGCACTCTCTAAAAGGGTCAATAAAGTACTGCGTCTGGCAAAAGTGAAGCAGCAGGAGAAAGGGAAGGATGCTGGACGGGGCCTCTGGGGCTTCCCTTTTATGTTGGAGAGAACCATCTTTTGAGACTGGATCTTTATTAACCATGAGGGTTGGGTTCTGTGGGCTCAGAGTCAGGGCTGCTGTGAAACAGGCAGGGAATCAGGACCATACTGTCTTTGAGTATGGAAGCAAGCACAGCGGAAGTGCTATGTCAGTCATGTTGAATCTTGACATCATTTACAACCAGCAAAAGATTTTTCTCCAGGGAATCCCATCCAAAAGAAGTTGTCTTAAATAGGACTCAGATTTTATCCTTGTACACTACTGCAAGATCTCTCAGGAAGCAATTCCAAAAATTACTTAATTTGATTATTAAGTAATAATAACTGAAACTGTTTATGAAAAGAACAGGTTTGAAAACTGTTTTTAGCTAAGTTTCAATTATTTATGAATTATACTGAAAGCTTGAAGGTAATGTTAGGAAACCAAGGATTTGGATTTGTTTAAAATGCTCATGGCAAGGTTTGGATAAGGTTGGAGAGAGTTCTGTGTCTGTAAAATTATTTTCACAAAGTAATCTATAGTTGTTGAATAAGACAGCAGATATGAAAGGGATGGTATCTTTTCTAAGTGACCTAATTCCTAGTATTTTTATGCTTATGGTGCACTCTCTTTGTTTCCAGGCCACGGGACAACCTTATGAGCAATATGCCAAAATGATCTTCATGGAGTTGAATGATGCGTGGTCAGAGTTTGAAAACCAGGGATCAAAGTCCCTTTTCTGAAACTTCACCTTTCACAGAACTGCTTCCAGAAACTGAAGCTGGCCATTATGACTTTTTTGCGCCTAAGATTTATGAAGCGCTTTTCCATGATTTCAGCACAGTTTCTAGTCATGCACTTAAATGTGGGGATGTATTTTGTAAGATGTAGAGTACAAAGCATTACATAGATGCATTAAGGAAAAAGCTGCTGAGTACCTGTAGAAATCACGGTTTGGGAGTAAAGGTTTCTCTTCAGTTTTGTAAAAGAAAAACAGAATTTTAATGAAGCTAAATAATTCCTGATAGGCTAGTATTAGTTATAAATCATTCCAACTTAATTCATCTTTGCTGAACCTCTACCTTTCCAAATTTGTCTGTTACTTTGAGTAGTTTTGTGATTAAATTTTGTTGTTTGGTGCCTGTCGCCTTCTTTGAAGTGCTTTAGTTAGCAGCAGTGAATTTGCTTGGCTTATCTCAAACCTAAGGATGTATATTTTCATCTGTATTTTATATAATCAATCTGATAATCATTCTGTAAATAATGTTTTCTGGTAATATCTTTGTTCCTTACGATAGAGTAACAGTTCGTGGGAAAGTCAGAGAGGGTTGTTCTTGATTTCTTTTTTTTTAAGCATATCATGAATCTAAAAAGAAATTTTGGCTTTAAAGTCTGCATGTTCCTGCTGTTTTGTTATTTATTATTAACCTCTTGAAGGCAGTACTCTGATCTGTGCTTATTTTCCTAGTTCTTTGAATGGTGTCTCTTGCTTCTGATTTCAGGGGAACATTCCTTTCATTGCATTTCAGATAATCTGATAGAAACTCTGCTACTCTGAAACTTGAAGTGTAAGCACAAACCTTTTATTGTGCTTTGATTTGTCCGAGTATTAAATCACTGATTATCATCTGGAGAGCATTTAAAGTGCTTTAACACATTTTGCTGCATGTTTGAACTTCTGTATTTTTGAGATACGCATGGCATCAGTGTATGTGAAAACATGGCGTATCTTGGTAGACTGTTGAATTTCTGCTCACCCATTTCCATGTGCTGCTTAGTGCAAGATGAGTAGAGACACAGCTTGGAAACAAAACCTGCCATGTTTTCTCATCCCTATTCAGAAGGCACTTTTTAGCTAGTGCTGGGGTAGATGATGCAAATGACCAATGACTGTTATATTCTGTGTAATAACAAAACACAATTTTCCTATCAAGTTGAAAATGTTGAAAATTAGCGCTGGGGTATTAAATCTTCAGTAGCAGTCTCTTGATACAGTACAGTTGGGCATTCAAGGGGATATTTTGATCACTTGCCTTTTTGTACATTTTGCATTCTTAACTGAGAGGGAAGCTGTATTATTAGCAGAGGTAACTGTTCAGCTGAGCAACATCTGAACAGGAAACACGAGATTCTAATGCCACCAGAACCACCAGTGTTGGATGAAATTTTCCACTGCTGCACCAGCCTGAGATGGGTTAGAGACTGCTGAACACTTGCAATATCTAGTCTCTAGCTCTGATACAACACACTTAGTTACTAACCTCTGATCAAAGGTGTTGTTTGTGTATATTTGCATATATATTCAGCTGCTGTGATTTTTTTATTTTCTTTTTTTTAAGATGAAGCTATGATCAGTTATGGATCAGGAAGGTTATATATTATTCATAGCTGCTGTTGTATTTCATTTATTGCTTTGAAGCTGTCTTGAATCTCAGTAGCTTTCTTCATAAAAGTATGTGACTTGCTGTCTGATTTAAAGTAGCTGATCTTTTTTCCTTTGGACACTTCATTAATTGTTTGTGTATGTGTTCTGCATCCATGGAGATTAAAGGCTTCTGCTGGTGGGATAGGTTTGTGTTCTGCATCCATGGAGATTAAAGGCTTCTGCTGGTGGGATAGGTTTGTGGGAGACTGGCATGGCTCTTTACAGTTGTAGGGCAAAAGCTATCTGTTAATAGGTTTAAAAAGACAGAGATATATAATGACTTTGACTGTAGTCCTATATACGTTTAAGAGATAAAGCATTTCTTAGAGAGCTGCTTAGAGTAAGGAAGGAGTGCTTTAAAAATCCACATTCATTCAGCACATACAGGCAACTCAGTTTTGAGGCATACATCTTCAATTGCTCTTTTCTTGAAATATGTGTTTAAAAAATTAAAACATGAAAATTGGGAGGGAAATATCTTTCTCTGCTTCGTACATTTGGTAGCATTTTCTGGATGATGTCTGCATTAATCTTTTTTAAATTTCTCTACACTTGCTTGCAAAATTTTCTTTAAACATCAGAGAAGAACCTTAGGTGTGATTTTTAAGTAAGCAGGGAAAATATGAATGCAAATATTTTACCTGGAACTGAAGATCTCTTGAAATTAGCTTGCTCTTTTTAAAGTTTTGGAAAATCAAGAAGTTTGGCTATGGATTCTTCCAAGAGCCATTAGATAATTACTGAGTCTTCAGACAGAACTGCTCAGCTTATTTTATGACTTAGTCAGTTCTGGTTTTCAGTGGGGGGACTGGCTGATTTCTCTATCCTGCTCCTTTCTACATTATTGAATTTTGCTGGTAAGAATCTGGGGGAGGCTCAGTTTGATAAACCATTAAATCTTGGCAATGTAACTATTTCGGTTAAGGTGTTTTTTTTTTGGTAACTGCCATTTTTCTGTGTTACATACAAGAATGTGCAAACAATGGGGATTTCATTAAGGTTCTGTAAGCAAACTGTAATTTGGAAATTAAAAAAAGTTCAAGTAGTGAATGTGAACATAATAAACTGAAGTTTTGTTTTCTGTGAAAAAGAAAGCAGCATGAGACCTGCTAAAGGTGTTTCGTAGTGTAAGGCTTATGTATTAGTTACAAGAACATGCGAAGAGGGAAGTTAAAGTACATTTTGTATGAATGTGTATTGAGCCTTAATGCTGCTTCTATAGAAGAGAGTAATTTGGAAGAAAAAGTCCAGCAGTTCTGTATGAATTCATCTTAAAACAGTAATAAAAAATTGTAGAAAATTTGGGAATGAGGGCTTTTCAACCTTTAGCATGCTTTGCACTTGGTCGCTAATTATCTGTGTGCCCCGTGGACTAGGAGTGCACTCAAATGATTACACACACATTTCACTGCAGCTGTATTCTTAGTATCCACAAACTGAAAAGCTTTTAGAACAAGCTTCAGGAAAAATGATTGATTTAATCAGAGACTTGGCTGGATTCTCTCTTTGCTTAAAATGTGTGTTTTCCATTCACTTTAGTTGTTCATTGCACTGTTAAGTTTTGACATGTTGAAGCTGTGCCCTGAAAGCTGGACTTTGTATTTGCTTCTGCTAGCTGTGAAGCTTGAAGCCGAGGTAACTGGGTGTTGCCAGCAGGTCGATATTGTGCCTACCAGACTTTGTGTGTGGCACTTGAGGTTCTCTTATGAAGCACCTCCTTGACTCTTGCAGCAACTCATGGTGCCTGCTGGCCCATGTTGGTTGTTCCTCTGTCTGGTAACACCACCTGACTAATGTCATGCAGTGTTTGCAGCCTACCAGGGCTCACTGTCCAAAAGTATGTAGGCTGACATGGTTATTGCAAGAACAAAGGAAAACAGCACAAGCTAGATTAAAGGAAGAGTACAGAAGAACACCAGGCCTCTAAAGTACATCTGAAATACTGTTTTCTAGTTCTCTCTCCACTGACCTATTGCTACCTACCTCTGCTAAAAACAGGTCTAGACTAATAGAACCCAGTTTGCAGCCTGCTTTTCCAGCCCTGTTAGAATGCTACTGACTGACTGTAGCAGTTAGGAGTACCAAGTCTTTAGCTTTTTTTTTTCCCCAGACGTTTCTATAAATCACAAAATAAAAATAATTGGGAAGGTTTCCACTAGTTATCTTTTAGTTAAATTGCTTGTGTTACATTGGTTGTAGATCTGTGGAGTCCAGCAACATAACTTATAAAACAGATCTGTGTAGAAGAGTTGGTGTTCAGAGTCTGCATGGCTGGAGTCTGCCTAATAGAGATAAGTGATGTATTTTAACTGTGTTGAAGGAAATCAGTTGGTGTCTTCAACTTCAGGCATGCCTGTTCTGTGTTTCCTAGTGCTGTCAGAGTTCCTTAGGAGCACGAAAAAGCATTAGTGGTTAGTTAGACATAAAGCCTAGAAGGAAAATTTCCTTGACATTGTCATTTGGGTCAAGTTCAGCTATTTTGCTAATCAATGGTAGTTTATTCAGCAAGTACAGAACAGAAAACCTCCAACAGTGCTGATGAAATACATTTTCTTAGAACAGTGGCAGAGTCCACATATGCATACTTGAGAGTAGCTAGTGCTCATGAAAATTGCCTTGTTTACCTCCATTTCCTTCATAATTCTGGATAGTTCCTCCCATTTTGTCTTGCCAAGCACAGAGCAACAGTTCTTTCTGAAAGCTACATGCACAAGATTAATATTTTGCACAAACCAAAGCGGAGTTTGAGCGTAACAGAAATCTCATCAGGCCTTTGGGGCTGCTGGGTTCCATGGACCATTCCAGCTCCCAAGGTCAGACTGCAGTTTCCCTAGCAGTGGCAGTGTATTTGCACACTTGCTGGCTGCTGCATTCTCTGCTGCTCGCGGAAGTGTTTCAAGGATAGCATAAATGTGGAAACCCTTGTTGCTCCTCAGCTGTGTCCTTAATGGTCTAACAATTGCAATGTAACGGCTGCTTTGTAAATAAGTTCAAATTAATCTTGTATGAGTGAGTTGATGTTTTCTTGCAGGTGATTGACCTGCGGCAGCTGTAAAAGGAATGTATCATTTCCCACCCTTTGAGCCTGTCCCTGGTGCAGAGCAGCTCTCGTACACAGAAGCCCAGTGACGAGGAGCTGAGCTCTGGTTCTGACCTTGATCAATCTTGCAGTGCTTGCTTACTCTCTCTTTGGGTGAGCTCATCATGGACTGCAGTTTAGACTGTGTTAAGTTTCCAACATATGCTTCAAAAATATGAATAGAGTAATTTTTATGAAGGATACATATTGTCATAGAAGCTTTTATTACCAAAAGGGGATTAAGAGGCATCGTGAGAACTCCCAAAACTCTTTAGTGGAATGTACTGTATATTTGCAATGTAGATTTCTAGAAGTGATTGTCATCTCTCCTAAGGCCTTGGCTTACTCTGAGGTCCTTATTGTATTTACCTGTAGTTGTGATTGTGCTTTCAATACCTGTGTTTTTGTTTCTGGTTTGGAGTGTGCGTAAGGACAGAACAGACACTCAAGTTCTGGTTTTGTCATCTTTCAGGAAATGCAATGTACTGTGTAATTTTGCTACTGGTGAAATGAAACTTATACCTGTATGTATATAAGGTAAAACAGTCAAATTGAGCCTTGTTTAAAAGTAGATTTAATGTTTGGTACCATGTCCTTGAACAGAGTATTTTGCTTTGAAATGTATTACAATTTAACTAGTGATCAATTAAAACAAACAAAATAACTTCGTATGTTTCCTTCTTTATTAAGGGAGAAATGGCCTGAACACCCAAAGCATTTCCACTTCCTCTTCCAGAACAATATGTAAATGTTAGAGAAATGGTTCATATTAGTATGTTCAGGTTGACATACTGTTGACATAGCACCTGTTTAGGAGCAAAGTGGCTCTTCAGAAGTGTCTCTTCTGTTGGGAAGGCGTTTCTGCAGTGTGCCCTGGGGTTTGGCAGCTGCATTTTCCAAGTGCCTGCATTGGACTATGGGGCTTCTTGCACAGGATCTGGTGCAGTGCTCTTCCGTTGCCCAAGGGAAGCTCTGGCCTAAGTGTGTAGCAGTAATCAAAAGGAAGAGAGCAGGACCGCATGGACACGACTGAGGCAGGAAAGAGGAATGGGCAGGCTGTAGAGGTGGAGGAGAGACACATCCAGCAATGAAGGACTGCAGATGGCAGTAATCTGAGGGAATATGGCATGGCAAAGGCTGAGCTGCTGCTGGAAGTGTACTGACATGGTGCCCAGAAGCATCTTTTGACTCCATACTCTGAAACCAGGATGGGCAAGCAGGATCTTCTGTAAGTGGGAACAAGCCACTCGGTGACATGGAGAAAGTTTATTTTAAAGTTAAAAGCACAGAACTATAGGATTACCATTGGGGATCCCCAAGGAGAAGGGTGAAAAACAGGGATGAGAGAAGAGAATGGACAGGCATGACCAAAGAAGGATGGGTGAAAATGCATGAGACAAGAAAGAGAAGCACTAGCAAGGAAACCAAATTCTCTTATTAGGGAAAGGCCATTGCTACTCAATAATGTTTTTCATATTCTGCTTACTACTTTGAAGTATCTGATGGGTTTACAAGAACTGATGATAGCTTATTCCGCGACAAGATAATAAAAGACCTTTCTTCACATACAGAACATACTGCCACTTTTGCTGCTAATCAACTTATTACTAACATGCAATGATGCTGAAAAATGTATTGATACCTAATTCTGGTCCTTCACCACTGCAGCCAAGAAGGATATTGGTAGTCAAGTGCATCTTCCTTTGCCATATGCAAGGTTCTGGCTACTCTAACATGTATTTAGAAAGGCTTGAGTTGGGTGAACACAGCAGATAGAGTCAACCTAGCAAGCATCTGTAATTACACCAGGTAGGCAGAATGCATTACAAATTAAAATGGCCATAAATTCAGTATTAAGCAGAGCAAACAAAACAGAGAATGGGGGAGTTAAAAAGGGCAGGAGAAACACTGTGTACTGTGTTGTGCAGAGCAGCCTCTAGCAATCACAACTTTCCAAGTCTGTACTTGCCGATACCTGATCTGGTTACTGTAGCATTGGAGAGAATTTGATTTGCCCTGCCTCAGCACTGCCTCTCGTGCAAGGGTGAGAGGAGAACTAGCAGATTTTTGGGCAAAAAAACACTGAAGAAGGGAAAATGGAATGTGTAGGTAGGTGATCGATCCCTTTTATTACAAACCTATAAGGAACTCATCTCCTTTAATCTGTAAAGCTCCTGGAGTGCTTGGGTCCTAATCAAAGATCAGGGCACACACAAAATAATGGCTGTGAACTTTTCTGGTATATAATGCTGCTGACAGACCCAAGAGTTAAGTAGCTATCTGTGTGTGGGTGTTAGGGGGCTCACATTTATTAAAGCCGTTATTAATTGGTGAACTGCAACTCTTCCTTCTGTGTGCATGGCTCTGGTGTGCAGCAGGACAGCACAAGTACTCTGCAGGAGATGGGATAGTCAGTCACTGCCTTGCTGACAATATGCAATGTGTTCAGCACAGTTCTAATGTGCAAGAAGATACCTAAAGGAACAGCTCATCCAGCTTGCCCAGGAAGCTAATTTAAACGAGAAACCACTGTTTGCCATTGCAAGGATGTTGCTGTGTGTGCTGTGAAGCGCTGAGTGTTCCATAGCTTAGTTTTGAGTTTGGTGCTCCCACTGGGTCTGCTTCTCTCCTGATCCCTGCTAGCCTAGTCCTGCCAGTCTCATTAGGAAGCTCAAAAATGCTGCAGCCAGTGTTCCTAGATGCTGGTAGTGGAGTGTTTGACCCAAAGACTTTCCTCTTGTCACCGGTTCCAAGATTTCATCTTTCTCTGGGCTTCTGGAATTTCTAAAGCAATGGATTCACTAGACTTCATGTGGAAAGTGATCTTCAGTGAAGCAGAACCAGAAACTGTCAACCTACAGCAGTTAGCTGCTCTGATGTGTTGTAGCTCTTTCTTTCTTGCAGTACACCTGCTCTGTCAACATCCTTGCTGTGGCTCACCTTAGAGGCAAATAAGGAGCCAGGTTCTGTACTAGGGATGTATGAACCACAAGAACTGGATTTCTATGTGTTTTTTCAATGGATTGAATTAAGGCTGTTGAACCCGATTCTGTGTATTTCCATGCTGAGACAGTTTTACATCCTATGGCTAAACTTGCCTCTCGTGCCTTTTCTGACTCGTCATGAAATCAGGGATGAATGCAGGGGTTTTAAAATTTTCGTTTTGTTACCAACAGGTTTTTTCTCAACTATCTTCACTGTGGAAGCTGTCCTCCCTTTTTCTTCCCCCACTCACTTCTCACTAGGCTTTTCTGCTGCTCGTACCACCGTGAGCCTAACGCCTGTTAGACCTGGAAATTCCCCATCTGCTTCTGTGCACCTGCTGCTGCTGCTGCCCCACATATGCAAGGTATGAGCCTCTGCCAGACCTCTTTGTGTCTTCTCCTGTGTGTGGGACATCATGAGGACCACATCTCCCATGGAGAGTTGAACTGCAATTGTTTACCATCTCCAGATGAAAAAAAGGATGCTTGGGGGTTTCTTTTAAAATCTTCCTAGGAATTCATCCAAGCGGGAGAGGCAGAAGGGATGTCATTCTGTACTCTGCTTTTTCTAATGGGGGCAGCTCTTCTTGGCCTGTCCTCGGCCCACCACCCCTCTGCCCTGTGTCCCCTTGTGGTGGCGGGCAACTGCATTGCTCCCCTGAATAAAATGCACCTCACTTCATGTGGAGTTATTTATCATCAGTAATCACGTTTCTTTGTTTTGATTGCCATCTGCTGGCAGAATGACGTGTTCGTCACCATTTCAGACTTGCACCACATGGGTTTTTTAATACTAAGCATTTTGAATGTGTTTATGCAGTTTGTATTTGATTGTTGCAAAAAAGGGATGCTTTTGGATGACTGAATTCTCAGGCTGACAATGCCTGAGGCAGAGCTCACAGTTCTCTGGAGCTGGAAGAGCAGCAGAGGCAGCCAGCTCCTCTACCCAAGCTCTGCTGGGGAATGTGCTGGGCATCTTCTCCCGTTTCCAGATGAGGCCCACCATAAATGCCACAAAATTCATCTGGTCAACATGCTGAATACTTATACTTAGGTTCTGAATCAAGTTCTGTCCTGGAAAGTTTCCTGTCTGGAAAAAAATTGTCCACAACTTCAAAAGAAAATTGATGTGCATTTCTTCATCCTTGTGAAGGATGATATAAAACTCATCTTAAATGACAGAAATTCACAAGGATTTGATACCAACAAGACCAAACTTAAATGCAAAGTCTGAGTTTTACCTGGATGAATTATTGCAAACTGCATCTTTAATACGATCAAGCATCTTGTGTAGGGTAAATAAAATCAGATGAGTTTCAACTTTTAATTCCATTGCTGTCAAGTGTGTCTGCTTCAACTGTGAAATTATGAATGCAATCCTTAATTTCAGTGCTATGCAAATAGTATTAGAAGATTACTTCTGATGCTGGAAGATCAGAATCTGCTGAATTTTTCAGCAGATTTTTAGCATTGGCTGGAATTCCTGTTGCTGTGATCCATGGTGGCATTTAACACTTCATATCCTTTTCCATAGACAGACTGAAATGAAAATACATTTCCCCAAGACATTTCTCCTAGCAGTGTTTGCAATTTCTGCAGAAGCATGTAAGGAAGGGGATGTTAGAAGACCATGCACCTACCAGAATTGTGAAATGAAGCTCCAGTTCTGCAGAGCACTGGTGTACCTTTCTGTCCCTTAACAGGACAAAGGCTGGATCAGTTTTAATGATCTCCACTGGACAATGCACAGGAGAAGGCACACATTCACCTACTGTGCCAACTGTGTCCTCCTGCCAGACCAACCTCTGCATTTGTTTCCAGGAAGTCACTAGAGTTCAAGGTAAAAGAAGCCAAACAATTTTTTCCTTATCTTTCTCTCATAAATTGCTTGAGTCTTCGGCATTTTCCCTCTCTACTTTGCTCTTGTGACATGCCACCTGAAGTACTCTGTCCATCTCTGTAGTTCCCAGCATAAGGATATGAACCTGTTGGAGTGAATTCCAAGGAGGCCACAGAGATGATCAGAGGATGGAAGCAGCTCTGCTATGGAGAGCTGGGGTTTTTCAGCATGGAAAGAGAAGTCTCCAAGGTGACCTCACGGTGGCCTTCCAGCACCTAAAGGGAGCTTACGAAAAGGAGGGAGAGGGACTTCAGAAAGGGCATGTAGTGACAGGACAAGGGGCAGGAGTTTTCTTGGAGTCCAAGAGCCTGGACATGTCCTGGCTTCATGGTGGGCACAGCATTGCTCCTGAACTGGCTCTTCCAACATAAGAAAAGGAAAAGAGCAAGGAGCTTGTCCTAAAAGGCACAACAACCTCTAACACTAGTTACTTCATCAATATCTTGCCTTATCCCTTCCTGTACATTGCTTATTGGCATTCCATGGCCTTTTTCCAGGAAAATGCTTTGTTTATAATGTCTGATATTTTTGTTCTTGTTCTTGGGTATGTTTGGGAAGATCTTCATATGTATCAACCTGCGCATACATAAACTGGTAGTTTATACTTGTCTGCTGTGGGTCCACAGGATTAATTATGCTGTGATTATTTAGGTTTGCTGTTGCTCTGTATAAGACACAATTTCTTAGGAAGGAAGCACAACACAATTTCACAAGCTAAATAAAACTTTCACTAAAAGATGTTTGAGGCAATAGCTTTAAAAAAAAAATTTCAAAGCTACAGGACAAGAGTAGGCACTGGCCATAAGACAATTTTGCTCTTGCAGGTAAGACAAGCTAGACAGTAACTGTCTAAGGTCAATTGCAGGTGATGCATCTTAACAGATTTTGCAGAGGTGGCTAAAAACAAGCAAAGATTTAAGGTCTGACAACTTGAGGTCTAGTAAAGCAATGTTACGAAGCTCAAGGTGTGTTGTGAGTATGGTTGAGCTACAAAGATACAATTTCTAGGTGAGAAAAGGCAAGTCCAAGGCCTCTTAAGACATGAAATGGCAGAAATTCTGCTTTCAGTGATACATTTTTGAAGCATAAACATGCACTTTCTTCTGTAAGGAATTTCCAAGAGTTACAAGGCATTAACTCCTGGAAACAACCTACAGTACCATGGACTTTGCGATGGGAGGCCAATACTTCTGATAACTTAGGCAGGTTCAAAAAAACCTAAGGTTTTTAGATTTCAGTGCCTTTACTACAGGCCCTACAGGCCTCCATAATTCCTAAGGTTTGACTGTGTCTGAAGTAATGTTTGCCCTTGTTTTACACATCCAATTATTGATGCTGAAGCAATTTATTTTTGGAGCAATGAGCATGAGCAAGAAAGCAGCCTGGCACTCTAGGCAAATGTGTAGTGAGGCAGAGCCTTGTTTTCAGATATGTGGCTTTTGCAGAATTATCTGCTTATCGATCTCCACAACGCCAGAGTCATCTGAAATAGTAGTGATTTATCTATTTATCTCACTATGGCATTTTTTGAAATCTGAAGTGATTCCCCTGACATTAAGTACAGCTGCAGTCATGCCTCCCCTTATCTTTTTAGCTACAACTCAGGTTTCCACAGCAGTGACTGGCCAGTGCTGTGGGGTCCCTGGCTTGGGCACGTGTCTCTTTGGTGACACATGGGCACTGTGCTGCCTTTGCCACCTGGGCTGTGCTCCCCAGCCAAGTCCAGGAGTGGGTCTGCAGGAGGCCTCAAGCCTTCATGGCGGAGAGAGAGAATTTCTGTGGCATTAGCAAGGTGCAGCTTTCCCAGCAGGAGAGTTTAGTAAGAAAATTATGCTTTGCAGTTCTGTTTCTTGCTAAAGGGCAGAATAAATATTGATGTGCTAGTAAGGTCCAGCTGAGCTGTCTGAATAATCCTCTAATAAATTGTACAATAAAGAAGTGAATTCAGTGGGAGACCAGCTGTTTACACTGATCTGTAATTGATCTCTAGCAAATAACACATGCACTTAGAATCTTTCCTGCTTTCAATGTGGACCTTTCAGCCCTGGAGACATGGAGGATGAGATGGCACAAGCCATTTCCTGCCTCTCTACTTGCAATATCACAGGACCAGGACTAGGAGCATCCTGTGCAGTGGGAGCCACTGCTGGCCAATTGAACCTTGAGGCTCCGTGTGAGCAGTGTGCAGCTACTCAGCCCAGGGACTGCTGTCTGGCAGAAATACCTCACTGGGCAGAGCTGGTTCTGCTTCTGCTGTTGCAGACCCAGCTGAGAAGAGAGCTGGCTCTGCATTGCTGCAGGGGGACTGTTTGCAGGAGCTTGCTCTAGGGCTGCTGCAGGAAGCAGGGCAGCTCTGGGCTTCTGGCTACCTGCTGTGGTCTTGGACCTCTGACTTTTGGAAGCAAGGCACATGATAGCTGGGAATCTGCATACTGAACTAGGGACCCCGAACTAGATCCATCTGCCTTGTGTGGTCTGGACCTCTGGAAGAGAGTCTTTGTATGTTTATTCTTTTGGCTCCAGGGCTGTCATATCCTGGGGTGTCTGGAAAGCTTGATACAGTGTTTGTGGTGTTGTGAGCCTGAAGCTTTGGAAGAGCTGACCATGCAAATGCAGGTCTAATAGTTCAGCATCAGGGAAGGGATCTGCCCTTCTCCAGTGGCTGGTGTCATGGTGATGTACCTTTTTGTGCCATGGGACAAAGAACTAAATTAAAGGAACTGGCTGCCTTCAACCAGCCCTCTATGCCCTCCTGCTCCTCCTATTTCCCCCTGACCTACCTCATGCTTCGGTAGGAGACCAGAGGAACCTGCCTATTGTTGTGTGTCCTGTAAATCTTGTCCCAAATGTCTTGGAAAGGCCTGGTCCTGGTCCTTGTCCTGTCACAGCAGCTAAAAAGCAAGGGACACATGTTCCCCTTATGGTCCAAAGTTGTACTTCTTAAATCTTCTATGTGCCTTTCTGCAACAGACACACCTCTGTGAGGTACAAGAGCACAGCAGGCCCTGCTGCTCAGCCTGGTCTTTCATTGGTACCACAGAGGGACAGGCACTTCCCACAGGCTTCCCTCCTGCTGCCCTGCGTGTGACAATCACTCTGAGCTGCGGGGCAGGACACCTTTTAAAGCTTCCCACCCTCTGCTGAGGAGCTGCCCTGATGCTGGGCTGGAGGTCGCAGGGTGTGTGCCTAGCAGTGAGCACTGAGCGTGCTTTGGCCCCCGCGCAGGTTTTCTGTGTGTACTTTGGGGTGCTGGTGCACGCCGGGCTGTAAGGCTTGTTGGCTGCAAGCGATGCAGAGCCCTGGGTCGATGCACCCTGTCAGGGGTGCTGCTGACAGCGCTGCCTTCCCATCATTGCACAGCACGATCTGCCTCCTCCAAAGGGCTTAATCCGAGGCGAGCAGATGTGTTGGGAATGCAGAGCACGTTGCCATACGCATGGCCAGTTTTACTGCTAGGAAGGCTTTATTTAGTGCCTGCGAAATGAGATAAGCCAGACAGCGTTATGTCGGTATCAGTGGACAAAGGAATTGAAAGTAAGGGTTCTGCATAACAACCACAACAGCAAAACGATGCATCAAGTCTGATGTTAGATGATTCATAAAATAATTAGCGTTTCCAAGTGTGTCCTAATTTCAGACAACAGTGAAAATACAACAAGATGAGCAGAAAATGATGGGTTATGCTTTTGGAACAAGGCACTTTAATTTAGCCAGATGGGCCCAGATGTTTCCTCACACTCTGACTGAAATGATCACCTATTCAGAGAGATATGTTGTGGGAGAAACTGCAACAAAGATGCAAGAGGAAATTTTCCACAAGAAATGATTACATTAAGGAGACTTGAGGCAGCTCTTACTGCTCTAGTGAGGCCAATTGTGTATGAAAAGAGGAATATTTCACGTCTGACTTAAAGAGGTGCTTACTGCGGCTCACACTTCAGTTTGCATTTTGATCCAAGAAAGACTTTATAACCACTCTCCTCTCTCATCAACTGGTTTTGATTCCAAGTTTCCTTTTGGTCATCTGCTCTTTCTAGTGCTGGTTAATGCATGCAAATCCCTACTCTCTGTGCTTCAGCTTTCCTGATGAGTTTAATAACAGTGACTGCTTTTCTTCTAACCTGTTTTTAGAGTTTCAGTTTGGAGTTACACCCAAAAGAAATGGTTTTATATAATTGCAACATCTGACATGATCAACAAAATCAGAGATCTCTAGAAAGTGTCTCACACTGCAGAGGTCTCCCTTCTTCCCTGCAAATGCATTTGAAACTGCCAAGGGGTTACGTGTGTGTGAGGAGGTGTTAAGTATGTGTGCACCCATGTAGACGGGTCCATGTGAGACAAAGGACATTTAAGACTATTACCCTAGGAAGCTAGTTGTTGTTAGGAAGATACTGAGGCCATCAGGTCTGAAATGGGTCTGGGATGTTTGATCTGTCTGTCCTGAGTGCTCTCTTGCTCCCTGCACTCCTCCTTACTCTCTTGGCTGCAGTCAGTCATATGTGGTATGAGAAAGAGGTTTGGTTTGTTTTTCTGCTCCAGGCTGTGGTGCTCAGGTGCACAGCTGTGTGGAAATTGTCCTTGGACAGCCCTGACTGCATACCTCAGTATCCTGTTACTTGATCCTCTGCTTTGCTGTCCTTGTCCTTCCCTTTCACAGCTCAGTCCCCTCTCAGATAAACAGAACGTACATAAATGACACAGCAGGGCTGTGGCTGGGAAAGTGAGGCAACCAACTTCATCACTGTGAAAATCTTCTGAAGGAAACCTCACAACCCTGGGCATCAATTCTCTTGTTCCAAATGCTCTGAGAGTGAGGAAAAGGGGCCTCTGCCACCTGGCGTAGTCTTCAAAGTGCTCCACTGTCAGCCTCTGCATTGGAGCTGTGCTCTGAGAGCCCCACCACACACCAAGAAGTAGCTGATGGGCATTGGATGACAGGGGGTAAGGCCTCTGTCACTGCAGAGATGTTCACTGGGAGCCATGTACCCTTCCTGCATGAGCTGTATCTCAGTCCAGCTCAGCTGGAAAGGAAGGTAGGGTATAATTTTTTGGTGTTACACTAGTTAACGTTGTAGAGCAGTGTTTTTCTCACAGGTGTACATGACCCAGCTCCTCCATTGTTAGGTGCTAGTTCCTGCTAAACAGTTTTTCCTCAGGCTGGCAGGGCAAAAACCTACAATGAGATTCACTTCTTCCTTCTCCTCCCTCCTTGAGGTAAGTGTTTGTCCCAGGGATTTGGATTTGCTTTACAGCCAAACAGGAGACTACTTCCTGCAGCTAACTTAGGCCAGTGTGTTTCTCACCACATTCCTCAAATGCTGTTGCAGAATGGCAGAGGATCTGCACAAACAACAGTGTCTGAGATGGTGCTTGAGGCATGAGAAGCTGCTGCATCCATCAAACATAACCAGGTTCTTCCTGGGAAGAGATTCTCTAAAGGAGGACAGCAGACAGCTGGAACAGCAGTATCAACAAACATTTCTGTGGAGGCTTGCTCCTCCTCAGCTTGGCAGCTTTCCTCTGAGCCCCCATTGAGCACAACTGGTGTTCTGATTCTTCCTGGGGAGGCCTGTTTGCAGACCTCAAATTGTCTAGAGCTGTGCTGGTAGCATAATAGTCCCTGAGGTGAATGGTCTTATAGTTTCTATTCTTCATATAAGAAAAGCTTGAAGTTGTTAGTCAAATCTTTAGCTGTGCTCTGGATCCTTTTATTGTAGATTAACCAGTGAGAGCCCCAGTGGGCAGAGCTCATACGCATGTTCAGTTCTTTCAAGCAATGCTACAAGCACACAGCTGTTAAAAAAATAATCTTATGCAGGTTGTTACTCCTCACCATTCTGTCACACCTGTTACTTAGTAACTTAAAAAATCTCCTTTCTGCTGATGGGAATAAAGAGGATTTGTTTTTTCCCCTCTTTTGAGCAGGTTTCTGGGTAGGAGTTAGTTGAGCAGAAACAAAAATTTCACAAGCTCCAGGCCTGATCTTGGTGTAGGAAGCAGTACCCTCCCCACGCTCTCCCCAGGCAGCTGCAGCGCAGAGCAGATCAGCAAACGCAGCTGGGAAGAGAGGGAGGGAGGTGCAAAGACTCTCTGGACGTCCTCAGGCACTGTAGCTACACAGAAACATGAACCTGCCTTGAAATATGCCTTGATAGATGGTAACCTGCAGCTATTGCTACCACCGGACCTCAGAAGTGATGGATATTCATTTAGGAAACTGACTTCCCAGATAACTACCAATCCTTCCCTAAGCAGCTCTGCTACAATGCAGAGAAGTGCGTGAACCACAACTTCCAAATGGGGAATGCTTTTTGCATGCATCCTGGGATGTAGCAACATCATTCCCTCAGCTTTGGCAACCCAAATTACTGATGATCTGGACAACCTCTCCCTTGAGACTGCATCATCAGCTTTCCTCGGTTTTGTGTTTTTGTGCTTGGAAATACAGGGCGGTGAGAAGATGAGATAATGACACACTGCAGTGCTGTGAGACACAGCAGTTCCTCAGCAGATTCACAGGAAGTCTCCTAGGAGTGCAGATGCTGCTCAGATCTCTGGTTCATGTTGGTGTTCGAGCACTTAGCATACGAGATACTGCAAGAGTCACTGAATCCTCATCAAAGCAACTTCAAAAAGAGTGGCTTGACAATAAATCTGGACACAAGGGGTTCAGGCATTTCGAACCCTGGCATTCAGCAGCTGTTTCCTGGAGGGACTCCTCTAGGGGATCTGGTATTTCAGAGAACTCCTTTCAAAGCAAGAGTCAGTTGTTAAACCAGGCACAGGGGAGTCTGAATATTTATTCAGCCTTAGCTCTGCCCCTTTGAGCATGACACAGCAGCTCCCTATTGTGAACACCTGTCTGCTGTCAAATTAGCAGGACTGCAGCTTAGACAGGGAGTTGTGTTCACAGAAATCCTGAGAAGCAGCTTTTTCTATGCTGAAAACACTGCACTCTGCTTCCTGGAAACACAGAAACAGGCAAGAATGTATTTGGGCACTCTAGTTTCTTCAAAATATGTGCACATCCCATCACTGTTGGTAAAGGTATTGGATTGCCTCACTGGGTATAAACATGTTTGGGGTTTTTTGTTTGGTTTTTTTTTTTTGGATGCAGAAACAAAAATTCTTAAGCAGTTCTTAATTTCCAAAATAATTTTGGTTCATCATGAATTGTACAATGGTAAAACCTTCCAGTTAAAAGAGGCTGTCACTGCCCGTTTAGGACATGCCTTCTCACATAGGACAGGTGTCATTAAAGGCAAAAAGAAACTTTAAAAAACCAAACCAAAACACAAGATCAAGTCACTTTTATTAATGTTATCTGGTTACCAGGACACTTAGAGTTTGTGGGATACTATCAAAATGAAAATGTCATGGGTCCTCATCTCCACACACAGCTGCACCCTGGTCTGTCTCAGGTTCTGCAGAATGCTGCAGCTAGGGCTGCTTGCTGCTCCCAAAGTGTTGGTGAATCCCCTTCGGTGAGGGCAGTCCACACCCACACGATTACAATGAATGTTCTTGTACCACCTGAAATCCAGGCATGGACTGAGCCCTCTTCTCTCCAAAGGCTGGGAAGGAAATTGGCTTTAAACAGATGATCAAAGGCTGCCAAGCAGTTAGCACAAGTGGCGTCCTCGAGCCATGCCCACTGCCTGCCCTCCTGCACAATGGGCTGGGAAAGTGACCTGCCTGTGTTGTCATGGGGTGCCTGCTATGAATTATGAGGGCGTCTGCATGTGCCCTTCCGAGGGGCTTTCAGGGGCCAGGACAAGTGAGAGGCTCTGCACTTTCTGGCCTGGAGCTGTCTCCCTGAGACAAAGTCCTCTGGCAGAAGCATATGTGCCCCCTTCCACTGTCCCACCATCATGGGGACATCCAGTGTTTGGGAGAAAATATGCCTGAGCATCTCTACCAGAAACACGTTTCTGAGGGCTCCCCTGAGGAGAAACACCCCCTGATTTGGGTCAATGTTTCTACCCGCATTTTGCAAACAACTGTTGTGAGGATGTGATTTATTTCTGTAGGCCACCTGAAACAAGTCAAATGTACTCTAAAACAACAGAGAAACCCCTGCCACCCTGGATTATCTGTGCAATCAACCCCCGACAGATCCTCTAACAACAGTATCCTGTCTTCCTCCCTTTTCCCAGGTAGTGTCAGGTCTAACAGTAAGTGGATTTGGGAGTTCTTCTGTTTTAACAATATGATAATCATTCTTCCTCTGCCTTACTTCTAGCCTTTCCAGCCTTCAGAAAGGTCAAAAGTTTAATTCCTAAAGGACCTTAATGCGTATTTCTTTTGTATCTGAAGAACTGAATAAAATAGATGGTGATTTTTTTTGACACTGTATTTTGGGGACAATGTAAAACTTTCTTGTTAGTCTAGTTCCCCTGATATATCTGTACTGCATGGACTTCACAACTCCAGCAAGCAAAGAAGCTCTACCAACAAAAGGCATCTTTTGCCAGCTGGAGTACAGCATGTTTTGTCTGTGGTAACACACTTTTTAAACAGCACTACTCTGTGAAAAGAGAGGATGTAGCATCAATTTGGCAACAGCCAAACGTGCTGGAGGCGAGAGGTGTCAAAAAGTCCAGGGAGCTGTGTGCAAGAAGAAGGAGCAATGGAGAGCACAAGAGAGCTCAAGCGTGAGCTTAAGAGCCTCCATGGACAAACACAGAGCTGTGCCTTAGAGAGGATGCTGAGAGAAACTACCACAAGGACCTATGGGGCCTCTGGCTGAGGCTGTGAGGAGTTACTGGTATGACATGTGTGCCATGGAACTTCCTACCCTGCTGGAAAACTGCTGCAAACTGGAGGGAATTCACTTACTATGCCTTGATTTCTGTTCATCTGATTATGAGTTTTGTAAAGAGCAGGTTGTCCAGTGCCTGTTCTGACAAAAATCTGTCCCCAGTAAGGTTCATGGTATCTTTAGGCACCATGGTGAGTGCAGCCACAACAGAGATGGTCAAAACATCACTCGTGTTTTTTCAGACTTTGTAGGAAGGTGGAAAAGTGGGAGTCACTCCACAGCAGTGGTTGGATGACTGGTTCTGCTTGCATTGCATAGGTAAGAGGAGAGAGGTTGGTGCCTACTCTCCTCACTCCAGTCTCAGCAGGCATCACATCAACATGGTGATGACCCTAAATGTCAGGCAGTTTCATGAGGATGCAGAGCATGTGCTATTGTTTTAGCAGATTTCCCAGGTGCTGGTCTCTGGGTGAGAACTCAGTTCCAGGGGTTAGCTCAAGAGAAGGCAGGCTTTGCAAAGAAACTGAAATTAGAAATTATGTATTAAAAATGAACTGTGTATTGCAGCAGGTGAATTGAAATGAATGCATTATAAATAATAAATAGAATAAATAGCATGTGATTTAAATCCTATAAATATAACAGAAGGGAATACTTGTGTACCGAACATTTTGAAATCTTGAAAATGTTAAAATAACACAGATGGGTAGCCAAACATTGCACAGACTTCTGACGCAGCCCAGTTTTGTTACTTTGGTTTTACAAGAACTAGTCTGGCTTGTAGGCAGTTTGAGGGTAAAAATTAAAAAAAATCTACATTACTTCCATAGCTTCTTACTGAAGACCACATTCTCTGGTTCCTCTTTGATCCAGCTTAAACTGAAGATCTTAACACAATACTCATAATCCTTCAATGAAACGTAAGGCTCTGAAAGTAACGCAAAAATTTATTGCTTTTGCTACTTTCCTACTTCCCTTTTTGTTCACGCAGCTTGGGGATATAAACAGCTGCTCTTTGTTTTTGTTTGCCCAACACCCAAATCAGCAGATTTGGCCCATCTTTGAGTTTTCTATATTCTGCTGAAAAGTCTGCATTTTCCAGGCAGCCATCAATCTTGCATTCCTGCAGGAGTTCAGACTGAATCTGCCTGCCTGAAGGCACTACCAGGTGCTTTGCTCTTGCACCCCCTTTTGCCTCATGCCACTTCTGAAACGACACAGCTGTCCTTACAAGAGATCTCTGCTTCCATTTGTATCATCTGCACCAGCCCAGAAAGCATCTTATTCCCACTGCTTGTACAAACAGCTACATGGTAGTGCTCGCTGTATCCCATGGCAGGGGCAGTGGAGCTAGATCATCTTTCACGTCTTTTTCAACACAAACCATTCTGATGCTATGATTCTGTGATTTCACTGTAGTCCTTAAGTAAAGTCTCGGGCACTCATTTGAAAATATTTCCTTTAAATGGGGGATCACTGTGCCCTGGAGGCTTTGTGAAATAAAATTCTGTTGCATAGAATAGTAAAACAAGAAGCTCTGTCTGAAAGCATGCTATATCATATTGTCCTTTCCTTGATTTCCATGGAGTCTCCTGTTTCCTACAAGCTCCAAATTAAGATATTCTTTTTATCACGAAAATGTAACAAAGCTACTGCTTCACTTCAGCTCTTGGATTTAGAGATGTGTTGGTGTTCCTTTCCTGGAGCAGTTCTGACTGTTAATAGAACATTGTGTGCCACTCAGTGCCCAACCCTAAGACTGGCCCAGTGCAAATAATCAAAACTTCCCATAGAATAAAGTTCTTGTTCTGAGTCAAAAAGCAGGTCCTTCATTAATTTTACTGCCTTTTGCTCATGCTATTCTTATGATAGTAGTCCCCAGATGGCACTGTTTGGCCATTTAATGTTTTTATCTTGCCTGCTTTTTTTTTTTTTGAAGTTCATATGACACCTAGTCTTTGAAGAAATGCTATACATTCCCTCCATACAGAAGGAAGGGACTGCTTCCTAGGAGTCATGGCTTGATGATGGGATTATTTATTTCTTCTTGCTTTTAGGGTCTCCGCCATAGAAACGGCTTCATTCTTTTTGGATGTCAGAGTTCAGCAATTCTCTGTTCTCCCCGAGCCCCTTCCTCCCATGATAGATCTTCTCCTCTCTCACCTTTGAATGTTCTTCAAGCATTGCAGGCAGCAAGAAGCTGACAGCAAGGCCCTGCTGTACTTGGCTAGTTGGTATATCTTGTAGCACCATACTCACAACTTGCCATCTTTCTTTTCTGCTCCAGATTACTATACTTTTTCTGTCAAGGGTGTTAATGTTTCTTTCCTTTTTGTAATATCTTTTTTAGGACTGCTTCCATTGTTAAGTCACACTTCAAATACTTACTAGAAAACTAAGGTGACTTTGATACATTTTTCTCCAGACAGAATTTCAAGCTAATAAGGGACTTCTAAACAGTTAATGTCTACTAAGATTGCTACAGCTATGGTTTGAGAAAAAGCCAAAGAATAATTTCTCTTGTTGCATTCAAGTACTCAGTACTCAGGAGGGGGACCCAGAACCAGGGCCAGCAGAGGACAGAATGGACAGAAATGTTCAGGGAAGGAGGCATAGTGGCAGTGAAACCCATTCTCAGGTGGAAAGAATAAAGCTCCTCATCCAGTAAGGGAAATTATGAGCTTCAGAAAGAAAGAACTTCTCTGTTCAGTAAAGTCATGTTAAAACAACAAAATGAGGGAGACATACTTATTGGTACTGAGCTTGGGATTCTGAGGACTACCTGATTAAGAGAAGTTGAAGGTTTTAGGTCCTGACAGCAATAGCCCATTCAGAGGCTGGACTGATCCGTGCTGTCCTGTGGATGGTAACTTGTTTACATTTTTACTAGTGATTTTTGGCACAAGAATTAGAACTGGATTGTTTAAAGAGATGAGACTAATGATGCAACATCAGTTTCAGTAACCTAAAGTGGTAAGATTATGGTTTTGAGAATCAGCAGCCATTTGGGATCAGCTGGAAATACACATGTAGGAGAAACAAAATATGTGACAGCATGCCAGTTACAAAATGATCAGAGTACTGGTGGGGCACAGCTGGGAGAAATTCTTCGTATATGTAATGGCCATTGCCAGCAGAGAGGAAAGAGACTCTCAGGGTCACTCAGAACTACTGAGGCTTTCTTCAAAACACTGCGGGCAGTGCTGGTCTCTTGCAATATTGAAATGAGGCCCAGTGGGACAAACTATAGTCTTGGTGGGTGCAGCATAGCCAAAAGGGGCCAAAGTGCAGTGACAGAGTCCTCAACGAAGTTACCAATGCAGAGGGATGAAAAACCTGCAGGCAGTGAGAGGAGCTAAGATGGATGACATGAAGTTCTGGCACATGAACAAGGGATCACCAATATGCTGTGGGTGGAAATTCACAGCTTCCTAATAATTGCAATTCATCTTTTTGGAACAGTCTAAGAAGCCCAGATAACAACAAGATGGAGTGTGACAGGTGTAAGGAAGCCAGCATGTAAGACGACGGGAAAATGATGGTTTCAGTGTCTAAAGAGTGGCCTCCTCATCTATTTACCCATGCCATTTTGCCTGAAAAAAATAGATGTTATTTGTCATAGTTCATTCTTCCTTGTAGGGATTTTGGGATAGAGCATAATGACCGTTACAAGTAAATTAAAATTTAAGAAACCTCAAAAACAAAACGGAGGGAAAAGAACAACTAAAAAAATCTTGACCTGCTGTTGTACTTATTATACTGTGTGGTTTTGGTGTTCTGCCTATGTTGATAATTAAACTCAGTGGAGTCTGCTGCAGTTTAAAATGGAGTGGGAAAGGAAGACTCCTACTTTAATAAAAGAGGATACTCAGGTGCCTGCTCTAATAATACAGGCATTCAAGGAATGGAAAACCTTTCTTACTAAGGGCTGTATAGAAATCTCATCTTCTTGATAGTTTTGATTCTTGGTTATAGTAATTCTTGTGCTCATTGAAAGCTTTCAAAATCCATTAAAATGGACATAAAATAGTACTACTTTTTTTTTCTTTTTCTACTGTCAGGAACACTGGTGATCTTTGAAAATCTTCCAAAGGCTCAGCCAATTCCAGTGTTGCTGAGACCCAAGTCTTGTTCGTCATCAACATTTTGAGAAATCAGGCACTGAGAACAGCCTAAGTGAGAGAGAAGTTCCATGTAAGCTTTGTTTAATTTGATGGATATGCAGAAGCTGTTTTGGAAATGAAAAAAAGCTCAGACAAGGAAACTTTTTAAATTTACTAGTGCAGAAAAGGTTAACAGCCTGCAATCAGATGTAAGGAGTTCTTGACTGATTTTCTCTGGAAATAGGATTTAAAGGCTTATTTATAATGTCTCTATATGTCGCTGTCAGTCCATCTTAACATTTTATTCCCCTTATCAAGTACAAAGAAACATGCAGAGAGGCAGCAGTGTTGCATGACTTGAGGAAACAGGTGGCTGAGTAAGATGGAGAGCATCTATGAAAGGCTGGAAATGATTTTGAGCCTCTCAAGATTTGAATCAAACTTCACAATTTTTTTTGTTGATTTCAATCAGTAGACCTAGCTAGACAACTATGATTAAGCAATTACATTGTGATCATTGTGCGCTTGGCTGATGTTTGTTTTAAGGAAAATGGAAGACAATCCCAAGATGAATGGGCTGTCTGGATGAGAGCCACCAGGGGTAAGGTCAGGACTGAGCAGTGACTGGGGAAAGGTAATTCCAGCAGCGAGAGATCGTGACCACCAGCTCAATGATCACCTACTCCAAACAGACCCCAGGGTCAGACTGAGGGAAGAACTGTGCCTGAGGAATAATTAGCACGAGAAGTGAGAGATATAATAAGCAAATAGGGGGTTGAGTACTAATTAATGAAGAAGTCATGTAATCTGTAAGCAATAAATGGTGATACCTTTGTTTCTTAAAATGAACAGATGGTGTAAAGTTTTGATGATCAGGGAGTCATCCTTTTGTGGAATACTACCCAGCTCCCTCCTTTGCACAAACCAGAAAAAAGGCAGAAATACCTTGTGAGTATGCACACTGGGGAAGGAGCTCACAGTTGGGACAAGAGAAGCAGTAAAGCAGCTTCTGCCTTATTAGACCTTAGGAGTCCCTCAGGACACCACAGTCATCTCAATTATGAGGTGGGGGAAGCAAGAGGTCCAGCCATATAAAGAAATGAAACTGTAGAAAAGCTAGATGATTTTGTTTTTCTGCCTGGCTCTGTTTTCTTGGCATGGCTGCAGTGGTCAGATGTGAATACAGGGACAGGTAACTCAAATGTGGTAATGCAGATAGTTTGTCTCAGGAACCTTCTTCCATCAGGTAACACTGCACTAGGCTTGGCTTCCTGCGACCATTAAGGCAGGCTAAGTTCTCTCTGATCCCCTGTGCTCCTTCACATGGCATGCAACAGCTGACAGCTTCCCCCCATGGAAAACACAGCACTCTGCCGCTGCAGAAGCAAGCTGGGAAAACCCCAAAATCAATGGTCTTGGAGAGCTAGTTGATTCAGGGTGTGGAGGAGAGAGGGCCCAGCTGTGATGGGTATATCTGCATGGCAGGCTGTTACTCCATGACAAAGCTATCAGACCAAGAAGTGCTAAGTACTGGGCATTGAAAGAGATTTACCCTGAAAATATAAACACTTGAAAACCTTTTTCAGAACTTACTGATGCCAGGGCTAGATGATGCTGATTAATTACCCTAGGTGACCGAAGACAGCTAAGTTGCTGTTTCTTCCCCTCTCACAAACACTTTTGCTTAGGATAATTTACCAGCTGACCAGTTCTTGTTTCCCTGATCTCTCTGCAACAACTAACACATCTGATTAAGGCCCCTTGTATAGTTTCATCTTCTCCCTAGGCAATGATTTGGCTATTCAGCATGAAATTTGACAAAGTGCACACTTCAGTTAGCAAGCACACCAGCAGCCTGCACTCTCAACGCCTGCCAGCCTTCCTCACTCTCTTCTTTCTTAACTCAGACAGTTGAAGAGTGTCTGAGCATTCAGACGAGCAGGCTTATGATGCTGGGTTGGACAAGCAAAGCAATTCCCCGCAGTGAAAAGCAGCAAATAAAGACCTTTCTCCTCAAAACAAGTGCAGTAAGAGGTCAGAGAAGAAGCTGGTTTCTACAGCAAGAAGTGCTTACATTATACATTGGTATTTTTTAACACAATGTAGTGTTTAGCTAATAAAAAATATCTAGGCCTAAAGTAAATAAAGGCAGTGTTACTGAACACCTGGCCTGCAGGTGAATCACTTTCAAAAGAAGGCCTGGGCTTAGAGAGGGAGAGATGCAAGGCAAGAAGTCTACAAAGATAAAAAAAAGCTTTACTAGGATATTTTAGGAAGGTTATTTTAGTAAAGTCATATGTCATGGAAGAATGTAGCTACATTTCCTATTTCATTGCTGTAATTGTTTATCACCGTTGCTCATAGGGACTCTGGAAAAGAGGATTTCTGCATCATGAGAAATTCTCAGTAGGACAAAGACAATGTGACTAAAGAAAACCCTATAGCACTAGGCAGATCAGGCAAGCAAGGAGGGCTGGAGGGAGTTGAAGTCATCCCCTGCATGCTGAGTACAATGTACTAATGTCATAGAGAAGCAGGAGAAGGGAAATGTACTAATGCCAGTAGCTAAGCAGGAAAAGGGAAAGTCTGTTTCTTGCAGTTGCAGGGTGCAGTTGCTGGATTCCCTGGAAACCAAGATGAAAACATTTGGCTGGTGCACGTGGCCCTGGATGGGATGCTTTGGCACCTGATAAAGGGTCAGCTTACACCATAGGCAGTTTCCTTGATGGGGGCACTGACAAAGTCTGTTTGCTGTTTCCACTTCTCATTAAATCTAGAAAAACCTAGTATCACTGTGCTCCCTCTTCATCACCTATCTGAAAAATAGCTAAGGATGTCAGAAAGAGCAGGAGAGAGACTGTCAAACATAGAGCATGACTGCAAAACATTTTACTTTAGGAAGAATGAGCAGATAAGAAAATAAAATGGGATTAAAAGAGGGGACAACAAAGTAAGTAGGTAAAATTGTAGGGAGGAGAGATTATGGTTAGTTTTCATATGTGATGAAAAGATGTTGCTTCAGCTGAGCCTTGATTTGGCTCCTCCTCACAGTGCCTGCCCTGAAGGCTAGATGACTGGCATTACTCTAGCTTGTGGAGTCTGCTGACATTTGGAGGGATTTTCAGACACATGTTCTACCCGAATCAGTCCATCTTCTTAAGTGGTTTTGGAAGTTTTTCTTGAGGTTTCGCTCTTTTTCATTCATGTTTTAACCAGTCTATTTAGACTGAATGAAAACTAACCTGGAGTCACATCATTCCATGATCTTTTCTAACCAGCAGCACATGTGGGGTTCATGCTCAGTGATCCCAGTTTATGGCTGCAGCTCTGAGAGAACCTGCCCGGATGAGTGCACAAATGCAGCTCTAAAGCCAGGGCTTTCTTAAGCAGAAATTACTATTTACATCTCTGTACAACCCTGTGTAGAGGAGGGGGATGCAGATATTGCTACTAAACTGTGTAAGCTTTGAGTGCAAGGCTCTGGGGGAAACTAACGAGCAGCCTCTTTCTTCAATTAGTTCTCGTTCTGCAGCTTTGCTTCCCCTTCAAAAGCAAAGTAATCTCATACTGCGGCAAGTAACAAGTCTGCAGTCTACAGAAACAAACCAGGCTTTGGCTCCCTACAGCTCACCAGCTCAGGGGTTATCATGGGTTATCTTCTTCAGTGATCCCTGGTTGCCTCAATCTCAAATCCCATAAGCTCTGCAAGCATGGTTTCCAAAATAGCTAAATCTGAAGGCAGACTTCTGTGCATGTGTGCACATGTGCATATGTGCACAAAGACAGACAATTATTTGATAAAGATATTCTATCTTAACATGGGGGTTTTTTTCTATGTAATGAAATTCCTGTTCAGTGTCAGATTTCAGAAATGGGTTTACAATGCAGTGCTTCTGCTTTGTCTTTTGCCTCAGCAGCTACAAATCTCTGGAGGCTTTGCAGTGCACCAGAATGGAGGAGGGAGAGTCACACTTCAGCAGACAGTCTTTTATAACTTTTTCTGATGTTTTACTGTGGCTTAAATACAGCAGAGACCTGACATACATTCAAATTGCCATGTACTGTAGAATGGAGAAATGATAGGAGAGAAAAAATTACTATGTGTCCTTTTGAATTTCTAACTACATCACAGTGCTTTCAGAGTACCAGATCACCTTGGGAAGTCTGTTTTTTTATTACAGCTTCACTTAATTCACACCCCTTGTATGTAAAAATGGTTGGTTTTACATATACATGTTAATTTTGCCACTGTTCACATTCCTGCTCCACTTGTGTGTTTCCCAATACAACATTAAATGTAACAGGACCAGATTTAAGAGGTATCACTGATTATAGAAAAGAAGCTTGTTCTAACAATTGACATGAGGTGTTCACATATCTGACTTTATTAGTGTCAGAAGAAATGTTCAGGTTTCACATAAACATACACATTCAGATGTGAAATCCTGTTAAATTAGGCCCAGAGAGGGCAGAATAACTGAGGCAGTTCAAAAAGAAAGGTGGTGAGCTGCAAATCCCCAGAACTCAATAACAGCAGGAAAGAGGCCTGAGAGCAAAACTACAAGGGAATCAGTCAAAATAAAGCTAAGTACAGGAATGGGAAAGATGAAAAAACCTGAGGAAACTGGCTGCATATTGGCTGTGTTGGAAATTAGAGCAGAAGGGAAGATAGAACCTGTTTTTCTAGTCAGACATTGAAATATAAGAAGTGAACGAATCAGGAGAAAAGAATCTGTTGGGGAAGCAGACATGCTGAGTACTGAGTACTAATGGACAGTGCTTCATTAAGCACTGGCAGAGGTCACAGAGACTGTTGGAAGGGGGTGTGCTCCTCCCTCATGGGACACATCAAATTTTTACCTTATCTGCCTTTTACTTTTTACGTTAGTAAAGAAAAGCCCTGACTGATGCCAGAGAGACTAACAATATCATCTGGCTGCTTTAAATGTCGATTGCAAAGGCACTTACCAAAAGGTGTTCCTACTGATTTAGTGGAACCAGTGGTACCTGTTGAAGACAAGGCTTGGTTGGCTATCTGTCTCCTGATTTCTCAGCAATGCCTCTACAGAGGTCTTTGCACAGAGCCTGAAATTCCTTCTTCTTCCTCAACACACAGAGAGTGTAAGTTTGCTTGAGTGGCTCTTCACAACAGCAGCAGTAGCAATGTGCTCTGCTGCAGGGAAAGATGCAAATTCATCTCCCACAGGGATCGGTTGTACTGTGCTCTGAAATGCTTGCGGCTCTGATGAAACAACTGCCTTCAGAATCACATGAATTGCACTATATTGCACCTTTCCTGACACTCTGATATGAACCTTTAACCTTCTAAAGGCTATTGAAGTCAGCCAATGCCCTTTGGCATAAACTGATGCACGCAATGCTCCTTGTGTGCTTAAAAACTGGGAAGCACACAAACATTTCCTCTGAATTTTCATGAAACACCAGCTCCCAGGGCAAAAATGTGTTATGCACAACAGAGGAGGTTATACCCAAGAGCTTGTAAAACAGCCACAGCAGTCCACAGAAGTGATTGTCAATATATTATGTTGTGACATGCTTGTAGACTCATAGACAGTCAGATTTAAAGCCTTGTACAACACTCAGGATTCTTCCTGTATTTGACCCCTGCAGTTAAGTGCTACAATAATGGACTTGAAAGCATGTTGCTACAAGAACTTGCCAAATGGTGATGCTACTCAGTAAATACCCAGTGATAGGTCCTAGGGAGTGTGAATCACATGCCTGATAGTGTTTTTATGTACGTGGAGAAATCCTTTTTCCTGAGCACAGAAATTCTGATCTCATGTGGGAATTCGAAGGTTTGAGTGATGGGAGAAAGTTGCAGTTTGGGGAATTTCCACTTCCTGAAAGGGAAAGTATATTTACGCACAAAATAAAAAGAAGACAGACATTTCTTAGATGCTGTTTTGTGATTCATAAACACTGCCTACATTAGGGTGTTTTACATTTGTTAGGCAGCCTTCCCTAGCTTCTGCTTGGAGAGTCTCACTCACTAAGGTTTAAAAGAGAGGAAAAAATACCCATAAAAAGCAACAAATACAGCTTTTCTTGGACATACAAATAATGGAACTTTAAGGCACATTTCCTAAAGCCACTTTAAAGTTTGAATACAATGGCCCAAAGTTTCCTTTTGCCCTTTCTTACCAATTCAAGCTACATTCCTTGCACATTTTTTCTGCATTTCATTGCACTGCTCATAGTCAGCTGAAGTTAATTACTGAACACTAACTTTCATGCGCCTTTAGAGTCATGCTTCTTCAAAGAAACTAGTGCATACTATCTGCAAAAATGCGATTTCTTTTTAACATAATGGTTTTGGATCATCTTAAGAAATGAAAATATTAGCAGCATTTTGAGCAGAAATATAAGGTGGTAAGAGCAGCCAGAAAAAGCACGCAGGTACCCTAAAAGTACATAGTGCTCAGGGATGTATTACCCAAATTTAAACAACATGAGTCACACATAAGACACGGGCTCCTCAATTTTTTTCTCTGTGTTTGGAGACTCTAGGAAAAGCCAGATGCAAAGCTTTTATCGTGAACCCACTCACACATGCTTCTCACATCATGGCACCTTTGCCTCGTGGGAGGTATTCCAAAGCCCAGTATTAACAACAATAATTAACAGTGAAATCTGGCAGTAAAACCACGAACTGACCACCTTCAGCAGGAAAACATTTTCCCAAGCATTGTACAATGCATTTGGCCCGTCTTTACACAAACCAGACCAGGTTTGTGCCGAGGGAAAAGGCCCAGCAGGAGCACCCCTCTGGAGGTTGCTCACAGGTCTCTTGCAGGGTCACCGGTGAGCACACGCACAGAGCCGGGCCAGCAGCAAACCGCGGCCGGGCTGCTCTGTCCTCACTGACCACAACGACACGCGTCCAGCTGGCAGGGTGCCGTGCTTGTCAGGTCAGGGAAAACGTGGAAAAGGCTCGCAGGTAAAGCCAAGGACTCCTGCAGGCTACAGAAGCCTGTGGCACATCTTTCCAGCGCAGTGGCGGACCGTACAAGAGCTGCCTGGGTAGAGATAATGGGCAGTTTTGTTCGGGAGAATGAACTTCTGAGACTCTTTTCCTATTTCAATGAACATAGCATGACTAGTATAAACTCTGCTTCATTTTGCGGAACGTCTATGGGTTCCTTGTTTAAGAAAATGTTTAAAAACTTACTTCTCACGCCTCTGCCATGATCAGCCTGCTACATTCTATTTCCATTCCAACAGCAAGACTAAAAGATACGACTGTTCAGTTTTATTAGGAAGTGCGTTTGTGTGTTTGTGTGGGGAAAGATTCTGCTTGCCGAACACCTGCAACAGGCGCAGGACAGGACTCCTTCCTCGCCTGCCAAGCACTCTTTTCCACAAAATTGCAACGAACCTCCTTTCCTCTCCCACCGGGGAGCGCGGGGTCGGGACGGAGGGTGGGATGAGGGGCTGGAACGCGGATTTGGGAGTGCAGTGCCGGGTCGGGTCGCAGGTACGGGCCCTGGATGCCGGAGGGGCAAGCAGGAGCTGGGATGCGGAGCCGGGAC
>VZRM01001186.1:446820-519802 GCA_013397955.1 Grantiella picta
GGGGCGCCGCCGTGCCGCCGCGCAGAGCCGGGGCAGCGCCGGCCGGGCCCGGTGGGTGCTGCCGCCGCTGGGCCGAGCTAGGATGCGGCTGCGTTCGGGGGTGTTCGCCTCCTCCTGCCTCCTGGTGCAGGCCCTGGGCGTCGCGCTGTTCCTCCGCGGCTTCTTCCCGGTGCCCGTCAGGTCCGTGCCCCGCAGAGAGGCCCGCGCGGACCCTCCCGCCGAGCCGGCCCCGCCCGGCCCAGGTAACGCGAGCGGCTGCCGGGCGCGCCTCCTCGCTTGGTGTCGCGGGACACTTCTGTAGCGCCCGCATGTTTCCACACCAGTTTCCGGAGTAGTTCGGAACTTAACTGCTTTTCACGTAGTTGTGGATCACAGCCAGGAGTATCTGCTCTCAGTCGCAAAAAGCCTCGATCGTCAACTGTCACTTTTTTGAAGGGTGTGCTTTCCTGTCGTTTTGTTTCCCTTTCCCTGACTGTGACGGAGCCGCGATACCCGTCCTGTTTATTGGCAAGTTGTTAGCCTTAAGTGATGCCGCCTCAGCTAGAACGCTTCACGCGTTTCCTGTGAAATCTCGCTGGCTGTGTTGTGCTCACGGTTCATTATTTCTGTGATGCTTCTGTGGTGTGTGTCTTAACGCCACCTCACCGAGACTTTTATCACCTCAGTAGTGCCAAAACAACTGTAATAATGCAGGTTGCAATTTGCACAGTATTGCCGTCCATCACCATTTTTGTGAAATCACGGTCTTTGCAGGTCCTGCTCTGTTCCATAGATGAATTTACAAAACCAGAATCTTCAAGAATCTTTTTAAGGAGTCAGTAGAGGATGTACTGATAATGTAGCTGTTTTATATGTCCACTCGTATAAGGCTGTATTAATTGTATTAAAGTAACGTGAAGAAGAGGACTGTGTACTTCAAGGAATGCTCTTCACCTGTGTCAGGAGCTTGTGGGGTGAAACTTCATTCACTTGGCAGCTGGATCGAGCAGTGTTTAGCTCAAACAAAGCTCTTGCTTGGGACACCTACTTATGGTTAACTTTGTAGAGCAGGACTGTAACTGCCAAACTGGGTCTTTGGCTGCTTGTTATTTATTGTTAATTCTTCTGAATTGTGTGACATTGTGAATATGAGGATAGGCTTACTTAAATTGTGAGACACAGCGGAGGAAAGAGAAGGTTGTGAGATTTACAGGGTGATGTGCTGGTGTTGGTTAAGCGGGAACACTGCTTAATCTAATCTGGTAAAAGACCTGAGTGGTTTCTGCTGAAAGGCAGGTTGCTTTTTAGCTGGAGTCTACCAAGACTGTCAGAGGTATTTGATAGGCTGCTGTTAGTGAAATATTCCATTCACATGTGATTATTAGCACGAGATTAATGTAGAGGTAGACTCCTGTTTGGTGGGAAGTAGTTGTCAGACAACTGGGTTTTGAAGGGACTGTTTTGTGTTGAAGAGTGTAAGTGTGCACCACAGGGCTTTCCAAGCAGTTTAAATTTAGCTTTGTCACTAGCAATCCTAGATGTAGTAGGCAACAGTGGAGTGACAATGGAAGAATACTTCCTTTCTGTAGTTCTTGATTATGATTTGCTTGCAGAGTGGTGTCTGGATGGTAAAGTCTAAAGGTAGGGTATAGCTTACTAAGCCACGATGCAGAAGGCTTTCACTACTTTAGACCTATTCAGAAAAGAATATTTCTCCAGTGCTTCTGTATCTCCTGAATGTTTCAGTTTGGGAGTCATGACTGCTGTTGAGTCCAGGCTGTCTTGGCTGTTATACTGAATCCTTGCAGCACATCATTATAACAAATTTTTGGTAAAGAACCTATGGTTTTCTTCATGGAAGTTCAGCTTCATTTAAAGTTACTGTTTTCTAAGTAACCCTGGCAGAGATAAGTAAGCATGCTGCATGGCAAGATTTGGACAATGTGTTGCTTTAGTTATCTTACAGTAAGTATTTTCACAGGGCTTGTAAATGACTCCAAATGCATTTGAACTTCTCAATGCTTTGGCTTTCTGATAAATAACACTGCAGGAGGAAGTTAGGAATAGGGTATATGGGTTTGTGATCTGAACATTTTTAGTGTCCAGCAAGCTTTCTTTCACTGAGTGTGTGGATAGGAGAAAGATTTAACTAACAGAACTTCCAGTGTTGCCTTGTTGTTTTTCATGGAGAGCCAAAGCATGCCTTTTAAGTTGATAATTCAAGTCCTGTAAAAACAAAATTATCAGTTTAATTAGGTTTGCTTGCAGTTGCTAGCATTTTGTTGTTGTTGAGATTTCCTTCTTCTCCCTGCTGTGCCCTTCTCCCCCATTTACTGATGTGGAAAGATCACTAGCAGTAATCAATCTGTGAATGTTGGTTTGTTGATGCTTATCTGTGTGCCTTAAAATACCGTTTCTGAGGCTGTTTTTGAGGTTGTTGTGTTAGACACACCATTATCTGCGACCCTTCCAAATTGTCAACTACTTACGCAGAAAAACATTTACTCTAAAGGAGTGTGAACCCCCTAACTTTATATAATGCATGTACTGTGAAGTTGGTTCAACACAATGATGTCTGGGGAGAGGTCTGTGGGTAGGATACATTCTGCTTCCATTTTGCCTTTCTGTTTTTTTTCCTGATAGAGAAATGAGACCTGTGGAGGTTGGGCCAAAAATGCTGCCGTAAGAGCTCAGTGTCACCATGTGGACCAAGCTCAATGCAGATGAAGAGTTGCTGTGTCCAGAATTAAGTCCATGAAACAGAAAGTGGTGGACTTAAAGGCATGACGTTGTCTGCTGCTTGATGCACAGCAGCATTTTTCTGTGCCTGCCTATATAGCCGGTTCAGGGAATTCTGAAATTGGATTTTGGCCCTGCGGCTGCCATCACTAAACTAGCCTGGCATACAGTCTTCTACCTTGAAGGGAATGAACGTGCACGAATCTTTTTCATACAAATTTTAGTGAAATGGTCTCTTTCTTTGTAATCTTCCTGTTACTCTGTGGTGTTGATGACTTTTATGTACCCTGTTTTTGTTGCTTAGGAACGGTTTCTAACTGGACCAAGATTCCTCCACCACTTTTCAAAAAAGTTGTCATTGTGCTGATAGATGCTTTGAGAGATGACTTTGTGTTTGGATCCAAAGGTAAACAGTTCATGCCGTATACCACGCAAGTTGTTGAAAAAGGGACTTCCTACAGTTTCATTGCTGAAGCCAAGCCACCCACGGTGACTATGCCTCGAATTAAGGTAAGTGGGGTTATTTTCTGTTTCATTGGAGAAGCTTTTGAATTACGAGTTGTTTCATATGCTTGGAGTTGGCATAAAGGATGGGTTTGTGGTGTTAGTGCAATCTATGGCTGAATGTCTCTTTGCTGTAGTAGTGCAGCTAATAGAGTCCTGGTTTGCCATGGCCATGAGGTGGTGCAGGCTTAAATGACTGAAAAACTCAACAACTGAGAGATTACTGCCTTTTTATTTGTAATCATGGGAAGGCAGTAGTCTCTCAGTTGTTGAGTTTTTCAGTCGTCTTCTGTCCAGTATTATTTTTATTATATTTCTCTGTGTTCTTGTAACTTGTAAGAGAAAATCCAGTTTTGTCATAGGGATGTTTTTGAAGAGCTTAAAAAAGAAATTGTGTCAAGTTCCAGGTAACTAAAAGATGAACTGTGATGGTGTCATCAAACTACTTGATCATCCAGGCTTATCAATGGTGGGTGTGAGTGACACCTCTGCATTAAAGAAGCTGAGGGAGTGATCACTGGTTGGTCAACTAGCAGATGAGTTCTCACTGCTCGTCATGAGTGAGGGGGAGACAGTCTGATAACCTTCTATAGGTGGACTTCATTGCTTTTTTTAGAAGATTCTTACTATTTTGAAGGTACTGTCATTGTTAATGTTGAGTCAGTTTACTTAGACCTAAACTGTCTTTTGGTGGTTTAATGACTGGTAAATGAAGCAAATTTCAACTATCATAGAAAGTCTTTTTTATGTCCATTTATTGAGACAGTATTATTTTTACCTTTTATAAACCAATTATCTCTGACATCATTAGCACTGTGTTGTGGCAGGTGAGGTTATGTGGCAAGATGGCTCGTGTTCTTTTCCTTTGTTATGTTTCCTTACCAAAAATATGATTTGTCTGCCATCTGTTTCATTGCTTCCTCCTCCTTATATTGTTACTGTCTTCGAGCACTGGAAGCTTCTTGTTTAACGTGTCTCTTTTCTTGTTCATTAGGCTTTGATGACAGGTAGCATACCTGGTTTCATCGATGTTGTTGTGAACCTCAATTCTCCAGCTCTGTTGGATGACAATCTGATATGGCAGGCAAAAACAGCTGGGAAAAGAATAATATTCTACGGTGATGATACTTGGGTTAAATTGTTCCCAAAGCACTTTGTGGAATACGATGGAACAACATCATTTTTTGTGTCAGACTTCACAGAGGTGAGAGGCTTTGTGTGCTCCCGAGTTAAATAAAGTGTGTACAAACAAACAGTGTCAATTTCTGAGAATGAATGAGTAAAGCTACCCTTTTTCTGAAATGCACACCTGGCAATTAAATAGAAATTGGATTTGTATGTCGTTTTGGTATGCACACTGTGAAACGAAGCATTTCAGTCCCTCATGCATATGCTGTGAGAAGTGTTGGGATGATACAGTAATTGTCAGTGTATTACTCAAGAACTTTCCTAAACAGACTATTTTCCCACAAAACTTGTTGTTGTTGAAAGTTAGACCAGTTGCTTTGTTTAAAAATTCCACTATCCACATTTTGAGTGTGCTATTTGAGTCTGCTATCGCATTTAGATTAGTTAGTGCCATCTTTAAGAGGCCCATTAAAATATTTTTGCGGTCTCTGGGAGGCATACTTTTATAGTATTGCATCACTTTTGTAATTGCAATGGGAATAGTGTTTCATTATGTTATCAAAGAGCAGCAGAGAAAAAAAGTGAAACAAATTCTGAAAATTCTTATTCTGGGCACATTAGAATGCTTTGGAAAATTTACTTCATTTTTGAACCTTTATGATTTATAAAACCTCAGGCCGTTGACCTGCTGCTATTGATTTGAGTATTACATTATTTAAGGAAGTTAGAAAGGTGTAACATGAATTGGAAGACACTTCTAATTGGTTACACTAATGAAACTTGTAAAAGCTTCAACCTGGAATGAAAAGTGCAAGCATTTTGCACATTTTGCTGGGTCTGTGTTTATGTGGCTCTCAAACTCTTTTTGCAGTCTTGATGCTTTCTTAATATATTCTATTAAACACACAGATTTTTATAGTTGTTTTGGTAGTTATATCCAGACTCAACTAAGTAATGTTACATGTGAAATACTGTAGGGATTTGTAATAATCCAAAGAGAATATGCGCAACTAAAAATGTATTGCCAACCTAAGCAGGAAAACAATTGAATTAGGCCCCAAATAGCCCTTTTCAAATAGTTTTTCTTTCTTGCTATGTTGTCAGTTTTTTTACTAATAGCAAGCTCAATCCGTTTGTGTTTGCACACAAGCAAAAATTGAGTTGAAGGATCAGGGTTTGTTGTACCCCTGTTCTTCCCATCACTAAATAGAGACTTTCTCTTGTACTTGTGATATTTGATGTATCACTTGTGAAGTGAAAGTCAGGAGTGTGAAGGATTAAAGTGACTGAGAAGTTCTTGAAACAGTTTTTAAAAGTTTCTTTGGAACCTTGGCAACCCATTTGCCTTGTCTGTATGTAATCTGATGCATATTACCAGAAAACTGTTAATGGGGTGAAGAATCTGTTTGCAAGACAAATATATTTGACTGCCTGACATTGAACTAATCAATTTTTTTTCCTTGTTAACATTGTGAGTGACTGTAATTATTAGCAACTTCGATGGAATTTTTATGGGTAGTGTAGTTAACTTTTTTGTGCTTTTTACAAGAGGGATTTTTTTTTTACCCTACAATTGTTCTAATTTTCTTTGAGGTTGATGATAATGTTACCAGACATTTGGATACAGTGTTAAAGAGAGAAGACTGGGATCTTCTAATACTACATTACCTAGGGTTGGACCATATTGGACATATGACTGGGCCAAACAGCCCATTAGTGGGATCAAAACTTCGTGAAATGGATAACATACTGAAGAAGATTCACATTTCTCTTCTTTCAAAGGTAATACAACTTCCTCTTGGGTCAACGTCTTTTAGTTGTGGACTGACATTAAAATGCTTGCTGGTTGTTGTAGGTAGCTTGTTTAGTCCTAGACTAAAGTAGATATCCTGTGCTTTTACTTCCTGGAGTGTTTCGCAGTTAACCATGTAGCATTTTTAAGGATTTGCCGGCTGACCTTAGTAACATCTGTTGGCAGCCTCTTCTGGGCAGCTATGGGAAATAACACCCCCTTGGTGGGTGGGAAGAGGAGAGGAATGCCTGCCAAAATTCTCTCATCACTTGTGAATGAAAATGGTTGTTGGTGTGCTTTCTAGTAATGAAATTCAGCAGAAGGAGTAATGGGCATGTGTAGCTAATCAGTCTGATGTCTGGAATTACGATGGCATTCCAATTCTTTGATGTTTGAAAAATTCAAATGGAAGTGGTGGTCTTAAACTACATTTTTCTAATGGTAAATGTAGCACATCTAAGTCTGTTTTTAGATTTGTAAATACAGGTTGTCACTTACCTAAGCAGTCTGGATTTTAAAATACCAAGTCCTAGTTCCAAGTGGCCTGAAGCCTTTTTTCTTGTTTGTTTTTGGCTACTGCAATTCAGAATAGCTGGTCATGAAATTGCAATAGTATTTTTAGTGAAGTAGATACTATAGCATGAAAAGAGAGGTTAAGTCCTGTGTGTGGAAGTTCCATGAATGTTACAGAGGCTTTGCTGCCGTTTGTTTGCTTTTGCCAATTTAAATGCAAGCCTTTATCTCGGTTTTAGAATGCAGATACAAAACCACTTTACTTTCTGGATAGAATAGATACTGGTAATAACTAGAGATGACAAAAAACTACTTTGTTGTGGAATTACTTTATTTTCTGCCGCTTTGATTTGTTAGCTCAAAATTCTTGGACAGGCCTCACTTAAGTTTCTGTTTCTCTTTGTTTAGAAACATACACGTCATTTAGCATCCGTCTTCATTGACAGTCAGATTTCAACTCTAGAGCCCTTGAGAAGTCAGAGACTATTAGAAATAGGATTATTTTTTAATATTGAATTGGTATTATTTTAATATTTACAATATTAATAATTCATCATGTATTTGAAAACTCAGTGAGGCTGAAGAAATGAAGAGGGGGAATATGTCTCTGTTAATGCTACTGTTTCTGGACTCCTGATTCTCTTCTCAGAGTGTTAACTTCTGTTTAATCTTCCAGAGAGTTTCTTGTGACTATAAGTTAAAGGGGGTTTTTAAAGCTTTTTTTGGTGCTTTTTTTGTTAAGATACTGACAAGTGTGTTAGATGCCTGTGTGAATTAACTTAAAAAAATTACTATTACTGCATAACACTTAGTTGCAGAAATCTCTTGTTATCTGCCCCAGGGTGTTGTGAGAAGGTTTCAAAAATGAAATTTTGAGATTTTACATGTTTGAAAATGACGAAGATAGTGTGATAATATAAATGAATTGTGGTTGTATGATAACTTAGATTTTTCTTCTGTGATTTGCAGGAGGAAGCTTCTCTGCCCAATTTGCTAGTTGTTTGTGGGGATCATGGGATGTCTGAAACAGGTAGTCATGGTGGTTCTTCAGAAGGAGAAGTGCATACACCACTGCTGTTTATCAGCTCTGCTTTTGAAAAGAGAAGTGGTAAGGATCATGAAGCATGACCTTTGTTTTTTTAGAACTGTCTTAGTTTCAGCTGGAATAGAGTTAATGTTCTTCTTAGTAGCTGGTACAGGGCTACTGGAACAGAGTTCCTGTTGAAACTAGGACAAGAACACACTGGCAACTCCAATTTATATTATTCTAGAATTCTTCCTGAAAAGTGCTTTGGTTTGTTCTCCAGCTATTTGGCAAAACCCATTCTGTGTGACCCAAAACTCTGGTTTTAGCTGGTGTTAGCATCTCTATGTTGGTGAAACCATGAGTCAGGCTTTGTAACCGCTGAGAGAATTGTGTATTTCTCAGATGATAATCTTTTACAGCACTGTCCGATCTTCAGTGTTGAGAGCTAATGAGATCTCTGTTGTCAGGATCCTGGGCTAATGGTAAATGAATAGGTTTAGATGTGAAATCCTATTTGAAGTGAGTTTAAATTTTGTCTTTCATGGCCAGAATATTTCCTTGGCCTCCATTCTTCCCTCTCAGACAGCTAGGACAGAGGAATGAATGACAGTTTCTCGCACAGTTAATAAGGAGGAAGAGAGCCCTTGGGAGACTAGAGACTATTAGAAATAGGATTATTTTTTAATATTAAATTGATCTGACCCTTGTGAAAGGCTAAGAGGAGATGGCAGTGATAACATGACTGTTGTTTACTTAAGGAAGTCTTGAGGAAGGAATATGGAGTATGAGTGTGTTTACTGTATGGGCCAGTTAATTTTATATAATTGATGTGAGTTTACATGTTTCTGAAGCTGATTTTCTATTTGTAGGTAATAATAAAAAATAAAAGCCATATAGTTAAAGGTAAGAGGCAATAACGAAATGAAGTAGTAGAGCATCTTTAGTCTACTTTGTAGACTTGTGCTTAAATAAACTCTTTGAGGGAATTGGTGGAATATAGTTATACCAGAAGTGAATATTTTCCCCAAAATAATACTCCCTTCTGCCTTTCATTCTGCCTCTTGCTCATTTCCATGTGATTTCTTTTCTTCTAAAGCCTGTGTGCAGAACCTTGATTTATTTATTTTGCTGGAGGTTCCTGCAGCACAGTGGAGTTAGATTTTTCTGTCTGTCATTTATGAAGCTGTTATCCAGCTGCAATAGAAAGCATTGCTTGAGGAGTCATTGACCTCTTCTCAGGTCTGAAGGAAAAACGAAGTCAAGAGTGGACCAAAGCTCTTGGCTGAGTTTTTATTTTATGAATTTCACCGGCCTGTGTTGACAGCCATGCCACAAGACTATAGATTCTGTAAATTCAGTCTCCTGTTCATTGGGATTCGTTTCTGTGAGGTTTAAACTGAACGAGCAGTTTTTACAATACAGTGAAATATATCTATTTACCTGTCTTTTGGGATAAAGTTCGTGATTTCTAATGCCTTTGTAAATGTCCAGCAGTTTACTTTTCATTGGTACAGTAATCAGGATTCTACTGACTGCTCCTTATGATCCTACTGTAAACAAAACGTACCGTGGTTAATTTGGTAGACCTCAAAATAGCAATCCTGTGGGCTTTTTGCATTTAGTATGCTGTCAGAGTATTACTTGTATAGCCTTCCACAGAGATGTGTCACCTATGATTGGCTAAATGTGTTTGGTAGTTTGGCTTTTTTTAACCAGTTAAGAACTTGCCTTTAAAGATAAAATCTGAAAACTGCTGACATACAGGCACTCAAGCAAAGAGGCTTTACGGATTATAGATGGCATTCTGTACAAGTATGGGATTAATCAGAGCTAGATGAGAAATGAGGGAAATTTTAATGCTCTTAAAGGGAGCCTTGAAAGGAATAAAGACTATATAGAATTCTTTCTATACTACTTTTAAGTCAAAATGCTCAATGCCTGAAGTTACAAAAAGGATGAAATAAAAGCATAATAGAAAAACACTGTTACCTAACTAGTTCAGCACAAAAAGAAACCGCTGGCAAAACAACCTTAAACAGAAAGTTACTTACGTTAATAAAATCGTTCACATGTGTGGATTTCTGTGGGACTGAAGGCTAATCCTGATAACTGCAGTAAATTAATGGAATCCTGCACCGGACCCTTTAAAAATCACTGGGTTTGCCTGCATGTAGCCATGGATTTTGAGCCTCAACATTCTTTACCTGATCTCTAATTCTATTTGCCTAGCAACCTGATATTAATTAAATCCTGAGCTGGTGTCATGATATTGAGAAGCTTCTAGAATGCTGTCAGCATTATTTTAGATTCTCATTCTTTGTTCATACATTAAATTAGCCTACTGTAGTGCTTTCTATTATTTCTAATGTAAAAGTTATGAAACCCTCTTAGGATGTAGGCTGCAATTTGATATTAAGGTGATCTCCTGGACCATCTGTTTTCTTACTTGTATAACATTTATGTTATGTTTGCAGTAGTTGTTAGCACTGAAGAGTGATGCTGGCTAAGAATTTAATCAATTTTGGATTTACAGCAGCAGAGAATAGCAGCTGAAAAAGATCAGTCAGCTCTCTGCAGACCACTTAAAATAGCTGATCTAACACCAGTGAAACAATTTTGAAACTAATAAGGTGCCAGCTCTCTCTGGAGAAATAGAATGGGCCTGTTATTGAAATACTTCTTTTCCTCTCTCTTTTTCTTTCTTGTTCTTTTTTTTTTTTTTTTTTGATTCTAGGTCTTCTAGCCCAACCTGAACGTGTGCAGCAAACTGATTTAGCTAGCACACTGGCAGTAGGTCTTGGTCTACCAATTTCAAGAAACAGTGTTGGGAACCTTATATTGCCAGTTCTTGGAGGCAAGACAATGAGAGAACAGCTACGTTTTGTGCATTTGAATGGGTTCCAGCTTAGCAGATTGCTGCAAGAGAATACACCTGCATATGAAAAAGGTAAATTAGCTAAAATAAATGTTAAGGTATACTAGAAGGAAATTGTTTATAAAACAGTTTGGACTTTTAAATTCAGTAGTATGGCATTGCGCTGAAAATTAGCTATTCTTTTGAGAGCAGTATTTAGAGGAATTGTATTGAATTCAGTCTTTACTGCAACCTACTTTGATACACTGCTTCTTTTTTAATGACTAGTAATACTCCTAGTAGGCAAAAGAGCCAAAATAATGATGGAGTAAGATTAAAGTAAAACTGCCAGTGTAGTTAAATCTCAGTGGTTTCGTAACTGCTCTTTGTGAGGTGTCCTACATAGGGCACCGACTTTGAGCTAATTGGAGAATTAACACAATAGAGTGAATTTTCTAGTTTAAATAAAAAGATGCTTCAAGTAAAGCTGGGAAATAATTTAGAGTTAGTTACCTTTTTATTTCATTTTTATGTATGAATGTACTTGGAGCGAGAACCCAGAGAACTGCTTATTAAAAATGCATGTGTGTATGTGTGTGTACTCAGAGGAAAGAGTAAAAAACAAGTGGAAAAATTAAATCAAACCTAGCAAAATGTGGTATTTCATTTGGAAGCATGATATAAACTGCAGTATAAATAATGAAGTTAATATGATAATTTTGTGAAAAAGTTGAGTCAGAGGGTGATGGAGAATATTTTGCCATTGACATTAGAAGATGTTGTCTTAAGTGACTGTGAAGCTTGTCAAGTGGTTTATAATCTGTTGAATTATTAAAAGAACTAGATGAGAATGCAGAGTTGTTTTACAGCTAGGAATAATTAAAGTGGGTAGCAACATAAATTGTAGCAAGATGATCACTGTAGGTCAAGAATCAATTATCTTTCAACATCACAGCTTCTAATCATAATTAAACCTTGTCCAGGAATCTCACCAGAACAAATACTGCTTGTTGCAGCAACATGCCCATAGCAAGAGCCATGCTCCATCTCTTCTGATTTTTTTTTTCTGCATAGATTTTCTCACGTAACCCAATTGTGTCAACTGAGGAACTTGCCCTGTTGAGGGGATTCAGGATATGACTGTGTTGCTGAAAATGCCATCACAGAACTGCATCTGACAGTATTTCTGCAAACACTGGTGAAACAGACTGAAGTTTCTACCAGCTTCTGGTTTATATCTTCATTTTATTTTTTTTTTCTGGGAATGGCTTAATTTCAACTTGTAGCTTTCATCTGAGAAATGAAAATCAAAATTGCTGAGGATAAAAATGTGCAAATTGTTTATGCTGCTTGCTTGTTACCGCAAACTGTCACTAGAGGTGCTGTCTTACTGGAAAGGATTTGGGATCCACAGTGAGTTTCTATCAGTAAAGGCAAGTCTCAGTAACACGGTGCAAGTCTAGGTCCAAGTCATGGTAGCTTTTTTTGCAGAGTCTTAATGTCAATTTCTCCTGTTTCTGTAAACTTCCTAGAAGTGTCTTGTTTTTCTTAGAGTGTCCTAGATGTGCAAGGCTGTAGCTTAATGCTTTGGTCTGGGCAGTTAAGATTGACAGGGAAACAGTACGTGGTGTTTGTTCAGTGTTGTTTGATTGATATGGATACTTCAGGCCCTAGAAATACAACCGAAAATGTCACTAACTCAATGACTAACATATGTAACTTAAGAGCATGCATGAATGGCCATTTGTTTTGCATGGCATTTAAGTGAAGATAAATGCCATCCCCCTACACATCTGTCAGGATTCCCCTAGAAAGAGGTTACCTTGCAGAGAAGTTACTGTGTTCAGTAACCTGATTCATGTTCAAGAAGATTGTCCTCTTTTTAAAAAAGGGGGATCCTGGAAACTACTTAACCAGTCAGCCTCACCTCTGTGCGTGGTAAGATCACAAAACAGGTCCTTCTGAAAGACATCAAAATACATGGAAAACAAGAATGTTATTAGAGATGACTGACACTACTTTGCCAAGGGCAAACTTTGCCTGACTAATTTAGTGTCCTTCTGTGATGGAGTAAATGCATCAGTGGACAATAGAATATGCGTATCATCTGCATAGACTTCTGTAAGGCCTTTGGTAAGACCTCCCTCAACATTTCTGCTGCTATTGTTAGAGTGATATGGTTTGACAAATGGACTCTGTAATGAATAAGAAATTGGCTGCATGGCCATGTCTGTAAAGTCAGTGGCTTAATGTCCAGTTGGAAAGCAGTAATGGGTGGTGATGTTGTGAAAGATGTCTCCATTAACAGTGCTGGGGGTGAACTAGATAATTTGAAAGGCCACTGTCCAACCTAAACAATCCTACAGTTCTAAGTTGGGCTTGTAAGTTGGGAATGTGAGGAGGGAGAATGGGCCTTTATATAAGAAAGTGGTGACAGGCACAGAGCTCTGCCTGAGAGTGAGTGATGAAATAGTGAGAACTTCTGGGTCAGGATTAGTGCACAGAGCAATGTGGGAAATACTGTTATGTGTGTCTAATGCAGACAGTTTGATTGTAAGGAATTTGTAGGTTTTTAGACAACTAGAGGAAGCCCTGTGTTCACCATCCATGGTGCTCGTATGGTGCTTCAGCCACCCTGTTGCATTTCAGGCTAGATAGTGAGACGGAAAAGCAGCTCAGCTGCTGTGTTCATGTGAATGTGATCAGCAGCACAAAGTCCACCTGAAGGCTAGTCACTCATTATCAACCACAGGACTTGGCTCAGGTCAGAACTATGTAATATCTTCATTAATGATCTGAGTGGTGGGACAAAGTAGCCCTTCAGCAAGGGAAGGACACAATAGAAACCTGGGAGAAGTGCTTGATGCATTAGGTGGGTCTGCTGCCACTTAGAGGCACTTTGACAGGTTGGAGAAATGGGCTGACAGGAACCTCTTCAGATTCAGCAAAGAGAAATGCCAAATCCTACACCTGGCAAGAAATAATCCCAATGCACTAGTGCAGATTGGATGTTTGACTGACTGGAAAGCAGCTTGGTGAAGGACCACCAAGGGGTGACTGGGGACACGAAGTTGAACCTCATGCAGCAGTGCGCCCTTGTGAAAGGAAGGGCAATAGCATCCAGAGTGGCATTGGGAGGACAGTCATCATCAGGTCAACCCTTCCTCTTTTGTCAGCTGTGGTGAGCCGACACTGGGGGTCTTGGGTCTGATTTTGGGCTCTCTAGTACAGTAATGTGGTCGATATGATGTAGTGAGTGCAGTATGGCCATGAAGGTGATGAAGGGATTGGAACGTCTGTCATACACGGAGAGGCTGATGGGTGCTAGGACTTTACAGCAGGGATCTTATCAATGTAGGTAATACATGATGGGAGAGAATAAAAAAGATTGAACCAGCGCCTAATTGGTGGTCTCCACAAAAAATTCAGAGGAAACCTTTTCAGGTAAGATTTATCAAACACTAGAATGAGTTGGCAAGAGAGGTTGTGGAGGCTTCATACCTAGAAGCATTCAAGACGCGACTGGACACAGAGCTGAGCAATCTTCTTTAGCTCACTCTGCTCAGAGCCTTTTGATCTTTTTTGTAGAACATCTGAACACTCATCAGAGTTGTGGTGACAGCTCTTGGGCCATATAATTTCTGAATTCCACAGCTAAGGTCTGCTGCCAGGTTTTGGAAGAGAAAGAAACCGCAGAAGATAGTTGGACTCAGTTGGACATCACTCAAATTTGCTGCTGCAGTTTCAAGCTTTCCAATGCAGATTCTCAGCTAGAAATAACTAGTGAATCATAACAGTTCAGTTGAATTGTAAGAGAAATACCTATGATTGGAACTTCAGTTTAAAGTGAAAGATATACTTGACAATACTTGCAAAGATAGCATAAGCCTTGTTGCTTAAAAAACCAAAAAAATTTTGATGCTTGAGGTCAAAACCAGTAAGCTCTTCTGAAGGGGAAAACATAGCATTCCTGCCCAGAGTGTTACAATTTACAGCACAGGGGTTAGAGCACAGCTATTAGGACCATGAGGCTGATGACTGAGTCAGTCATAGTAGGAAAACACTCACCTGTTGTAAGCTATAGCATAACATATACATTCGTTTTTGGTGCAATATCAGTAGCCTTCTTAATGCAATGAGTTGAAGTAAGATGTCAGTTGAGTTGAATGGGAAGTCAGATGGGAAGGCAAAATGACATTTACAAGCTGTTTCATAAAGAAGCCTTGGAGTTCCCTGGAATCAGCTGCTCCAATATTAAGAACCATAACAGTACACAAAAATTTCTTCATCTTCAAGTGTTTTAAATATATCTATTAATAAAGAGCAGAATGAAGGCAGGTCAGTAACTTTTTCCCCCTAATGTTTGTTCATATAAACATGCATTTTCAAACTAAGAGGGAGTACAACATTTAATGGGTCTTGGGTTTTGATTTATAGAGGTACAGAGGAATCCTCGCAGTTAGACCTATCTTCAAGTAAACGAAATTTTATATGAGCAACTTAAAGGTTGACTAAGGGCTTTAATATTTCAAACATATATTTTTGAAACATACTAATAAATTATAATGTGAGGCATAAAGTTTTCTTTTGGTAGATATGGACACATGCAGCTAAAGAAAACATTTGAAAAAGAATAAAAATAGCAGGCAAAAAATAAGAAACTGAAAGGAAAAGTATCTGAAACACACTTCGGGTTTTTGAGCAAGTTCATACCTCAGTGTAAGGCAGCTCTAGGTATCTAGCAGTGCTTCCCTCGTGTTTTGAACTTCTGAACGTGTATTTGAGTGCTAAACTAGGACTGTTTCTTTGAAAGACATTTTACAGTGGAATGAAGAGTCATGCTTGAGAGTAAGTTGAATGTTGTTATTAAAATGAGTACAAGCTTTTCGATTTGAGACTGATCCTAAGCTTATATTAGATTGAAGTAATTTGACTTTTACTGGGACATTTATGTCTTGAAACTGGAGAAGTCACTATTACATTATTCATTCTTTTCTTAACTCTTTTTAAATGATTGCTGCCTGTGACTGGAACTAAGTGAAATTGTTGTCAAACAGGTGCTTGTGAAGCATATCCATCTGCTTGTGATAAGATGATAATGAAGCTGAAGCACAAATTGTTCATGTAATCCTATGCAAGTAAAACATTACCAGTTCTTTGGGAAATGTGCAGCTGGGCAGGCTATCTTTGGATTTCATTTCAAGTTTGACTTGTCTCAGGAGTGTCCCATGCAGGAGTGGCTTGCCAGTATTACCTGCCAGTTACCAAAATGCCTCTCCAAAAACTTAGTGTCTATGACCCTTCTTATTTTATACTTCCTGCATATAAATATGCCGCTGAATCAATATGACTGGAGTTCTCAAATGAAATTTGGCAACCATGGTCCTTTATTCCTGCCTGCAAGATGTTTAAATCGTTCACTCATAAGGGTTTGACTAAAAGTCATCTTTCATAACATGGACACAATGGTTTTGATGGGCAGTTAACATGGAAAAAAGTAGGTGAGAATGAAATAAAAATGCTAGAAGGAATGAAGAGGAAGACTAGTCAAGAAGCATGAGAAGGGAGCAGAACAGGAGCTGAAGATGTGGAGGGAATTTATTTGTGTTTTGAAATATAGCTTGAACTCATTTCAGTGTTCTGTACAATGAAAAAGTGTCACGTCAAATCTCAGTTTGATTAAAGCTCATTTTAGATTATCCTTTATGGATGTCCCCAAATGCATGAATATTTAAGTCTTATTTCAAATGTTCTGGAAGGGAAACTTTACAGCGAAGTTCAAAGAATTTCAGGAAGGAAATTATATCGTCTGTGTGCACTGGCAGCAGTCTTGATAGAGAAGTGTTTGCTGCTGGCTGGATTGTACTTTCTAGGAGATGCCTGCAAAGCCCCTGCGTAGCAGGATCAGCACGCCTTGGAATCTGCTAGAAATCTTGGGAGAACAGAGTGGACATTTTGAGTTAAACATTGCCTTTTAAAATTCTCACTTTGCATTCAGCCCACAGTACATGATGAAGTTTTATGATAAGAGACTTACAAATAGTAAGCACAGTTCTTTCATATGTGTACAAGAATTGTGAATAGAAATACTTCATTCATCTTCATTCATTTGAAATAAATTTTAAAATGTTTCTGGATTTAATAGTGTACTTTTGCTGAAAAGGCTTAACAAAAAATAAAGTAGGTTTTTTCCAAGTAGAATATACTATTCATCTACCAGGAATGAAAAAAAGCTGTAACTTAAGTCTTTGTGATGCCTTCTTGTCTGAAACTACAGCAAATGTTTTGCCCTACTTTCAGCTAAGAAGGGAAGAAAAGCAAGTTATATAATAATTTCTGTATCGGCCTTTTGTACTGAAGTTATCATTACCTTTCAAGTCAAACTACAGGGAAATAGCAAGGATTATTAGTGTGAAGTGAAATTAAACATTTATTTTTCAAAAAAAAGAGATAAATGTGAATATTCCTGCACAGTGTAGTGTCCAGTGAGATACGAGTATCTGAAAATTACATTTTTGCTTTCCAAGTGTTACCAACTGCATTTGGTTTGTGTTGTGAATGTGTACTGTACTCAATGACGAATATTTGAAAAGCAGAATCACAGACTCAGTAAGGTAGGAATGGATCACTGTAGGTTATCTAGTCCAACCTCCCTGCTAAAGCAGAGTGCCCCACAGCACCTTGTTCAGGAATGTGTCCAGACAACTTTGGAATATCTCTAGAGGAGGGCTCTGCAACCTCTCTCTGTAACCTGTTCTACTCCTCAGCCACCCATAGAGTAAAGAAGTTCTTCCTCATTTTAGATAGAACTTCTTGTGTTCCCCTTTCTGCCTGTTGCCTCTTGTCAACAGGCATATACCTGTCTGTTGCTGGGCACCACTGGAAAGAGCCTGGCTCCATCCTCTAGATACCCTCCTTTGAGATACTTAGAGATATTGATGAGGTGCCCACTCAGTCATCTCTTCTCAAGGCTGAACAGGCCTAGCTGCCTCAGCTTTTTCTCGTAGAAAGATGCTTCAGTCCCCTAATCAACTTTGTTACCCTCTGCTGAACCTGCTCCGGGAGCTCCATGTCTCTCTTGTCCTGAGGAGCCCAGAGCTGGACACTGTGCCTCACTGTGCCTTCAGATGTGCCTCACCAGAGTGCAGTAGAGAGACAGGATCACCTCCCTCGACCTGCTGGCAATGCTCTTCCTAAAGCCCCCCAGGATCCCATTGGCCATCTTGGCCCTCAGGACACACTGCTGGCTCATGGACAGCTTGTTGTCCACCAGGACCCCAGGTCCTTCTCCTCAGAGCTGCTTTCCAGCAGGTCAGTCCCAGCTTGTGCTGCTGCCTGGGGTTGTTCCTCCCCAGGTGCAGGACACTGCACTGGCCTTTGTTGCATTTCAGATGTTGCTTCTCTTCCCATTCCTCCAGTGTGTTGAGTTCTTCTGAGGGGCTGCAAAGAGTTCGGGAGTATTGGCCACTCCTCCCAGCTTTGTGTCGTCAGTGAACTTGCTGAGGAGGCATCTGGCTTTTCATCCAAGGCTTTGGTGAATAAGTTAAACTGCACTGAAACCAATGTCAACCCTTAGAGCTGCTCCTGATGGGTCTCTAACTAGATAGACTTTGTGCTGCTGAATAAAACTCTCTGAGCTTTGCCATTCATTGAGTTCTCAGTCCACCTCACCATCCTCTCATCCAGTTTGCACTACCAGCTGATGCAGTGTGTGTGTTGTCTCCTTTGGTGTTTTCTGTAGTCATCAGCTATTTGATCATTTCCCACTTAGCTTGTACAGTGTGTTCTGGATAGTGAGTAGTTCCAGTTGAAAACATTGATTTTTTTTTTTTTTTTTTTGCTCCGGCAGTATATGAAGCATTTGAGTAGTTTGTCCTGGAAACACTTTGTAAAAATGAATGGTTATTTTAATAAGTTTGTCAATTGTTAGAGGTCTTGGCAATTTATTAGGTTAGAATTAATTGCTTTTATTCCAAGTAACTATTATTGCTGGAGAAAGATAGTGTAATTTTGTACATGTGAAAAAAAGTTTCAACCCCCATGGCAATTATGTATTTTTATATACTATACAAGCAAATACAAAAATATGATCACATCTCCACATAATCTTTGTTCATGGATCCTCTTGCTTCTTTTCTTTTCTCCCCTTCTCTCCAGATCCTGGGTATGAACATTTTAAAATAGCAGAAAAATCCCACGGTAATTGGATTAAACTGTATTTAGAGGGGAATAATTCAGAAATACTCTTAAATCTCGGCAAGAAGGTCCTGAAGCAATACTTGGAGGCCCTCAAGACTTTGAGTTCTTCATTAAGCAAACAAGTGGGACAATATGACATGTATTCGATGATGGTGGGGACTGTCATCATTATGGAGGTATGAAAATAGATCTTTCTGTGAAAAAGCTGAGTGCACAAAAGTAAAAGTATCTTGGTTTTGGATATGAAATGTATACACTTACTGGTCTTTAAAATTACTGAGTATGGATTCTTAGGATTGGCTGACATTCTGCTTGGATGAGATTAATACTCTTTTTAAAGTAAAATCTGGCCTTTAAAATTATTCAAGAGTGCTTTTGATATGAATGACTTATATTTCACCATAGCTAGTTACAGTAGATATGCAGATGTGCTACAACCTAAATTACTCCCATATTAGTTAGCCTTCTATTTTGAGTAGCTTTACTGCATTAGGAAAAAAAGTCTGGCAAGTAAATTCCTAGCTGTTCCTCTTTATCTAACGTTAGGTAAAGCTGCTCCAAATAGGCAATACCTTATATGGACAATTTTCACAATTCAGGAATTGTTCTTTGCACTGATTGACTTAGAGCCCTGAAATAAATACTTGCTGTGGAATTGCCTCTTCATATCTCTCATAGTTAGAAAGATAAGATATCCCATGTCTGGAATTGTAAGTGGATCCCTCCAACTGATGTTCTGGGCAAACTCAAGTGCTGGAAGTAGTCTCAAAAGCTTGGAAATAGTTTTAATGCTTTGAGAACAATTTAGAAGGGATACCATGATACCATATCTGGACACTGAAGTACCAAAGGTTGCACTGACCTTTTAGATTACAAGATCGTCAACTTTTCTAACATTGTTCTTTAGGATGGAAGTACCTACCACAGGCTGAACTTAGTCGTTGAATGTATGTAATTCTGTACAAGACCGTAATTGCTGTAGCTCTGTTCCTGTTCAGTGCTTGGAACTGATAAAGCATGAGCAGCTAGCTGATACTTGAGTCTCCTTTGTCCTCAGGGCTCTGTGTCTTGTCTCCCAGGCACTGCTCTCTGCATTCAGAATGCTTCTGAAATGGCTTTCTGGTAGACTGCTCAGTGGGGTTTGTCACTCTGCTGATCACTTCACAGGAATGAGTTCCATAGTGCCCTTGGGTAGATGAGATGATAGGTTCTGTTCCTGCTCTACAGGTGGAAGATCTGGAGATTAACAAAGTTCAGTGCAAAGCTGAAGGTGCTCATCTTTTTTCATTCCGTTGTGTTCTGAGCCTATACATCCAAGCTGTTGACAGTTACTTTAGATATGAAACATTGGAATTTTTTTTTCTGGAATGCATTTGCAGATGCTTACTATTTCTAGAAAACAAATCTTAGGTGTTAATCAGCCTTCATCAAAGAAACATGCAGCTACTAAGCACAGAAATTTCTGTTGAGAAGTGTATGCTCAGCATCACTGTATGAATGCAGCAAAATGGCAGTTTTTTCTTATCTCCAGTGCAATACTCAAAAAACTGTCATGCTTTCCAAAATGTTTTTGTCTTGATGTCAATTTTCCACCTTCACTTAATAAATAAGAGTAGGGAAACTCACATGTCACTTCAAACTATGCTATGCTATGAATGCCACTTATCCTGTATTTGCAGTGAGGAGAATACCTCTGGAACATGAACTGATAACAATGTATTTGCTCAAAATACCTACATTTAGTTTGGTAGATATCTAAAGTTTGAGCATTTTCATGCCATGAGTGCTGTCTTTGTTTTAATTTTGAGTGCTGGGCTGAAATGTAAGACTTAAGCTAATATGATACTCAAAAACCTGCATATTTTCATAACCAAATGAAATGTGCAGTAGAATATGAAGAAGCAGCAGACTACTGCAAAGCATTTGTTTTTTTTTAAGTCTTCTTTACTGTGTCTTAACCGTGGTGTGGGAAAAATTTTAGGCATAGATCTTCACAAGTGACAGTGAAAGATTTCAGGTTGACAGTGGTCTGATATAGTTGTTTTTATTTTGATTTGTTTTAATCTTGCCCTAGCACAAGCTGATTGAGGTCAGTCTAGTCCTAGCTCCATCTCTGCAGCTTGCAAAGCATTTTAGCCTGTGGCTGACGTTTCCCATTTTTTTGTAAAGGTTTGTATAAGAGTAGTAGAAAGTTTCATTGTATTGTTCATCTGCACTGCTACACTTACATAAAAGAAAGCTTGTAATTCTGCCTGATCTGTGTGCGGGTTAGAGCAAAGTGAAAGTAAAACCAATAAATTAATTTAAGATGAGGAGAGGTATAAGAAGTAAATAGTGGGAGAATTTATAAGCTTGGAATTGAGCATACACTTGTGTGATAGTGTGAGAACTTCCCCTGGTTTGGGAAGTTATTTAGCTCAGCAGGATCTTGTACATGTGTATTTGTCATACAGGAAATAAATTTCCTTTGAAAGAGTGTGTTAACTTTAGGCATTTACAGGTAACAAACAATGGGTCAAATTTGTTTGCTTAGGAACTATTTTGATATTGGGAAATCAAGCTCTTACAGGGAATGAAGGTCGTACATACAGTTGGATACCACAGGTGAGGAGGCAAATGATGATTTATTAAACATGGGAACTTGTGTGTCTAAGCCCTTAATAAATGAAAGGACAACAATGGATTCTCCCATTTTTATGGTAATATCTTACTGGGGGGAAAAAATCTAATACAATTCTTCACAGGTTTTTTTTTGTGAAGTATGCATTAATAGCAGGGTGACATGGATAATAACAGCATGATTTTTGTGTGAATTCTTGCTTTATGTTTTAGCTACCTCAGTTTTTAAAGTATTAATCCTGTATTTTTTTTCTAGGTCCTGCTACTGCTTTTGCTCAGTGTTCCAAAAGCCTTGAGCAAGCGGGCAGAATTTGAAGTGCCCCTCTCCCCTCCACTCTTCTCTCTGCTGTTTTACTTGATGTGTCTGCTGCTGTGTGCAGTTCATGTCATTGTATGCACATCGGCAGAAAGTTTGTGCTATTTCTGCAGTATGTCCTGGTTAACAGCAGTTGGAGTGATGATGCTGATTTCTGCACTCATGTGTGGTATTTTATCTGCTGTTGCAAAGATCTTTGAGAATTCCAGACTTCCACTGAAGGTGAGAGCATGCATTAATTAAAAAAAATTATTTGCTTTTCATGGCATACTGTCAGTTAAAATTTTGTTTTCTCTGTGTGTGCTTAAAGAAACTCTTATTTATAATGTAATTTGAATAGTTAAAAATTGTCTTTGAAATGTGCTGTTTTCACTGTGGCATGATACTAATTGATGAAGATCTAAGAAGTGCTTATTTTGACATAATTTGAAGAAATGTTTTAAATATTGTACAATATTTTGCAGTTGACTTTGTGAAATTGGAAACAGTTACGCTGTGTACAAATCCTATGTTGTTACACAGTTATGTTTCACAATTGCAATTAAAGATGTAGAATACTTTACAACAACATGCACAAAAGACATGATGATCTGTCCCTTCCCAAACACAACAGACAGTAATCCTCTAACAAGAATATACTTTGCCTTTTCTTACGTTGGTATTATTAATGTTTGGGTTTTTATTTTTAATAGTTTGGAAAATGCAACAGAGGGAGCTAATTTAATCTGTCCTTCCTACTTTTCAAGTTTAAGAGAGTTTGTTAAAATCTTTGGAGTTCTCTGAAGTGTTCTCAGTGTGAGGCATTAACTTCTGTAACTTACTTGATGAGTTTTATTGTTGTGTTGAATAGAATACAGGTAATTCCAAGGAAATAGAATTTGGGGTGTCTTCTCTTCCACTGTGGAACAGTGTGACAAGAGCTGTCAGTCACACCGTAAAATCAGCTTCTAGCTCTTTTTTTCTACTGCTCATTAGTCGTATTTTTCAAAGATCTCTGATGTTCAATAGCTTCACTGCTCATAATACTCCACTCAATGGTGCAACCTCTGTGCAGTACAGTCTTTCATCAGTCTGTGTTTCTTGGAAACATGCTTGGGGGTTTAGTACCTTTTTTCTAAGTGTGTGACAAAGTGTGACAAGTACGTTGCTTTAATGATATGATGACATGCTCCTTTAAGATAAAAAGCAAACTTCCTGACTTAAGGAAACCTTTAGTAATAGCCATATTTCTTACAATTCAGAAAATTCAGTATTCCTGAGTAAAGATTAACTTTGCACTCTGTGCAGATATGTGCTGTAATTCCTGAATTTAGTTTTAAATCTAAATTATTTTAAGTAAGGTTGCTAATGTTTTTTATGCAAAATTACCAGATCATACCAGATCTGTAATTTCTGAATTTATATTCTTTTTCTCAGAAAAAGAAGAAGAATATAGCCTTGTAATAATTAGTGCTTTGGTGTATTCTGTAGAAATCTCATATGTACTTGGTGTGCATTGACAAACACACACAACTAAAAGCTTGTTTTCCATCTTGTTACCAGTTTTTGTAATTTTAGTAAGTAGTGAAAATCTAAATATTATGACTTTTGTAGACCTGCATAAAATTTATGTACATTCCACTTCAGTAACATGGAGAGGAATGACAACAGATGATACGTTTTTTCTGCAGGTGGATAGTCTCAAAGAATCTCAGAATGATAGAATAGTCTGGGTTGGAAGGGACCTGAAAGATCATCCAGTTCCAAACCCCTTCCATGGGCAGCGACACCTTCCACTGGATCAGGTTGCTCAGATCCAGTGGATCCAGGCTAGATCTTTATCTAGTCTGACCTTGAACACTTCCAGGGAAGGGGCATCTGCAGCTTCTCTGGGCAACCTCTTCTAGTGGCTCACCACCCTCAGATCATCTGCTTGAAGTTGATAATACACAAATGAGGTTTTCAGCAATGTTTTTCAGGTTTGTGAGTGTTTTTTCAGGGCTGGGGCAGCTAGAAATAAAAAATACTGGATTCTCCATCCCAGGTTGGTCTGTGATCATATTCCTACCTGAGATGTATCTGAAAATGTGGGAAGCTTAAGTATGTCTTATGAAGTGTAGTCAATAGTGATTCTGGTTGAGGCAAACATAGCTTTGTATTCAGACCTGTAGAAATACATTTTGGTCATGCTATCTTCAGTCCTATTCTGTAGGTGACTGAATTGCTGGATGTATATCTCATCTCATCAGTCACGGAGGCTTTGCTATCTGTTCAAGTTCCAAAGAAAGCTTGAAATATTTCATAGGTTTAGTTAGTGTGCACCTTCATTCCAGACACGTATAAAAGCAGTGACTTGGTTCTGATTAATATTTTTACCAGTATCAGGGCTTTTATAGAATGATATGATGGGGTTTTCTTCGGTTCACTGCTTAGACAAATAGAGAGCCTGGAGAAGATGAAAGGAGTAATGTATAAAAATCTGGTGCTGCTTGTAATGCAGATGTGTTCCGAACATTCATCTCCATCTTTCTTCCCCTTTGCACTAGAATGCCTAGGTTTTGGGGGAGATGTGGATTGTTTTTATATGCTGTGTTTTGATCTTGAAGGGCCTTCTGTGTGAGTTATGGGTATCACTTATGTAAAAATGTCTCTGAATCCAGGTGTTTTATGACCTGTGCACCTCCACATTGCGAATCTGCATGTGGGGTCCACTTCTAAAAGAGTTCTGACGCCCTGGTGCTCTGATGGTGGGAGTAGAATCCTGAATCGTGGTCTTTCTGGTTAAAAAAAGAGCTAAAAAGCCTTTTCTAAGCTCAAGCTATACGAAAAAATGTAGGTATTTTAAAAGTAATTAAGATAAGCTCTCCTGTTAATGGCTTCAGAGGTTTTTCTCCTTCAAATTGTTTCCGTTCACATCTAAAGATTTCTCTGAAGTGCTTCTCATTTGTAATGCTTTTTTTTCCCCACTGTGGCTGAATATAGAAACTGATTACCAAGTTCATGAATTTTCCGAAGACCAGTGCAGGCAGTGTTAACATCTGCTTCCTGACTGTTATTTATAGATTCTGATTGCTATGTTTCTAGCAGCACCAGTCTCTTCTTTTAATGATACTTCAGGCTTTAAATAGTTCTGCAGCCCTTTATGAATTCCAGAAAATTGTTAAAAATTCCAACTTCTTGTTCATAGTTTCACTGCAATTGCTTGGTAGTTGAACATGGTATTTACTACTGCTCGTTGTGGGCTTTTTTCCCCCCTATTTCTGATAGGAATGAAAACTAATAGTTTTTTTGAAACTAGAAAACAGAAGTTAAGGCTTGTCAAGTAGAAGTTTTGAGAATTTTCATTATGCAGAATTATAGTGGCTTTTTATTACATCTAAAAATTGTCCCTCTTTCAGTTTCTTTTAAAGCACCTGTTCATTTAACAGTATTTTTTGTTTTCCTACTTTGTTTGATATTCTTCATGAATTGAACAATTTTACATTTTTATGCAAAATTACCTAAAATATTTTCGGCATTTTTTGACTTGGGTAGAAAAAAGGCAATTTGGTGGTCTCTTTACCACATAGCTTTAAAAACTGATCCCAGACTGCTGTGAAAATGTAGGAGCAAGTGTGATCTGTAGGACTTTGTCATGGAAAAGTTCCTGTCACGGAGAATCAAGCCTGGGTTCAGGGAGCTCAAGTATCAGGAGTAAACAGAATGATTGCGTATTTAAATTGTGAGTGATGGTGAGCATGAAAAAATAAAATGTTTCTCATCTGGAAAACAGTTGCAGAATTTCTCAGGCATTAACTGTGGATGGTTAACCACAGAGAAGCCAGATAACTGGAATAAGACTCAGGAGGTTTTATTTGAAAGTGAAGAAGGTTCAAAATTTAATGGTCAAAGGTGGATGTATTACATTGTTTATGTACTGGCACTTTTGCAAGCTAGCAAGATTATGTTCAAAGATAGGGCAGAGAGGTCAGTTTCTGTATTGCTTAAATACTAATGCTGATACACCAGTTGATAAAGCTACCTTAGTTGGGGAGATGATATGTCTACATCATGTGAAGCTGGGATTTAAAAATTTCTAAACAAAAGATTCTGTATTAGGTTTGTTTGCCAAGATATCAAACAAACTGAGAGTCATACAGTTTTTTTAGTATCAGGAGTGTCTGCTGAGTTTCTGAGGGTTGGGCATGTTCAGCAGCTGGAAAGACAGAGCTTTGAATATCGGAGTAAGACCTACATTTCAATGCCTTTAAACCACATCTAAAAACTAGGTACGATCTAAGTAATCTAAGGTCAGAGTGTATATGACAGCATACTCATGGCATTCCTTATGAGGTACAGTTCATATCTAAGGGATTACCAGTAAATTTAGAAAACCCTGATGGAGGTACTTCCAGAATTTCTTAAGATTGTCAAGGCTCAGGAGATTATAATTTGCATCGTAATTTTCAGTTTTGCATAGTGATTTAACTCTGATCTGAAATGCAGTTTATCAATAAATGTAATTGGATTTTAATCCTTTGATGTGAATGTAAGAGTAATTTTTTTCTCTTTTCACTGAAGTTACGAGAGACAAGTAGGCAAGAAATACAGATTTCTGACCCTGGAACATTTAACATTAATGCCATCATTTCAATGAGGTTTTTGTATGTTGCCCGTTGATAATGCATCACTGCTTTGGTTTTTATATCAGTTGCTGACAGCAAGCAGACACAAGAGACTAGTCCTTCTATAGATTTTATGTTATGCCTTACAAAGAAGACAAATTATATCACAGACTTTTTCATTCTCATTTGTTAGGATCTCAGATTCCTTTGTCTCTGCAAGCAGATGGTGCTTACATGCTCATTTATTTAGTTAGCCAGGATCTTTAAGGTCAGCATGATAGAATTATTGGAATCTAAACTTGCTGTAGATCAGTCATGTACTGTTCTTGTCTCAGCTTTGTGAATTTCATGCTCCTTGGTCTTTGCACAGACTACCTTGTCCTTTTTGTCCAAATACCAGCTTATGGTATTTGCTTTTCAGAATAGAGTACTAAACAAACCTGAGTGGTCTTTAGAACACCAAAGAAATTTCAAATGCTAGTAAATTTAGATTGGACCTGGGCATTTTTCAGATTATTAGTATTTTTCCCCACATTATTGTTGTCTGTAACCTCATAGGGACTCTTTTGGTTGTGTGGGGTTTTGTTTGTTTGTTTGTGTTGTTGAGTTTTTTAAAGTGAAATTACTTTGGTGTAATGTAATCTTTAAAAACACAAGAAATGAAGAGGATATGAATAGGTGATAACTGTAATTATGGCTCCTGCATTCTCCCACAAACATCTCGTAATATTTTGATTTTGCAAAAGTTTTTTTCCCCAAATCAGAATTCCAGATAGTGTTAACTGGGTTTTTGCATCAAGTGTGTTTGTTGTCTTTTTTGTGTTACATAGTCTTGCTTATTGAACAAAAATACTTATGCTGCTGTCAGTAAGTCATGAACACAAGTGAGACTTGCATCTAAGATGCTCAGAGATACTTGTATTCTTTACACCTGCTTTCTTGTTACCTGCTCGAAGGTCAATTTGTTTCAATTTTCTTTTAACAGAGTTTAAACTGTGCAGGAATTGTAGTACACTGTGCATCTTTTAGTTTAGTATGTTCTCTATGAAATTTATCTCTGTGAATAGTCAAGGTTTTTTTTAAAGTTTGTTCATCAGTCAAATGTATGAGGATGATGTGGTTAAAATACACAGTTAAAGAAATGACCATGAAAGTAGTTTCAGAGATCTTTGTTCTGAAGTAAAAATGGCATGCAGTAATTTCAATTTGGCTTTTAAATTTTTGTTTTATTAGGTGCTTAAAATACCATTTTAAGAGATACTCTATTATGTTCTCTAATAGAGCAAAAATAGAGAAAGTAAAATAGTAATGTATGATTTTTGACAGTTTCCCAAAAATTCAGATTTTTCACAAAAACCAGATTTTGTTTCTCAAAATTCTTCACAAGTATGTATGTTATCCTATTTGTTAAAACAGACAGAGCTGTCTCCAGTAAGGGGCACTGTGACCCCCCTCACACAGGTGTGCACTCTGGGCCCTCCAGTTAATCATGCTGGCCTAACTTGGTGATCCATGGTCACTTTTCCCATTGCTGACACCCTGACCTGTCTTGTATGTACTCCGATCCCTCCAGCTGCTGGCACCTTGGGCTCACAGTCCTGATGGCCAGTGGTCCCCTCTCCAGTCACTTTGGCATGTGCTTCTGTCATGGCACTGCAGATTGTGTGGGTTCAGTGACCCAGATATCTCTGCAGCTGCTGGCACTTGGCTTTAACTTGCTCTGGTCTCAGGTTGCTGACGTGCGAGCTTGTTCTCAGCTACTTGCAGTGGCATCTTGCATCACCTGCAGATGGGACACAGGGTCAAGTTGCCCAGAAAAGACAGGGCACGATTTAATAAGACAGGATGGACCACAGTGACCAGGCCCAGGGCTCAGTCAGAAAAGTGCGCTGGCTCCTGCTTGCATGTAACTCAATCCTTTCTCCTTTCTCCTGTTACTTTGCCCCTGCTTCCAGCCTCACCCCCTCTTCCCCATCTTTGATGCTTTCTTGAAGCTTTGCTTAGTCAGTTGGTACAAGTCCACAGGCACCATCAGGTGTCTGTGATACTTGTGTGCTGTCACTTCTCCCTTATCTGTTACAGGGTCCAGATTGATGCTCTTGGGAGCTATGCCTGTGATTTCTTACTGGCCTTTCAATTAATGGCCAAAGAGTTTTTGTTGTCTTCATGATCTGCCTTAGTGCTTACTTGGTTGTGTCTCCGTGTGTCTTAACATGGTTGTGTCTCCGTGTGGTCTTTTTATGGCTTTCCCTGTGTGCTGAAATGGTTCTTTACCTGATAATATCAGTGGACTGTGCGTTCACAACTTCCTCATGCCTTTATGCTCTGTCTTGGGCACTGTCATTGAAGGTGGTGATGATAAGGCAATTCCAATTAGCTGCTGAGAACAGGAAATTGAAATAATGGAGACATTAGACAAAAAATACTGTGGTTTTAGATAAGAACACTGTGTGAAGTAAATAATAGATGGGTAAATGTTTAAAGTAGATTATATGATGAAAGATGCATTTCAAGCTAAACAAGGTCAAGGGGTGCCATCAGGCAGTAACTTTGTTAACTTGAGTAGTGAAGGCTGTCATGGTATTAAGTTGAAGATATCACAGATTTCAACTATTAGAGAATTACCTATTGTTTATATCTCAAGTTTGATTTCTGCAGGATTTCTATTTTTACTTCCATAAATATGCAACAGGACGTGAACTTGTTTTGAACCTTCTGTTACAGGATGGTAGGGACTCTTAATCTGTACAGTTGTGATGATTATTCATAGAGAAGTTTTATTCCTTAAACAAATGCAATTTTAAAAATTACTACCATGTTGTAGTGTGAACTAAGTATGCCTCACTGAAATGATTATTTTATAAATTTTGGAGATTTCTTAAGATAGAAATAAGTTATCATGCTATTTATTTTGTTTTCTTAAAGAAAGCTGCTGTAAACACACTATGAATGCTTACAAATGAAATTTTTATATACTCTCTCACCACTTTTTTTTTGTGTTTGCAGAATCCTACTGTGTCTAGTTCTAGCTGGTCAGAAATAGATGTGCTGATTCTGGCTGGAACTATTGGCCATGTTTTGAGTTTGGGGGCAAGCAGTTTTATAGAGGAGGAACATCAAACCTGGTATTTTCTTATCAATACTCTTTGTTTGGTGCTGTGTCAGGAACTTTGTAGAAATAATTTTCTTCTGAAGGAATGTGACCCTCAACATAGCACCAATGTGAAACAAAATTTTGATAGCATCAGGAAAACCTCTGAGTGCAAGAATATAGACATTCCGGCAGCAAGTAATTCAAAACTGGGCAAGACTACCTCTTCATCTGAATTCGTAAAAGGATCAGATAAGTGGATAAGCTTAGCAACTCCATGGATCATCCTTATTTGCTGTCGGCTGCTTCGATCCTTGAATCAGACAGGTGTTCAGTGGGCTCATCGGCCAGACTTTGGACACTGGTTGACAAGGTGGGTATCTGATTTATTGTCACACTTTCTCCCTTATTTAAAAATTAATGTGTGTTTAATTTGGTGAAGTATGTCTACATTTCTGTGTGGTTTCTGATCAGAGAGTGCTGCAAACATACAAAGCAGATAAACAGTGAAGTGACATAAGGAATTTTTCATTGCTATTTCATGCAGGAGTAATTCCTTGTGTACTATCAATAGTTTATAATCTTTGCCCTGCACCATGACTTATCTAATTAATGCCAATTATACATGATAGATTTATCAGAAGCAAAAAGTAAATATTTTCCATGTGTAAGTCAACAGTGTCGGGTTTGAGAAATTAAATATCACTTAATAGAATTAAACTCTTGAAATTAAGGCAGGAAGGTTCTGCATAATTCCAAACTTTATGAAGTCACAGGAGAGGATGCCTCACGTAGAATTCTTCCTTGTCTATCACATGCTTTTAATGTGTGGGTGAAAAGCTGAAGGAATTTTTTGAGTGTAATATAAACAAGAAGAGGAATTTTTTGTAAGTGAAAGTACACTGGAGAAGTGCTTCTGCTTTTACTACAACCTTTCAGTGTTTTGAAAAACTGCAGTTATTATTCAGTGATACTTTAACTGTCTCAGGTACTTCAGTTGGTGGATGCAGAAGCAATACTTTGTGACTGACTAGTCAAGGTTTTGCAAACAGCAGATGAAGAGGCTCTGCTGTGTAAGATAAATAGATTTCTTACAACACATGGATGAAATGTCATTCATCATTCATTAAAAATGACATGAGCAAATGGACTAATATGAGACTTGTTATTTATTGGCAGCCTCACAGATAAAATACTAATTGCAGTGACAGGCATGAGTGCTGAAAGACATGAGTTATGAGGGAATTTATCGCATTATAGCAGTTGTTCTATACCAGAGTTTTCACCATGCATTTCACCATGAGGTGAGGGAATGAGAAAAAAATTTTGTATTTCCTACGTCAAGGCTATTTGATAGATAACTCACTCCTTCATTATCAGCTAAGCCAGTGTATGAGCAGGATGAGGCATGATTTGGTGTGACTGTGAGGATTTTCACAATTAATCCTGAGCATCTGCCAAAGATATATTTGCCCAATAATGTCCTGAGCCAGGATTTTTTTTCAGACTGTCAGTCCTTTTCTTTGGAATGTGCTGGTGCCACAAACGCATGAAACAAGGACCTGATTCTCCTGCAGCTGAAAAATTTGGTTTATTTCAGATATATGCTTTTACTCATGTGGTCCCACAGAGATGTTTATTGACTCTTGGAAATGTTACCAGACTTTTAAAAATTGTGTGTGCATGTATAGATTCAACTTCCAAAGATCCTGTCTTGCTTTAATGTGCTCCCACCTCTGATTTCATAGTGCTAAATATGCCTACAGTGCAGCAAAACCTTTTATAGCCTTGGGCTGTGGGGGTCTCAGGGAGATAACACAGGTGGAGTGTAGCCTGCAGATAGAGCAGGTGCTTCTGGGGCTTCTTGATTCATAACAAAAGTGGGAAATCCTCTGTGCCCAGCTCTAACACTATGGACTGTCAGGAGCTTCCAAGCAACCCACTCAGATAAACCAAAGGCTTTTTACACCTGTTTTGGATTGCTCTGGTTTTGTGTGTGTTTGTTTTTTTGTTTGTTTTTGTTTTGTTTGGTTTTTGTTGTTGTTATTATTGAAGAAGGAAGGGGGAGAAGGGAGGGAGGAGGTTATTTTTGTGTTTGATTTTTGTCCCTGTAAATTGGAATTCATGTGAATTTGAATATGTCCGTATCTTTCTCTGTACTGGATAACCCATAACTGGACGTATGGTTGAATACAGGGTAAGGAATAACCTTCCTCAGTCTTCTTGTTATGTTCTTCATAATGCAGCTTGAAATGCTGTTGGTTGCCTTTGTTACAAGGGCAGGTTGCATGCTGATTGTTGAGTCAGGGTCCACCCAGACACTCAGAGTCACCTCTGAAAAGATGGCCAGCCCCCAGTCTGTCCTGATGTGTGTAGCTGTTTGTTCCAAGGTGCAGGACTTCCCTCTTGCCCTTGATGAACTTTGTAAGGTCTCTGGTGGGCAATTTCTCCAGCCTGTCAAGGGGCTTTTGAGTGTCAGCAGACCCACCTCCTGTATCAACCACTCCTCCCAGTTCTGTATTGTGTGCAGACTTGCTGAGTGGACACTGCCCCACTGCCCAGGTCGTTAATGAAGACATTAAACAGCATTGGCTCCAGTGGGAAGTCCTGAGGTTGCTAGATAGTGACTGGCCTCCAGGTGGAGTTTGTGCTGCTAATGGCAACTTTGTGAATCCAGCGTTTGAGTACTTTTCAGTCCACCTGACTGTCCACTTTTCTAGCATGAGATTGCCTATGAGGATGTTATGGGAGCTGGTGTTAAAAGCTTTGTTAAAACACAGATATCCACTGAGCTTTTCTCATCACAAAAATCTGTCAGGTCGATCAACTGTTCTTCATAAAGCCATCACAACCCTATTAGTAAAGCTGTCTGCCTCCCCCTTCAGTAAGGCTGAAGTACAGCAGCTTGGTATCAAAACCATCAGAATTTTACAGGTGAATTGCTTCCTCTGTTCCCTGTCAAATTATGGCCTCACATTGGGTGTATTTGCTTGGGTCTTGAAGCAACTGGAAGAGAAAAGATTCTACAGCCTTACTCTTAGGCTGTGACTAGTCGTTTGGCTAAATTGCTGTATATAGGAACTGTATAATTGCTGTATAGAAACTTTTGCCATACAAGGCAAGGTACTTGCTCTCTTTCTCCTCACTTCACTGGCCCTGTATTTTACTTGTTCCTGTGTCAGTATGGTGAACTAAATCACTGAATAGTCATGTCTGGAAAAATAATTCAAGATGGCATAGGAAACTCTTGGGTTTTAGATGGATCACTTCTCACTCTGTTTTACCATTGGTCTTCACAGGCAAATGGCTGGCTTATAACAGGAATGCAGGAAGGGAAGAGTGTACAAATCAGCACTGCTGTTGTTGAAACTACTATAAAAAAAGAATGCAGAAGTATCTGCATCTTTTAAAGTGCTACAGATATAAACAGTTTTTTCGTTCTGCCATTGTCAACCATTCCTTACAAAAAAACACTTGCCTTTCAAATCTAATTGAGAAAGACCCATGATTCACAACCTTTTACTTCTGGAGGCTTAAAAACTCTATGCAACAATCCAGAGTGTTGTACCATGGCAGGCTAGGAGGATGTGTGATTAGGACTGTCACTGTCACAGTTCTGCTGTCTCCCTTTTATTGGTGTAACTACTTTGGCTGTGTTCAGGGAGCAAGTGAAGGAACAGAACCCTGGCAGCCCTGGCACAGGTTGGCTCAGGCTGCTGTGGAGCTGCATCCTGACTTAAACAAGCACTTTTCAGCCTAACAGGAGATGACTATGTATATCTCCATGCTGACATATACTTTGGTTGCAATATAGGGTTAAAAGAACAGTAGTATTTGAAGTATTACAGTTTTTGGACTTCAGTGATGTCCTTTTGAGTTCTTGACCCTGTTATGGCTCACTGAACAAGCTCTAGAAAGATTGGTCAATGATGCAACTGAATCCTGTGGTCTGTAAAGTGTCTGGGAATTCCTGTTTGGCCAGCATGCTTGCATTTTCTTTGGTTGGGGCTTTTAACATCTGCGTTCCTTCTGCTTCCTGTGGTAACAGGGTTGTAGAGATGTGTTTCCCTAGTGATTTGATCAGGATTGAGATGAGGTGTTTTACCTATAGCATGAATTAAAAGTTGGTGGTAAGCTGAGTTGCATAAAGAACTTAGTCCTCTTCCCAAAATGCATTGCTAGCCTATAAGGTTGATTGTTATCCTATTTTTAGTATTTATTTATTTGCATAGTTATGTCTTTATAGCATGTCTTCTACTAATAAGAATTTAGAACCTGTCTTAGATCATGTGTACCCTTGTTAGTTTGAATTCAAGCAACTCAGGTTTTTTTCTAGCCAGCTTTCTATTTTGTCTCTAAAGATAAAATAATGAACAAATGGTTGTCTTTTTTTATTCCCCTGTATTGATCTTTGAGACATCTGTGCTCATGCTCAAACTAGTATTTTGCTTAACTGGACAGTGCTTAAGGGGCTCAGCATTTGAGACAAGAGAGACTGTTGTCCAGGTTTTACTGTTTGATGTAAGCATCAAAACACAGAAAATCAATATACCTATAGTGTGTTGGATTTGGCTACTATGAATTCAGTCAGCAGTGCTGAAATAAGGAAAATAAAATGTTCTTTGTTATTTGCAGACAGACTGTGAAACCTGAAAAGTACTTTGATGAGAAAAAGAGCAAAAGAAAATCAGACAGTAGATGAAGTGGAAGAAAACATGCAATCGAAATCTGACTGGAAGTCAGGTTTTCTTATTGATTGGTTGGTGTTCAATTAGCTTTATTTGGCTGTTAATCTTGGTCAGAGCTGTTACTTGAAAGGTGTCAGAGCTGCTACATGGCAGTGTCAGCTTGAAGAGAAGTGATAAGAAGCATCAGCATGAGAAGATGATAATATTTTCTTAATAATGTACTTAACCATCCCCAAATGCCCTTTCACTGAAAGCTAGGACACCTTGGGACTTCTATGTATTTCATTGTAAAATGAAAGAAACAATTAAAAAAGGCATTATCCACTTAAATTTTTAATCATGGACATTTGTAGTTCCTTTCACTCTACCTGTGTTTGCACTAATGAGGTGAGGTCTAAGCAGTGGAAGAAAATGTCTTCAGCCTTCATTGTGCTACCAGAAGTAGGGGTGTAGAGCACAAGCTGTTTCAGTAGGAAGATGGAGCCAAAGTGCTCTTTTTTCCGTCACTTCTCACCAGGAAGCTATTGGCTCTTCACTTTCAATTTTGTGGTTTGTGCAAAACCCACTACGTTGCAGCTGCGATCAGAGTAGCTTGTTTGTGCTTGTGTTTCTGAGTAGACTATCAAAATAATTTAGAACTTTGCTAAATGACTGGACTCTGTGTTGAGCAACTGCCATCTCCTTTCAAAATATGTGCTAATTACATATGCTTTTAGCTGCCTAACTGTAGGAACCTTCAAGGCTGGAAAACCTTGAAAACTGTAGGTGATTTGTACTGACCTGACTCTGCTTGCTGTAAATCCTTTTCTTGTTTCTTCAGCAAATGCTATGAAACACTGGTGTAGGTTTTTTTTGACAAAATTGTATGGTTCAAAAAAATTTCAAACTGAGATCACAGAGGAGTGTTACTGGAAAACCTGGACATGAGATGTATATTAGTCCCTGTGGTAGCGGTCAGGAATGCAAACTCATTGTGTATTGAGCTTTTTAGATAAAGAGATGAAGATGGTGATGAGGATGTGCTGTTATTTATCCCTGATTTGTTTTGCTCTCATAGCATGAGTAGCTAAGGAGACTATGAAGGCTTAAAATTTTCGATAAATGCACATTTGAAAGGTTTAGTGGCTACTCAATTAATTCATTATTTTTGATCATAGAGGAGGTGGTGCTTGTGTTACCTTAACAGGTTGCTGCAGGAATCCATTCACTGCTTCTGCTGTCTCCTTCTGTAGAGAAAAAACAGTAGTGAGGAGAAACATCAAGACTACATTTACTCTCTCATGGTGTTCTAGATTTTACTCTCACTTTTCTTCACTGGCTTTCAAAGAGCAAGGCATCTCTTGGGAATCTTGTTAAGATGTACGAACTACTTAACTGTGTCCTGCATGGAGACCTAATGGGACAATTTTTCTGCCCTACAACTTTTTCTCTGTGACTTTCCAAGCACAACAGCTGGAGCAGCAATTGATCAAGCACCTGAAAAAGTGTGTTCTAGGAAATAGGAAAGTAAACCTGTTTGAAGTACAATAATTGTTATTAACTCAGAAAAAACTGGAGTTTCAGAAGTGTCATTGCAGGTAAAAACCCAAGCACACTGTCAGTTTCCTGAAGTTAGTGATCTTTTATCATGGGATTTTGAGTTGTGGAAAACAGAAGATGGAGCCCTTAGCTCTCACAATTTACATGATGTTCTTAACTGAAGGCAAATCCAACCGAATGAGTGGTTTTATACCATTTGGGATACTGGGAATATTTTCAGTAGATGTGGGTTGGCAATTCTTGGACTACAGCAGGCTTTTTGAAACTACGTGTTAGGGGTTGGGTGCAGATCTTTGCCTTATCCCATTACATTTTGCAGTGCTAATTGATACTACTGAAGATTTAAATACGTGACACTGGCAGCATGCTCAGTGAAATGCCCTTGGTTCTGGAATGAGTGTTACCTATTTAGGATGCAGAGGAACAAACAAACAAACAGTATCTATAATCTTCTCTGTCAATGATGAAAATTTTATGTCTATCTCTTGTATGTATTGACACAGTACAAGGTGCTGTAGTTGCATAAGGGAATCATATTGTGCTAATGAATTTGTGTGTATGTTTTAAACTATACATGTATATTTCTGGTCATTTCAGATATGTAATGTATTCTATGTCTAAAACTAAACAAATCAAATACATATGTAGTTCTTTCTAATGACAGAATAGTTCTTAATCCTGTAGTGCAAAAATATTTTCTGTTGTGCTAGAAATTGTAGTATACAAAACACACCTTTTCAAAATGTATAGATAACAAAACCCTAGTTTAAAAGCAGTAAACCCTTTTCCATTATGCAATATGCAGTTCAGTTTTTATATAATTAACAGAATAACTAGCATATGGTGGAACACAATAATTACACGTCTAAATATGCATGCTTGAATAGAAAACCTCATTAATAAAACTGCTTTTCTAAAAATACTAAAATATTTTACCATACCTCTTGGAAAGTTCATAACAGATACCACTGCAGTGATTAATTTGGTGCTGCATTAATTAAAACGGTTTATTTAATACAGTGCTGTAGCTAAGGCTCTATCAAATGTGTTTAGCACTAATTACTGTTTTAAAAGGGGTTTTTTTTGCTTTTTTTTTTCCCAGCTCTGAACATAAATCTGAACTCTCCTTCTTGGCTGCAGTCTCCCTACTTCTGATCTTCTTTCTGGTTCAAAGAAGATGCTCCCTGGTTTCAAAAATTGCTATGGCTCTCGGGCTCCTGGGAGCCTACAGTTACCGGGCAGCTATTGGAAATGTCATATTTCCATGGCAACATGGTGGCAAAGATATTTCAAAGTAAGTTAATCAACAGATAAGTAACTGTTTCTATTGAGGTGTTGAACGTTTTGGCTATCAGGGGATGAGGTGGATGGGATGTCCTAGGTTGGAATTACATTCTTACAAATAGAACTGTAGTTTGTAGGCGACCAGCACTGCATTTTTGCAATGTCTGCTTAATTGTAAGCCCCATTAAGTGTCTTCTGACTGTGATAGATCAGAAGCTGGTCAGATAAGAATTTATATGAAAAATATATAAATATAAAAGATATAGTTATACCCTATATTTTTGTGACAAAGAAAGTCCAAATGCATCTCTTGTTGTTTTAGATGGACTTGCCTCATCTAGCAGAGCACATGTGAAGCTCATTTAGTGGCTTCTTAGTTTCAAAAGTGCTTAGGCAGTAGTTCAGAGAGCTGTTTTCCCATAACTTGCTTTTGGAGTGGAGTGTTCTGTAATGTGGGCTTTCAAGATGTAGCCATGTCCTTCTTGTGGTCTCACTTGTGCAGCACAGTGCATACGAAGGATTTTTAGTTGGATACTAAGTTTTTTAAAGAACTAGTCTGAAACTCCAAGGAAGTTATTAACTCACCAATTATTACATTTGGAATGTAGCAAAGTGGCTTTAGTTTTTATACCTGGCTCTGCAGCCTCAAGTTTTGCTAAATGTCAGAGCGTTGTTGAAAACTTCTAGAGTCAGTTGGAACATTTGATGAGAAGTAGGAAATTATGGAAGAGAAGTTGTTGAAACCATTGTCTTCTGGATGTAATAAACTTTCTCTCGCGCTCATTTTAAATTTTATATTGATACAAATGGCTTCTGTTGGAGCTTCTTAGTCAGGGACCAGAGATTCACAAGATGTGTAGAGATGGAAAAAGCTCTGCAAAGTAAGATTTTAGGACATAAAGAAGATCAGGTTTGCTAACAGGGCATATTTTACAAGATACATTTGTTTGTATGTGTATCTGGATATTTTTACATACATTCCATCTCTTCAAATATTGAAGATAGGTCTAGTGGTATGCTAGTGTTAAGTTAATATTTTGTATTAGTTCTGCTGCATGAGAAAGTAATGATAATCTTTACTTACTGTGCAGGATTTGGCTCTATGCTTGAAATATGCCTGATTTTTGAGTATGATCTCTAGTTTTGCTTTGTATTGAGTAAAGTCCTTGGAGAATAGTGCTGTCCTTGCAGCATGGGACAGAACATTGAATACAACAATAGTGCCACAAATAAAATGTAGTTTTAGATAGAGAAATAAGTGGAGTACTTAAATACCAGAGTCAAACATTTACTTGAAACTTGTTCATTCTACAGTCAGCACATTGATCTCAATTATTACAAGATACAAAGCTTTTTGTATTATTTCTATTATTAAATAAATAGCAAACAAAGTGATTTACTTAAGTTGTGTCAGAGCTTTATATAAACGCCAGGTGAACCTTCTTATGGCCACACTGTGGCACATGGGTCCCATCTGAAGAGAGGTTCTGCCTCCCTCCTATATCACAACACCTTTTATTTTGAGTAAAAAGAAACCAGCAAACAAACCAAAACCAAAACAAACTCTTGTAAATATTCCTGCCAGGTCAGAGCATTGTCTCTTTCATAATACCTAGTAGAGCACAACACAGGCTGGCTGAGGGCTTTCCAGCATGCTCTCTGCAGTGGCTGTGGCTAACATGTGGGCCTCTCAGGAGCGAAGTACAAGGCCTAATAGAGAGACATGGTTTGCCCAAGATCACTGACTCATCACACATTATCTTCAACAATGCTCCCAGTACAGCACGTCAAAAGACAAGGTAGACACATCTTAGTAAATTTCAGACAATAGGTGACATGTTGACACAGTGATACTGGCTTATCTTTATTAGATGGTTGATGTGATATGTCTAGTAAAAGCCTGTTTAAAATGCCACCAAAAAACCCAAGACTTTCTTTCAAATGTGTCTAGAAGTATCTTTAGTATCTTTCATGATCTGGAATAGCTCGAGATCCAGGTGCAATTTAGAGGTAATTTTGTGTGATATGAGAAAAAGCTGTAGGCAGGCACTGCAAATTTCGTGCATAGTGAATTCTTCTCTAAGATGGAGAATCTTTGCTCTCAAGAGCTCCCTCTCTGTACCCTTTACTGAAAATTTTCCCTGAATTTTAGAACTGCTGGGAGGTGGATGAGGGAGAAGAGGCACTTTAAGAGTTCCATGTTTTCTGTGGCTAACTGTTAGAAAACCCCTAAATTAAAACAGGCAAAGAAGTAATTTGGCTTCTTTTTACCTCAGTGTTATTTAAAAAAAAAAAAAAAAAAGGGTCTGTGAAATGAAAAAGCTAAAACAAACAAAATAATAATAGTGCATTTGCTGGGGAATAATTTTTTAGTTAGTTTTCCATCAACTGGTTAATTCTGGTTTTTATTTAACTCATTGAATAGGCAAATACCCCAAGCTATTTTATAAACTTCTAAGCCATGTGAATATATTTGAATATTTTGTGGTAATAATTGCATCAGAATTACCAAAGACACTGAAAAGGGGCACTGAATTTGTGCATTAGCCAGAAACACAAAAGGTCTCAAAATTTTACTGGCTTTTACCTTTATTTGGTCTTCCCTAAAGGAAAAATCCAGTGGGCATTACAGGGTTTTTACAAAGGCTTGCTGTAAATTTTATTTAAGGGAATAAACTATTTTATTTAAGGGAATAAAATAGTTATGCCCCTTTGCATAGGCTGTTAGGCATAACTTTGAACCATTGAAAGGTAAATGACAGAACAGTGCACTGTGTTCAGGTTTAGGAAGGCCCCATCATTGCTGTGTCACAGTTCTGCCTTTTTTTCTTGGTTCTGTACAAGCAAAAAGAAAACTGAATATGTAAATTCTCTTGCTTATTATTTCTCCTCTTACTCTTTCTTTCTTGTATGCAAAAGATTGAATTCAAACTTTTCAGTAATTTGTTGAGAAGAAGAGTGATCTAAGACAAAAAAAAAAGATTAACTTTAATTATTATTTATTTATAAAACTTGTTTTAGAAATTTTGACTAATACTGCTTTTTTGTGGTCAGCTCGTTACACTGGTTACATGAATAGAACTATGCTTTACTATTTTTAGAGTCCTGGTCTAATCATTCATATGTTGCTGAGTCCAGATGACTCAGGAATCCTCACTGCTGAGTGAATTTTATTAATTTTGTAGGAGACCGTGTTCACTCATTACTCATGTGGAGAGTGACTGGTAGTAAGAGATTGATTAGGTGGAGCTGCCCTGTGCCATCCCTCAGACAAACAGACCTGACATCCAATTCACAAGAAGCAATGGACCCCCTACCCCCTCACCAACAGCCAGGAGGGCACCTTAGGGATCGAGGGGAGTGAAAGTGGGTTTCTGCTTGGGTGGCAGGTGAAACCCCTCCTGACCTCCCTCACCTCCTCAAGTGCCTGTACGCAATAGGTACAAGACCCTGGAATCTGAGAGCCAGCGAAACGAGAACCAGAGAAATGAGAATGTGGATGAAGGTCCATCCAGTTTGACAAGGTTGCCTAGGGCAGGGCAGCTTACCCCCACATCACAACCTCCTCAATTAAGAAAAAAAGAAGTGTAGTAGTCATTGGTGACTCCCTTTTGAGAGGAATGATAGGCCAGTTGGATCCAATCCATAAGGAGGTGTATTGCCTGTTTGGGGCCTGGGTAAAGGACATCACCAAGAAACTTCCCAGCCTGGTACAGCCCACTGATGATTACCCACTGCTGGTTTTCCAGCTGGGTAATGACCAAGTCCCAACAACAAGGGTGCAGATGATCAAAAAGAACCGCAGAGCCTTGGGAACAGCTGGTCAAGGGGTCTGGAGCACCAGCTGTGTTCTCTTCTGTCCTGCCAGTTTCAGGGATTGATGGGGCAAGAAACTGGAAAACCAGGCAGATGACCACCTGGCTTTGAAACTGGTGTTACTGGCAGAATTCTGAGGGTTTTACTGTGGGTCAGTTTATATTGACACCAAACCTGCTGGCAATAAGTGGGGGTCCACCTCTTTCAAAGGGGAAATCTTAGCTCAGGATTTAGCAGGGCTCATTGGGAGAGTTTTAAACTAGGCTTGAAGACAGATGTGGACATAGCCAGGCTTGATGGAGATAAGGTTATGAAGATATGGTGGGATACCTTGCATGACTGGGATGTTGTAATGAAGGGCCACATATTGCCTAGGGAAGACAGACAAAGAAGGTGCATTCCTCTATGTGAGGAAACACTTGGAATGTATCGAGCTCTATCTGGAGTGGATGATGAGAGAATCGAGAGATTATGGGTCAGGATAAAAGGGAAGACTAGGATGACACTGTTGTGGGTGTTTGCTACAGGCCACCTGATCAGGAAGAAGTGGATGAGAATTTCTAGAGTCAGCTGGAAGCAAACCTCAAAGTCGCAGATCTGTGCCATTTTTTTTTTTTTTTGTAATGGAATTGCTTAGGGATTTGAAAAATGCTAGCCTTGGATTTTGACCTGTTTGTCAGAACTGGTTGGTCTTGACCTCTCTTGAAAGACTCTGAAATAGGTATTAGTAAGTAACTCATCTTTCTCATTTATTTATTAATTCTTTTTCAATTTTATTTTCTCTTTAGGGGGATTACTGAAGCTCGTTTTGTTTATGTCTTTGTTCTTGGCATAGTCTTCACTGGCACTAAAGATTTACTAAAGTCACAGGTTATTTCTGCAGACTCTAGCATGAAGAGCACAGGATTATGGGAAGTATACAGTGGATTGGTTCTACTAGCAGCTCTTCTATTTCGATCTCACAATTTACCAGTCTTGGTGTTTTGTCTGCTGATTCAGACAATGATGACAAAATATATTTGGAGACCTTTGAAATTTGATGCAGCACAGATTACTATCATGCACTACTGGTTTGGCCAAGCTTTCTTCTATTTTCAGGTAAGCTGAATATTCTCTCTGCTGCAGGGGTGGGAGAGGGAATAGTTTTTCAAATAAATATTGTCCATTGTAAATAAAATGCTAACTAAATATTACAGTGGAAGAGTTTACTGAGTGCTCAGAAGGGTTTAGTCTCTAAGTGTTTTATTAATGTTTTGTTTTCAGAAACAGGGAAAGATGCATACCTTAGTGTCTTACCCTCAATGTAGATTTCCAAAAGTGTTACAAGGATCAGGGACCTATAGCAGGATGATTTTGGTCTGTTAATGCACCTCATAAGTACTTTCTAGGTGCTAATCAATTTAAAAATGTCATCTGAGTTGACTAATACCAGTAAAAGGCAGGTGGCTTTTGTCACTGGTTCTTGAGGCTTACAAGCTTTTGGTAGCATCACAATAGGTCTGCTTTCTGTTTAAGACTGAATGAAAGTTCTGTGACATGTAATATTTCTTATGAGTACCAGAACTTACTTTCTTTCTTATTATATTAAGTGATATCTTCTTTCCTGAGGAGCCTTACTAACTTCACTGATACAGTTCTCTGCTTTGCAAATAAGGTTGCAATTCCTCAAAAACTTTGCTTTGCATTGATCCTGGAGAGGATCTTTCTACTTTTAGTATTGTTGGAAACTCTGTGTATCAGGCTGTCTAAAGAGGGCATTTGTTAAGCTGGGAATCAGGTTTAAGAGGTAGGGTTTGCAAAGTTTCATTGTGGGACCTGTGTTGACTTCACCTCTGAGGCCTGTCTGGGGATGTTAAAACTCTGGGCAAGCTTAGGGTACTTTCTACTCTGTTTCTGATCCTGTAACTGCAGACTGAGGATTGGCGTGATTGAGAGTATATGTCCAGATAGGGAGTTGCTGGTGCGGGTAAGATCATCATGATTCACCCTTCCTACCCAATTTTCCTGTTCAGAGGGCATAACATGTCTTGGGGGAATGGCTTTTGCATGTTTTGAATGGTACTGTTCAGGCAGGCAGCTTTGGTTACAGCCTTCTGAGAGCACCCCTTAGTGCAGTTGGCAAAAGGCTGGAAATGAAAGCCTCTCTGTACTGAGGTACGAAACCAAAACAGGTGCCAGAAATTTAGTGATGGGGGGGCTGGCAAGAAAATCCTAGTTATAGAAAAGACACTAATAAAGAATAGTTTAGATGTTTTCATAAAGCAGCAAATGGTTCATAAATGTTTTCAGTGATGCTGAGTTCTTGGTACACTTAGCTGAGAATTTCACAGAACCATGAAATTACAGGAGAGTTGAAGCTGGCAGATGCCTCTAGAGATCATTCAATGCAACCCGACCCCATGTAACAGCACGTCAAACAGACCAGGTTGTTCTGAACTGTGTCCATTCCCTATTTATATACCTGAAAGGGTGAAGACTCTGCGAGCTCTTGGGGCAGGTGATCCCAGCCCTAGCTAGTAAAAAAGCTTTTTCTGGCTTTAATCAGAATTTCTTGTATTTCGGTTTCTGCGTATTGCTTTTCATCCTTTTCCTAGTCACTGTCGGGTGACCATGAAAGTCACAGTCTGGCTAGGTATTCATACACATCGTTATGATACCTGCTGAGCTTTCTCCTCTTGAGAGTAAACAGACCCAGCGGGTTGTTTGTATAACAGGTGCTTTTTTACCATCATCCTCTGCAGTTCTTCAGTGGACTTTTTCCCGTACACCCATGGCTTTTTTCTGGCAAGCCCAAAACTGGACCCAGGGACCCAAATGTGGATCTAACTATTGCTTATTAGAGAGAATGAAGCATCTCCCTTAAACAGCTAGTGAGGCTCTCCCTAATGTAGTCTCAGGTGCTGTTGCCCTTTGCACAAAGGACAATGGCTGGCTGACCTCTTCCAAGCTGCTTTCCACATGGTTAGTTCCCAGTGTGACCAAAGGCATGGCTTTGTTCCTTCCCAAGTGCTGGATTTGACATTTCCCTTTGCTGCATGTCCTGAATTTCTTGTCATTTCATTTCTCCAGCCAGTTGAGGTGCCTCTGAGTAGCAGCAGACCTGTCTGCTGTACAGAATACAGTTCTGTATTGTGAGCAGCCTTCCTGAGAGGACTCTCTGTCCCATTGCCCAGGTCACTGCTAAAGAAGTTAAACAGTTTTCAGCCCCAGTTTGGCCTCCAGATGGACTTGAAGCTGCTGATGGCAGTCCTGTGAGCTCAGCAGTTTCCAGAGCAGTTTCCAGTGGCCTGAGTGTTTGGTCTCCTAGCCTGGATTGCATCCATTTGTTTGCCTGAGAAGATGCTTAAAAGTGCTTGTGAGGTGAGAGTGCATTAGATAAATGTAGCCCGTGCATCTTCAGCCAGTATGGCATGATGGAATAGCAAATCCTTCTTGAGGTAATGGTTTTGTTTTGGACATGTAATATGGCAGGTTAAATTTTGTGTCTTTTCTGCTCTGAATGATGCCAAAAACTTGGGCTAACTTTTCTGGTAGAATTTACATGAACTTTGAAGAAGCTGTACACATTTTCCAGAAATAACCTATTAGAACTATCAGGAGCTTGATACATCTTACTATTTGACTGTGCTGTGTCAAAGGGTTTTTTCCTACACCAATGAAAATATATTTATGCCAGACCAATAGAAGGTAACAGGATCTGGCAGTATCTGTTTTGGCTTTCTGGTGGTCTTAAACGGGTGTTAGTAGAAAGATTTTTCTTTCTCATGACTGATGTTTTGCACTTTCAACTACACTTGAGGAGTTTTTTGGTTTTTAGAAGACTGGAAGAAGTGATTTCCATTTTACTTGGCTACAAATTATGTTTTTGGAAATCCTGCAATTTCAGAGCATCTGCTTAGGTCCTATCACTCTGCTGGGAATTTTGTCATTTCTTCTAGAAGTGTTTCCTTTGGAAATAATAACTTCCAGTGTGATACGAATTTCAGCAAACTTCAGGATATTTTAAAAATTAGTTCTGAAAAGGGAATTTCTTCCACATATACATGTTGCTGAGTCACGGCATCCAAACCTTGTAAATGAGACAGTCTGCATTGCTTTGTTGTGAGCCAGATTTCTAGATGGGTCTTTGTGCATCTCCTGTCCCTGTAAGATCTGGAGAATGATTTGGACTTATCAAAACTTCTGTTAGAAGCAGACCAAAGCTTTTTCCCTTGTGTTGTTTCCCATGTTGGTTTGTATGAAATAGAGCAGACCCAGATAAGAACCTGCCTTTTTGTTTCCCATCACATGTCTGTAAGCTCCAGCTTAGAAAAGATTCTTTCTAATTAGCAATAGCTTAGCAAAATTTTGTGAAATTATTAAGTCTTTTTATCACAGGACCCTTTAAAAATGTATCAATTTCAGAAGAGCATGCTAACAGTCTTCTGGAATTTTTTTGTGTGTTTGTCCACTTGGAAAAGTCAAGGTGTGTGCCTATTCACCATGCCCAAGACTGATTAAAATGACAAATTTAGAGATTTAGTCTATCTCCTCTCTTTATTTCTCTTTTTGTTTTTCTATTTTCAAAACATCTTAGGGATGTTTCAGAAATAGAGAAATCAATTCTGCTAGTGGAAAAAAATGCTTTTAAGAGTCAAAACAGATGGAATTTTCTTTCACAACCCCTCCCCCCAGTTCCTCAGAGAACAAGTTTTTGGTTCTCTTTTAAAAATGTTGTAAGTACATTTACATTAGATGCCTTTTTAGGATGGAGATTAATAATTTGACCAAAATACCAGACTTAGATGTTAGCTTGTTCTTTTACTCTCTGATGAAAAGTGTTCTGAAGGTGTGGAAGAAAAGAAATCATACAAAGCTAAGAGGGACTTCTTTTTTTTTTTTTTCATTTCACAATTGAAAGTAGTTATCTGATGTGCAAAATACTAGCATAGAAAAGTAGAATGGTTGAGCTGGTAGGTCATAAATTACAGAAGCTACAAAGGTGCCTCAAAATCTAATCAATGCTCTCTCTTCAATTTGTAAGTTTTTCTCAGTTTATTCTGAGAATAGCTTTTCCAGTCTGGGGCTGTATTTCCATGGATGAAAGGAACTTCTTCCAGAAATGATGTGTAATGTCATGCTTTTCTTATGTTGTTTTGGTCAGTATATAGCATTCTGATCTGCAGTATCAGGGAAAATTAAAAAGCTGATTGCATACTAAACCCAATTCTTCATTAATTGTTTTTTTTCTAAGATATTTAAATATCTCCTTTCTTTTGAAAGAAGTAATTTCTAGAGTATGAGTGACTTGTTGCAAAGGAAAAACTATTCAATTTGTATGGCTCAAAACCAGGATTGAAATGTTTCTTTGGCTTATTAGTGACCCATAATTAACTGACAATTATATATTGAAAATTACCTGTCAGTCACTGAACTATAGATGCAAGATCCATACCAGATATACAACACGGGAACTTTTTCCAATATTTATGCCATTTTGTATACCTGATTTGGAAAAAAATTCTGTCCCCTGCACTGGGACGCCCTTCTCCCAAACACATGGATGTAACCATTCCCCCTCAGGTGTGTTTTAGTCTCTTCTCATGGAAATGCAGTTTTCCCTGTTTACTCACATCTCCTGTTAAAATGCAGGCACTCAAGCTTTAAGTCTTTATGTATCTCAAGAGTACCATGAACAAGTGACTCAGGTGAAGCTATAGATGATTTTGCATGGTGGTGTACATTTTCCAGCTTTTCCTTAAGTAAGTAACGGAAGTTGGAACTCTGGAAGTACCCATACTGGTTTAGTAACAGATTTTAATTGTTTCAATAAGCTATTTAATCTTTTTCCTTTACCTTGTGGGAAAACCAGAAAGGTCTTTGCTTGGTGACGGCTTTCAGATCTCCTCCTTGCTTCTGTGCCTTCCAGTGAAGTGACAACCATTCTTACTGAGTAAAGTTCAGGTGTCTCAGGTTTAGAAACTACCTGTCCTGTCCATGACCATCAGTGCTGAATTCTTACATTTTGACTGACTTAGGACAGGGTTGTGTTTCAGAGAGAGCATGTATGATTTGTTCTCAGGTATTGAATAAATGTTAAAGAAGTACAGCTGGGCTGTTTCTGCGCATGAAGTCCATCAAATTCTCACCTTCATTATTGACCTCTATTCAGCTTGTCTGAGAGAGAGTCGCTTACTGCCTCAGGACTGAGCAATATCTATGCTAGAATTCTAGGGGGTAGATGTGAAGGAAGCACAACTGTATTATTAGGCATGATTTAAATGTCTTCACTGACTTTGTTTCCTTAAGTTTTGTGGTCACTTGAGCTGTCACTATTAAACTGACTGGGTTCAGAGTGGTGCTAGGGTTTTAATTTCCAGACAGACATAAAGATCTAATGTAGCATACAAAAAAAATAGCAGGCTTATGGTTGAAATACCAAAGTTGAAAACCACTGAAATTTGTTAGTGATGTAAATCACATTGGATACTAAATTTAAACCATGCTAGCTAAATGAGGCAGGAGAAGAGAAATATAAATGAAATATGAAACGGTTTCATCTGGAAATAGTAGAGAGGTTTGGAGAACTACATTTTGCACATGTCTTGGTGTGATTATGAAGTAAATGAGACTTACCCATGTTGCTGAGCCTTTCTTAAATCTTGGTAGACAATGCAGTACATAATGACAAAAGCAGTAACTCTGTCTTGCTGAGTGTGGATTATAAGTGATGGCCTTTTGAATATGATGGTAAAAATAGCCTTGTTCAAGATAGCATATTTAATGAATGAGGCACTATTCTTTCAAAAAAGTATTGTAGGGTCCTTCAAGACTTTATGGAAGTAGATCTGTGTAAGTGTGCAGGGTAAGCAAGGCTGATAGGAAGAGGTACTGCTTTTCATTAATCCGTTTCTATAGCTATGAACATGGGGGAAAAAATGAAGTGCATGGGTATGGAAGCTAATTTTTAAATTTTGAATGTAAGTAGGAAAAAACCCACAAATTAGGGGTGGGTTGAAAACAAATGCCTTGATCTTACACTTGGGTTTTGCATTCTACACTTCATCTCTGCCAGAACCCTGAGTGCATCTCCTGTCTTGGAGTGTAGTTAGCAGACTTCAAGGTCATCCCCTTCATTGAGAGAAGAGCTGATGGGAGAAAAGCAGAGGGAGTGGCCTGGCCCTACTTTCCATTTTGGTTCTGCTTTAATCTGATGCTTTACTGCCTGTGTTGTGTCACAGCTGTGTAAGCAGGTATGTGTATGCCTGTCTTGTACTTTCTTGACCCTGCTCTGGATCTGGTGGCTGGGCTTTCTGGACCAGTCTTGGACCTGCCTTGTCACTACAGGCTTGCAATCCCTGGACTGCGTCTAGCCCTGATCACTGTCTCTGGATCCAAGCCTGACCTGGACGTGGCACTGAAGAGTCTTCACTTACAGTTCCCATTTGCCTTGTTCTCACACTCATTTCCCAGCTTACCTTCCCTTGCAGAACAGGCTGTCCCTTTCTGCTCTCCTACAATTTGAATCTAAAAGGCAAATTTGTTAAAGTGTTGTAACTTAAATGGGAAGACTGTGCATGATGTCATTTTTCTAGCATTTTAGCCAGATTTTTGTGAGTAATAAGTAGAGGAAGAGGTTGCTGACACAGGTTGTGCAGTCTTCGTGCTTGGAGGTTTCTAGAGACTGTCTGGATAAAGTGCTGTGTAATTAATGTGGAGCTGGGTAAACCCAATTTGTTTTCTGGTCTTGTTTTAGTAATTAAGGTCTTTGCTTTATTTATCATTTTGTGTAAACTGATGAAGAGAAGGAAAGTTCAAATTACTACAGTATTGTCAAAAATAGATTAAATTAATACATGTAGTCAGAATGCTACTTATTTTTTAGGATATTATTGCAAGCTTGAGAATCTCTTGATGAATTTTTCAATGAGCTTGAATAATTGATTGTTTTCTCCTAAGCCCTGAGTTGTCCATGTCTCATAAGTCAGCAGTCATTTCCCAAAAGTATGTTGTATCTTTATCATTACTATTAGTCCTTAAAATGCAGTGAGAATAGAAATAAATAACTTGGTTGTTTCTCTTTAATAAAGCAGCTCCTAAAATTTTTATTTTGCAGTAAATATTGCTAAAAATATTTTCGTTACCTTGGATGAAAGCTCATAAATGAACAAAAATTCCATGTATTTATTTACTAGTCTTGTGGGGGTTTGATGCTGTGCTTGAGGCAGTATATCTGTGGAATGGGAGAAAAAAAATACAGTTCCAGTTTCTGGTGGGTTTTATCACTGGAGGAAACCAGAGTGGGTTTGTACATTTTTAGAATCATTTATATCTAATTCATCTTGCCTTTAGGGGAAGAGATGGACTAAGTGACATCTTAAAGTGACTAGCTTTTTCTTGTTATGATTTCAAAGCATTGTAGGTTAATTTACATTGGAAAGGACTTCAGAAGGCCCACAATTCAGTCCCATTTTTAGAACAGCATCACTTGTGAGGTGAAACCAAATGGCTCAGGATCTTGAAACCTCCAAGGTCTCTCTGGAGACAGCAGAACCTTTCTGGCCAGCCTTTTCTGAAATACTAGAGTGATATGTTAAAATAAGAGAAGGCACTCTGAATTGTCAGTTATTTATGTCTTGTGTGGAATATTAGAATTTATAAGCTATGGGAATTTTGTGTAAATACATAAATTTGTCTTGGAGAAAGATACCTAATGTGCAGAAAAAAAGCTTCTTACTGCACAGCAGGGTCTTCCAGTAGTATCGGTGGCAGTAGTATCCATGAGGCTCAGCAGATTCATGGTAAGATTAGAATGTTTGGACACTTCACAGTGTGATTGGAGTTGTTAGTGTGTGGATTCAAATGTGCACATCCTTGTTCTACAGCTACATCACTTTAAATAAAGTCAAAGACAGATGGAGTGAATCCTGTGGGGAAGGAGCTTGGCAGTGGGGAAGAAGGGGGAAAGCCTTGTTCTTGCCTCCAGATTCCTTACTTTGCCCTGACTACCTTCCAGAGGGGAGTACATATTTTTGCCCTGTTCTGCAGGACGATGGACATGCACTGCAGTGCTGTATTTGTTCTTCTTCTCACATGCAGTGGGATGGGGAGTTGCCTCAAGGTACCAAAGATCACCCATGTGCATGTGCACATGGAGTAAACAGTTTAAAGAGATCTTTCAGCTCTTCATGACATGAGTAGGATCTCCTGATGTCTCAGCTTTTCTACTCTGCACGCATCATGCAGAGGAGAAGGAGGCGAATGAAAAAGAAATAGATAAGGTGGGCAAAAGACCTGCTGCTGTGGACAAGGACTGGAAGAAAAGAGAGTAGGTTCCCTCCCTGCCTGTCCATGTCAGACTCTTGCTTGTTGAGATCAGCACCCTGCCCTGCACTCAAAGTACTACACTTACCTTTCGGCTCTTGCTGTGGCCTCCATCGGTACCCATTAAACCGGAGGAGTAGCCTTATTTTTCAGCTTTCTTTTGCAGTCTCATATTACAGGTTCTAGGGCACAGATATGCTTTTATTTAGCTGCTTATCATTAGTTGTGCTTTGCTTTGCTCCTGGCATTGCTCAACATTACACCAAATGCGTAACAATAACTGATTACACCCATGCAGTTATTCACTACCGTGGTATATGATGAAAGTCAAGATGAGGAAGACTAACAGTCATAAGTCAAGATTTTCCTGGTGCATGATATCGTGGTAAAATCCATACCATAGTACCCTCATAGAGCTTCAGACTCCCCTTGCATGAATCCCGTCTTTATGGTGGGATTCATGGGGACAGTGACTACTTATAATGAGCTCTGAATGGTTCTGTCAAAACAGATGGCTTTTTTCTCTTAGGTTTTAGAGCTGTTTCAGGAACAGGGTTTTTTGCTGTCACTGGTGCCTAGTTAGTTATGTACCTGATAAAGCTACCAATCTTTTATGCTTCCCTGTGTGCTCTGGACTTTGTTACAGAAATGTGTATTTGATGCACAAGCACTTCCTTGTTGGGGTAACTTGCAGTTCAAGAGGACTGCAGTCACTAAGGTAAGCCGACATCAGGTTTGAGGGAAATGGGGAGCCACCACTCCTCATATGCTCTGCTGGCATTGAGTCTAAGGCTATTTGTGGTGACAGCCCTCACATTAGTGTTGTTTTGGGATTCTGTAGGTGGAAAAAGAAGGTTTGATGGCTGTTAGAATATCAGGGCTGTAGAAACTGATCAGTTTCTCAAGGTACAACAAGGATACCTGATAGCTTTCTCACTAGTCTGAGGAAACCTGTCTGTGACCTGTTAATTTAAGAACGATTCCGGCTTAATCATAGGGTGTGTTTGCTACTTTAGGTGTTTGGGTAAAGTGAAATACTTCGGGATTTTCAGTGGAAAACACTTCCTTCAATTTTACATTGTTCATTGTTATTTAGTGGTCTTGGTGACTGGAAAAGAAAGCTAGGTAAAACATACCAGGCCTTGACAACTCTTGATACTTTAATTGCTGTATGCTCCTTCTGTTTTTCTCTTGTTAGGTTTAAATGCTATTTATCGATGATTCAGGCTATCTAGGCTGACTTCTATTCTATTTCAATGCAATCTTCTATGGTACAGAGACTTGGGAAGGAGAAACCTCTCTAAATTTGTCTGTCTTAATCTGTTTACATGCAGGAACTTGTGCCGTGAGGCAGGCAGTTGGGCAATGTAGTGTTCCATTACAGCTCTAAATTAGAGTCCTGTTTTCTCTAAGGGCAAGAAATATTTATTTCCTAGTGTAATTTTAGGCAGCAGACCTAAAATCTAGTGTTTGAACCATGTGTGATGGAAAATGCATCTTTTTCATTAATGAAGTGACATAAATAAATCAGCAAGTGTAGCTGTTTATTTTAAATTCTTTTTTTAAATGTAACTTATTAAACCATAGGCATGTTAATTTGCAGAGAAAATAACACAAGCAGCATGCTGTTTATGCCTTTGTTAATCTGTAAATCCTTATTAAAAGCACTTGTTTGGTAAGCTGTTTTATTGAAATTCAGATGTAAAGAATATGGCTGTACTGTAAAGCAGTTTAAAGGGTAAGTCCTTAATGGGTGCAATAATTAATATTATTTTAATATGTTCTAAATGTATCTTTGGAGGTATTTTGGTATTTATTATTTTATCCCTATTTTCAGGGAAATTCAAATGGCATTGCTACTGTGGATATTTCAGCAGGTTTTGTGGGACTAGACAGCTATGTGGAGATACCAGCTATCTTCCTCACAGCATTTGCAACATATGCAGGACCTCTCCTTTGGGCCATCCATCTGCTGTGCTACTTGAGTTCTGAAGTTAGCAGGTAATCATGTTTGAACTAAAGTAAGGCTCCTCTGTGTACTGGAGCTATAAATACCATCCATAAAGTGTACAACTTTTCAAAGAAATTTTTGTTCACATAATCTTTTTCCCTGGAAGTTTTGTATTAAAAAATTGCATGTTCTTTTTTTGGTGTGAGTTTGTATCACCTGCATCTTGTGATTTTGTTTTATCTGCAGAAGTTTTGCTATGGGAATATACATGTATGTTTTGCTAATTTTGTTTCTTAATGAGTTCTCAGTTTGCTGTGCTAAATTATTTAAAATTTTATTATGTTTTTTTATGACAGCATTTTCTGCTGAAGTCAGAGACCTGAGAAGGATATTTTAAAGTAATAGAGTTCGAACTTAACTAACATTATGTTCTTTGAATGTCCTTCTTTGACATAGTGACATGCAAGGTTTTATGAATAAAACATACTAGTATGTTACTGGTTGTTGCAGTCATTTGTAGCTAAAATATTTGTATTTCTGGGTATCTTGTGTTAGAGTTGATGAGTTAGATGTGTTAGGGATGAGTTAGAATAAAATGACTTAATGCATTGGAATTTTAAGCAGACAGTTGTAAAATGCTAATGTAATTTAAGAGCACGCATATAAAATCTAATTGGACTATCTAAAACTGCTCATAACTCATCATTCAGGGTATTCAAACTGAGCAATACAATATGTTAAAATAGAGGAGCTGTGAATTGTGTATCGTACTGTATCGATGCACAAATGCAAAAAACTTGATGTATTTTCACAGAATTAACATTTGACAATGATTGAGACTTACCATCTCAGAATCTTTTCTCTGTTATCTGTGGAATTTAAATCTACTTTTTTTTTTTTTTTTTAGTGATGAATAAAATATTGCTGTAGGCTTGGCAGGTGGGATTTAGGTTTATCTCAACCTTTTGCCTTACTCATTGTCGTTCTCTGTAAACTTCTGACTCCCTTTTATCTACACAGTGTCATCTGGTCTCACCCTATCAGTGATTTTTGTTTTCTGGCTTCTTTCTTCTCCTTTTGCTTGTTTGTTTTGGGCTATGCCTACACTGTGTACTTGTGTTGGCTCACTTGTGTTCATTAAAGGTGTAAGGAGATGGGATCACCAGCTGACCAAGCTGCACAGACCATTGGGGCTTTTTGAGCTAGGGACCTGTTCTAACAGACTAAATTATTGCACAGTCACTTGTTCTGTATTGACAGGCTCCTTTAGCAGGTATTCACAGTGATTAACCTTTATTCATTGATTTGCCTGTCTGCTACATGGGGCTTTAAAGATGTCTAGCACTCGCTGCTTGGTTACTGTGGATTTATGCAGCCCTGTGCTGGGCCATTGTATTGCCCTAGTCATGCACTCTTTAGTGGAAATTGAGACTCACTGTAGAACCTTTCCTCTTAGTCTGAAGCCAGCTACCTTGAAGTCATATTTAGTCTTAAACAGATTGATATGGTGTAACTACTGTTGTTTGAGTGTAATAGTTCTAAAATCCAGACTTTTCTCTGTTCATTCTAGGTTTCTTTTTGCTTCAGGGGGAGTAGATCACTAGATCACTAGAGGAATTCTATCACTAATTACTGATGTCTTGATTTGTGTAACTTCAGAAAGCCCTTTCTTGAATTTTCCTTACTGCCTGCCAACTTGACACCAAACTGAGTTTTAACTGTTTCTAGTACTACTTAATTTAGCTTTAGTTACTGCTTTGCTCAATCAATACATTTTTCTTGTATCCAAATTCATCAAATTTTCTTCATTCTTTCAACTCTATTTAAGAATAGAGTGACCGTGTAACATATAAAAAGTGTTGCCAGTTGTCTTCTAGTAAATATGTGACCCATGAATGTGGGTATTGGTTGCACTCTATGAATGCACTGTTTTTCCGAATTCTTTTATACCTTTGCCATGATTTGTTTAAAATAGCGCTGTGCCATTTAACAGTTCACATCCATGTTTCTGCTATGTTGGTTTTTTTAGCAGTCCCACTCTCCGTTCTTCATCATTACACTGTAGGTTCTTTGGAACTGACACTTTCTGCTTGTGCGTGGAGGATTCCAAGCACAGTAGAGAAAACTGCCTTGGTGGCATTGTCTGGGGATGGAGGAGAAAAGAAATGAGCTCCAGTAATACAAAGAACTTCAGTTTTATTGTTTAAAACCTAGACTGCAGACTGTGATGAACACTAATATATGATGGAGAGAAAATGATAACGTGCAGCATGTTTTTGGAAAGCTCTTCTAACAAAATAACAAAAAATTGCAGTGACATAATCTTTGAGTATCTGTACTTGTTTAATATTGCTTCAAATAATATGCCTCTGTGGTAGTGTTGGTTGTTGTTCTGATGTTTTCCTGGCTGAATTTTTGCAGATTAAAAGCTCGGCTAGTAGTGTTGCCAGGTACAGTACTCGCTTAACTTTCTCTCAGGTGGGTAGCTACGGCCTGTAACACCCACATCACTTATGTAAGTAGATTCCATCAAGCAGCTTTGTGTCTGTAGCCATTTTAAGGTTCATTTGGGTTAACTGATAAGGTTGTTTCCTCAAAGAAACAGTACATAAATATGGACTGGAATCTAGCTGCTGGGACTTGCTTAAATTGGTACGTTAATCTGCCCAGAACTTGGTCTGTATGCTTTTTATTTTACTCTTGTGCTTTGCTGCTTCTGTCCAAATGATTGTCTTATTACTTGGTTGTTACTCCTTGGAGCCAAAGCTGAAACTGAAGAATGCATGGGGTCAGCTGCTTTGTGTATTTTCTTAAATGTATGGGAGACTGAACTTTAAAAAAAAAAAAATGCTTGATGCTTTAGGACATTCTTTATAAAAGCTTCTATTAACTGTTTTATAAGCAATATGCCTTGGTTGGTGGAATTCAAACCCTTTACTTTTTAATGTGGTCCTGACAACAAGATGAAGATGTACCCAGAGCCACTGAGCAGTGTCATTCTTAGCAAAGTGCCTTGCATTCTTCAGCCTGATTTAGAGCTGTTGCATCTGAGGAGGTTTGCTTGAATAGGAAAGCCTGACTTCAGGGCTGTCTTTGTTATTTCTGTCACTTAGCAGAGCCCATGTAATTTATAGCTGCATCAGTTGGGTTGGCTTACCACAGCTTCTTGCTGAAATTCTTTAAACCTGTGTTGCATTGGGTATTACCCTTCCTCTTTCGGCACTTTGCATTTATGAAGCCACAGAATATTTGAGTCTAGAGTCCAACCCTCCTGTCCAAAGAAGGGTCAGCTGGAATAAGCAAAGATAATCCAGGGTCTTCTTGAGCAACCTGTCCCAGGATAGGGCAACATTTGGAGTTAAACATTTGCTCACTGGTATTTAAGGAGAATTTGTTTTGTATCATTCATCCTTTCACTGAGCACCAGTGAGAAGAGTCTGAGTACATCTTCTTTACTTCTGCCCGTGAGACATTTATGAACATTGGTGAGAATCCTGCCAAACTTTCTCTGCTCAAGGCTAAACAAACCCAGCTTTCTGAGACTCACTTTGTAGATGCTCCAATCCCTCAGACATTTTTGTGAGATTTCAGTGGACTCACTCCAGTACACCCATGTCTGTCTTGTACTTGGGACCCCAAAACCGTATCTAGAACCCCAGATGTGATCTCACAATTGCTCAGCAGAGAGGAAAGATCACCTCCTTCAACCTGCTGGCTTTACTTTTTGCACTACAGCCCTGGGTTCGTTCATGGGAACATTGCATGCTCATGCTCAACTCATCCAAATGATGTCTTTCTCTACCTAGCTGCTTTCCAGATGGTCAGCCCCAAGCCTGTTCTGGTTCATGGTGCAGAATTTGGTATCTCCCTTTGTTAAACTTGAGTATATTGTTGGTCCATTTCTTCAGCTTGTCAAGATGCCTCTGAGTAGTAGCAGATCCATCTTCAGACTCAGCTCTTGCACAAACAACTCCTCCCAGTTCTCTGTTGTGTGCAGACATGCTGAGAGGGCACTGCCCCATCACCCAGTTCATTAGTGAAGACATTTAGCAGTATTGGCCCTCGTGTGACATCCTGTGGTTGATCACTGGTAACTGGCCTTCAGATAGAATTTCTGCAGCATCTAAATAGTTTTTCAGTTCACCTGAATGTCCACTTTTCCTAGCCTGGACTGCATCAGTTTGCCTGTGGAGATGTGATAAGAGACATTAAGAGCCTACTTGTGAGATGGAAGTGCATTAGATACACACAGCCCATATATCTTTTGCCAGTATGGTAAAGCAGAATAGGAGGTTTTCAGATAATACATTTGCTGTGGAAATGTAGTTGGAAGTCCTTAAATAATTTGCTTCCATCTGAACAAACTCGTGAAACTATGATATTCTCCTCATATGGAAAGGTAAATGTGTTTTTAAAATAATTAAGTGGCATGTGATAGACACTAACATGGATATTACTGCCACTTTTAATCCTTCAGGCTCTCCTGAGAAACTTGGCAGCATAAATGTGAAGGGATTTTCACAGACAGAAATAGAAAGAACCCTTTAGGTTCAGTCTCCATGGAAACTGTGCAATAACTCTTGAAACTATTTTTGAGATGGGGAGTACTGATTAAACTGATTCTTGAACTTAACCAAGTGTTCTGTGTGTGACTTGCATAAATTTCAGGGAGCACCTGGTTCATGTAAAAGGTAGTTTTTACAGTGACCACTCCATTGCTTCGATCTGAAGTAGAACTTCAGATTTCTTGGTCGTTATGACTGTAAAAGGGCCATGTTGTTGGATAATTTGACCTATATTATATGACCTCACTGTGCAGTACACTCCAGATGAATTCAGTTTCCAAGCTCCTACCCAAACAAAATTGTCATGTGGGTGATGTTCACAGTGTTGTGTAATTACCAGTCTTCAGTTAGGCATCGTGATAGTTTTCAGATTACCAGCACATTGAAATCTGTGTTTTAGTTGGTTTAGTTAGTTTGGTGTTAGGGTGAACTGGTGGGCATTTCCTAGCACTAGAAGACTGCATGCCTATTAGTTTTTCTTCCTCAGTTATCAAAGTTGTAACAGTGCTTTCACATTAGCAAATGGCTTTCAGATATCGGAAATGGATGTTATGCCCAATAGGAGGGTATTAATAGTTGCATAACTTTAGCGTTATGCCTTGACTTTGTTAACACAGAACTCTAGCACAGCACAACTTAAATTTTGCCGTGAATTCTTCCATAATGCTGATCTTTACAGAATTAGGAAGGCGTGTTAGCTAAAGGAGTTTCAGCGGTTAACTGAAAGTGGTCAGCTTTTGCCATCTTCAGCCTAATGTGTTTGATTCATTGCATCCCCTGTTCACTACCCATGATAAAGCATTAATCATTTTTCTTTCTGATGTAAGCTGGACATGCAGTGAGTGTTCAATATACCTTTTTTTTTGAGTCCTAAGTAGAAAGTGCAGCCCTCCTTAAAGACAAAGGAGCAATTCAAACATTTTCCACTGAACCCTTCAGTATTTTATACAAGCAGTATTTAATTCTTCTGTTTAACTCCATTCTCTCTTACTTAAATTAACTAAAGCTGCAAAAATGTTGGCATCTAAGAGTATATGCTGCTGCATTCTCTATAATTGTAATACTTCCAGCAGTCTCATTCTCTAAATAAATAAAAAAGATACAGAAGTCATCTACTTATTTGTTGATATGCATGGAAGTCTGAAAGTGATTGGCTAAAACTGGGCTGGGGTTTTATTGCCACAAGCTGGAAGAGTATTCTACTCATTTAGGGTTTTCCTAACATGCTGTCATTGTAGAGATGGCTGAAGATTTCTCTTGGACTTTGTTACTGCTCTGTGATGGATACCTCTTCATTCATTCCTTTGTCATGTTGTTGAGACACTGACTTTTTCTATGAGACTTCCTCTAAGCAGCCACGACTCTTAGTATTTAAACATATTTTCTAATTGGAAACTGATCAGGAAAGCAGAGTTGCCTCTGTTATAAACAAATAACAAGTTGCTTCAAAGCCATTTACAAAATAAATGTCATCCTTTTGCTCCATGGCCCAGCTATGCAACTGTGTTTTAGGAGCTGAAGCACTTTCTGTGTAAATATAACGAAAGTTCTGTGCACAGAATTTATAAATACACAGATTTGGGTAGGTTAGGTTATTTTTGCTTTCTGTAGGTGAAAGTAAGTATCTGAACAGATTTGAAACTTCAAAAATTGTGATCTAGTTTTTGGTACAGTTAGCATATCTAACATGAGGTTTGCTTTCTAATAATGACTGATGACCTTAATTGAGAACTTGTTCTCCAGTGTGCTAGCTACTGCCCAAATAATTGTGGAGTTATCCACTTGGCTTTTAAATGGTCTTACTGATGCTATGTACTGCCATTGCTTTGAGATTTGTTCTCATCAACAGAATTGCAGTCTTAGGCAGAGACCACTTTTTGTAACATCAGGTATGCTTTTTAATTTAAGTGGTCTATCACTTTTTCTTTGTGGATAACACTGAATTGAAGGGGTTCTGAAAATCTTTTTTATTTCTGCCCAAGTTCTGATTTGAAGTTGTCATGGTTACATTGTCTTCTTCCTCATGTTCTTCTGGTTTCATATGACTTACACTCAAGAGAACCTAGCTGAGTTGACAGTTCTCATTGCATCTGTAGAGCTGCAACTACCTAGAGTGCAGATACTCAGTACCACTTTGCTGTACAAAAGGGTGCAGTATTTGTCCTTTATTTTTGTTTGGAGCCTCTATATTGTGAGACAGTATTTTTCTGCCATCCTGTATGGTTATATTTCCAAATGTTGCATACACAAAAGAGTTCACTAAATGTTAATACATGCAAAGCTTACTGGATATATTAAGACAATCAGTATTAACAATCTTGGACATGAATAACAGGGGAAATTTTGTGTTCCAATGGTAAGCATGCAGAGTATCCTCAAAGAATAATGATAGTCTAGTCAGAAACAGTTAGCAGGACTAAAAAGACTTGAAAAGCTGCAAAGATAATAATGAAAGGTTGGTTAAGTTTTGTGTCTGTAAATAAAATTATGGCAGTCCTTCCTGTTGTTACTGAACTATGGCTACTAGAATTTAACAGAGAAAAGCCAAATTTCATCCAAATTCTAGGATGACAGGTGGTCATGCATCATGTTATTTTCAAAAATCACATCATTCCACTATAAGTGGAATTTTAGTAAATTCTTATGAAAGGGTGTCGGGGTTTGACCCTGACTAAATGCCAGGCACCCCGGCTCTCTCCTGCCACAGACGTGCAGGAGAGGGGAAAGAAAAAACTGTTAAACACACACCAAATTCATGAGTTAAGTAAGACAGGACAATGATGGCAGGACGCACAGAAGGAAAGGGCAAGCAGGTTCCAAACTTAAAGTTGCAAAGTGATTTAATTACCTAACAGAGTCAGAGGATAAATGAGAGGTAAAAATAAGCTTTTTAGACACCATTTGTTCACTCAATCCCCTCCCTCTTATGAGCCCATTTTCTACTCACCCCCCTCCCTCCTTCCAACCAACAGCTCGGGTAGGGGGGCAGGGCGTGGGGTATTTTCTTATTCCATGGAGCAAGTCCATAAATCTATTCATCACCACAATTCTTCTACTACAAATACTGTTTATGTCTGCTCATTCTCTCTCTCTTGAGACAGTTTCTCTGCTCACCCCCCTCCCTCTTTCCAACCAACAGCACAAGCAGGGGGCAGGGTAAGGGGTTTTTTCTCTGGTCAGTCCATCAGGGAGAGGGGTCCTCTACTTGGCCACGGGGTCCCTCCCACAAGAGACAGTCCTCTAGGAACTTCTTTGGCATGGGTCCAATCTCACAAGCAACATCCTGCCCGAATTCTGCTGCAACATGAGTCCTCTTGTCCATAGGGTGCTGTGCAGACTCTCCCGAGCCGAGGCCCGGCTGCTTCCATGCCAGGAGCAAGGCCTTTCTCTCCCTTGCAAGGCCTTTGCAGCTTCAACTCTTTATATGGGACTCCCACTGGTTCACAGCTTTCTCCAGGCATCCACCTGCTCCTTTGGCATGGGCTGTGGGTGAATTTCTGCACCCCTGTGGACTCCATGGGCTGCAGGGGGACCTCCTGCTCCCCCCATGGTCTTCACCATGGCTAGCAGAGGGCTTTCAGCGCTGGCGCCGGGAGCACCTCCTCCCCACCTTCTCCACTGACCTTGATGTCTCCATGCTGTTCTCCCTTCACATGTTTTTACCTTCTCCTCCTCTAACTATAAAGAAGGACATGCTTACATTGTTTTGATTTTTTCTTAAATATGTTTTCACAGAGGCGTAACTAGCACTTTTAATTGGCCCACACTTTGTCAGCAGCATGTCCATCACCTTCAGAGCCATCAGAGATTGGCTCTGCTGGACTTGATGAAAAACTTCCAGAACTTTCATTCAGGACACACAGGAGCCATCTTTGTGCCACTCCCCACCCTCAGACACTTCTTCAGGCCTACTACAACAGCTTTTGAGGTATCTTAGATGTTAAAGAGATCTTGCTGATGTTCTGGTCTAAGCTAAACCACCACAAAGGGATTAGGTTTTTCTACACTGCCATGTAAGAAAATTTTGATTAGTCAACCCAGCCGATAGTAGATGAAGGACTGTGAAGCTTGGTGCTGCTACAAAATGAAGTTTCATTTTCCTGTGTGCTTTCCCTCTGTCTCTGACTTACTGTCCTTCATTATCTCTTGCTTGCCATCTCTCCTCTCACACCTCTGTATCCCTTTCTTTACCTTGCTTGGTATCTTCCCCATCCCTCTCTTCTTATCCTCTTGCCACCACCACACCACTCTGCCCCAAACTTGCCTTCTCTCTTCGACACACTTTGTTTCTGTTTTTCATACTTTGCCTCACTTTCATATGCATCATACTTGCATCAAGACAAGACTGCTCCATGCAGACTGAGAGAGACCAAAACAGAAAGCATAGAATTGTAAGAGTAAATATTTATTTATGCATGTGAGGTGTCCCTGTCAAACTGAGGCACCTGGATGTAGTTCAACACCTTTGTTTATGCTCCTCTCTCACTGTCCCAGGCACTCTCTCTGTCTGGTGCTACACCTGTCTTCTCTCCACCTCCCTCAATTATTCCTCCTTCTTGCTTTCCTACCTATCACAGACGCTTGCCCTTGTTGTGCAGTTTGCTTGTCTCTCATGGCTGTGCTCTCATCACCCCTCATATTTGGGTTTCTGACCTCTTGTATGTGCAGACTTCTCCCAGCCGTGAGCGTGCTTCCTGCCTCTCGTGCACGTGCTTCCTCTCCTGGCCATGCTTATCTCTCTCTATCATGGGCTTCCCAACTCTTGTGCTCTCCTCCCCAGTGCACTGCTGTCACTCTCATGTTTCTGATCCCTTACAAGCATGCTTCTCCCCATCTTGTGTTTCTGTATGAGCTTTCTTCCTCACACGCTTCCTCACCCACCCTTTATGGCTCCCTGACTCCCCATCATGGGTTTTCCCCCTCCCTCATGCACATTTTCTCCATTTGCAAATCATGCTTGCTCCTTCTCACATACATGTTCTTCCTGCTTTATGTGCTCTTTCCACCTTCTCTCACGTACTTCTTCCCTTCTCTCACATACCTCTCTCCCTCTCTCTTGCCTGCTTCCCTCACATTTATGCTCTTCCCCTGGCTGGCACTCTTCTCTCCTTTGCATGTTCCCGTCTTTCAACTCCCCCCTTGTATGCTTCCTCCTCTCATGCATGCAATTCTCCTTGCTCATGCACTTTCTCCCTTTTGCAAACATGCAAATGCTCTCCCTCTCTCAATTGAATGTGCTTTGTTTTTCTCTTGCTTTCTTGTGCATGTTTGGTCTCTTATGTCTTTGTCTTGTGCATCCTTCTGTCTCTTGCTTTTCTTTTTTGTGTCTTCCTTTCCCTTCTGTAGTTTTTCTCATTTGTAGCATGCTTTCCCGTGTCTCACAGATTTTACAGCTCTCACACACACTCAAATACTTTCAAATGCAAATTGCTTGCACTCTATCTCTCTGTCCCACGTTAAGTCTTTTACCTAGGTCCTCCTCCTCTCTCCCACCTTTCTTCTTTCACATGCCTTTTCTTCCTCTAGCACTTCCCTCCCTCATTCCCTTTGCCTTTTTGTCTTTTTCTTTCTTCTCTGTATGCTTTCCAGTCTCTTGACAGACGTACTTTTTTGCATGCACTCTGCCTCTCCTAAGCTTGCAGTCTCTCACTTGTGCTTTCTCCTTCCCACTCATTCTCTGTCCTTTCTATTGGTACAGTTTTTTTCCTAAATCTTTAGAACTTCCCCCAACTATACCCTGCTTTTGGCTGGTGCTGAACCTGCTTTTCCTCCCTGTTAGTTTTGCATTTCCTCTCTCTTGGGGATTTTCTACCTGTCTTTCAAGCTTTCTTGAGTTCTTCCTGACACAGAGTGGCTTCCCCTCATCTCTCCCCTCTGTCATTATTTCCACTTGTCCCTGTTCTTCTTTTCCATTGTTCCTTTCCCACATCCCTCCCCCACTCATATTCCCTCTCATTGTGAGGCTTCTTCTCTCTTTTTCTCTGTGTCCATATTTCCCTCTGTCTGATAGTCTTTGCCTTTTTCTCGTGTGCTTTGCTCGTCCCTCATCTATATCTTTATCAGTGATCTGTATAAGGGGATCTAGACACCCTCAGTCAATTTGCAGATGACACCAAGTTAGGTGGGAGTGTTGATCTGCTGGATGGCAGGAAGGCCCTTCAGAAGGATCCGGCAGGCTGGATTGATGGGCCAAGGCCAATGGTATGGTACTCAGTGAGGCCCAGTGCTGGGTCCTGGCCTTGGGTGACAAGGCTGGGGACAGAGTGGCTGGAAAGCTGTCCGGTGGAAAAGGACTTTGGGGTGTGGGTTGCCAGCAGGTGAACAGGAACTATTGAGTGCCCAGGTGGCCAAGAAGGCCAATGGCATCCTGGCCTGTATCAGCAATAGAGTGGTCAGCAGGAACAGGGAACTGATAGTCTCTCTGTACTCGGCACTTGTGAGGCCACACTGCAAGTTCTGTGTCCAGTTCTGGGCCCCTCACTACAAGAGGGACATTGAGGTGCTGGAGCGTGTCCAGAAAAGGGCTGGTGAGGGTGTAGAGCGCAAGTCCTATGAGGAGCAGCTGAGAGAATTGGATTGTTTAGCCTAAAGAAAAGGAGGCTCTCTACAATTACCAGAAAGGCAGTTGTAACACGCTGGGGGTTGGTCCTTACTCCCAAGTAGCAAGCCATAGGACAAAGGGACGTGGCCTCAAGCTGTGCCAGGGAAAGTTTAGATTGGATATTAGGAGAAAGTTTCTTTGCTGAAATGATTGTCAAGCATTGGAACGGGCTGCCCTGGGAAGTAGCTGAATCACCATCCCTAGAGGTATTTGGATGTGCAGATGTGGCACTTTGGGACATGGTTTCGGGGTGCAGTTGACAGTGCTGAGTTCATGGTTGTACGCTAAGATCTTAAGAGTCTTTTCCAACCTAAATGATGCTGTGTGCTTTTTGCATTAATGTTTCCTCTCATGCTTTCCCTGCTATCCAGTGCTTGCCTTCTCCTGCCTATTTTGCCTCTCCTGCCTTTCACCAGTAATATTGTGCTGTGCCTCTCTCATGTGTCTTTTTTTTCTTGTAACTCTGAACTTACCTTTCTCATTCTGTCACTTTCTCCTTATGCTTTGACCTTTGCCTCTTGTGTGTACTTCCCTCCACTTGTGTGGTTCTTTGCATGCATTTCCCCCTGCTTGTGTACATATCCCCTTATGTACATTTCATTCCCTTTTGCACGTTGTCTTTACATGCATGTTGCCTTTCTCTGACATACTTTGTCTTTCATATGGGCTTTACCTTTCACTTCCTCTGCTGTTCCCTCATTTGTTCTTTGTCTCTTGTGTCATGCACTTTTCCTTTCTCTCTTTTTTCTCTCTATCTCTCTGGCTCTCTCTCTCTTAAGTGTTTTGTGCTCATGCTTTACTTCTTGTCCATGTGAACTTTGTCTCCTGTGTGTGTGCACTGTCACTCTGTCTCCCTCATACACATTTTGCAGCTTTATCTTTTATGCTTTGCAGTCAGTGTCTCAGTTTAGGCACTTCACTCTCCTATTCTGTCTTGCTATAGTGTCTAACATTCTTCTCTCTCATCCATTTCCATCTTTCAGTTTTTCTCTACTTGCACTTTGTCTCACTACAGCTTTCTGTCTCTATCCCCCTTGTCTCACTTGCTGTCCCACTCTCTGTCTTACCATACTTCTCTCTTCTGCTCACTACCCCTCCCTCTCCATCACACCCCCCAACCATTCCTGAACTTTCCATCTCACTCTGCATTGCTTTTTGCCTCCCTCTTCCCCATCAATCTCTCTCTGGCCCCTTTCATTTGGTTCTGCCATCTCTTCTGCTCTGTATCCTATCTTTCCTTCTCCCTGAGATGGGCTTTTCCTCTCTCATTAGTGTCTGAGCCCCACAGCTTTCCTTCTCTTCAAGACATGTTTTGCCTCTCACTCACTTTGCTTCTTGCATGATTTGTTTTTTCCTCTGCTTACCTTTTTACATTCTCCCTTGCTTTGCCTCTTTCACTTTTTCCATTCCTCATGTGCTTTCCCACCTCTTGACACATTCGTGCATGCCCTTTTCCTCTCTCCTATGCTTTCATTCCCTTGCTTGTGTTTTCCCTACACTGCTTGCTCTTTTTGCTCTTGGCATCCCACTATCTTCCTCTCTCTATCCCTCTGCCTCTTGGGCTTTCCCTTTGTCTCAGATGTGTTTTCACTCCCTCTCCTCCTCACAAATTACCTCCCAGTCCCACTGTTTTCTTTCTTCTCTTTATCTAGCTTCTGCCTTTGTCCCTGCTTGTCTTAGGCTTTCTCTGGACTCCTCTCTACCCTTCCATTTGTCTCTCTCCCTCTCTGTTTTTCCCTTTTAGCAGCGTGCTTTTTTCAGTCAGTTCACTCTGACCTCTCAACCTTTGCCTCCCTCTTGGTTCCCCTCCTCTCACAGAAATTTTGTCTTCTTGTAGATGTGCTTTCTCTCCCATTCTGATCAGCCTTCTCTTTCACAGACCCCTCTCCTCTCCTACAACCTTAAACACATCTGCCTTCTTCACACACATGTTTCTTCTCTCTTGGTTTCCTTTTCTCCTACATTCTTGGGAACGTTCATGCTGTTACACGTTTCTTCTCTATTTCTTCTGTGTTCCTCACTTTTCCTCCCTGCTGTCATCCCATTGATTTCTCTTTCTCTTGCACTCACTTTCTAAGCATTTTTCTCTCTTCTGTCTCCAAATTCTCTTTCTTCCTGAGATGTGCTTTCCTTCACTCTCTGATAGGTTTTTCCTCTTTCTCTAATATGTTCCTGCTTTCGCTTGCACTTTCATACTTGTGTTTTCTTGTTCTTGTGCTATTCCTTACTATCTGTTGCTGTCCCTCTCGCACATTTCCCTTTTTTCTCTTTCCATTTCATCTTCCTCATTCCCTTTCCCCCATCCCATGCCCTTTCCACGCACCTTGTTTTGCCTCATTTTCTGTCTTCAACTGCCTTGTCCCCCTGCCTCCTTTTACATCTCTCTCAGACTGTCTTTGTCTGTTACTCACATGCTATTTCATCACTGAGAATTTTCTGCTTTCTTGCGCACTCACCCTCTCATGCTTGCGGCTTCTTGTTTGTACTCTTCGTTCACTAGTTCATTCTCAACTGCTCATTTCTTCCCTCTCTAGCTTATTCTCTCCTGAGCCTTCAATTTGTCTCAGACATGTCTTCCCTCTCTTTTTGATGTGCCTTACCATTCTATTGGATGTACTTTCCCACTCTCTGGTAAGCTTTCCCTCTTGCTTGTGCTTTTCTTCTCCCTCTTGCTTTCCTCATCTCCATGGTATGCTCACACTCAGTAGCACTCCCTCTAGCATGCTTATTTTCTCATGGTTTCTCGCTTTCTCCCTGTCTTGCATGTTTTCTCCCCTCTCTTCCATGCCTACATTCCAACTAGCTCACCTTTCCTTGTGCTTTTGCTCCCTCTTTCATGTTTCCCCCTCTCTCTCCTGCTGTGCCTCTCCCTGACACACATTCCCTTCACTTTACCTCACAGATGTTTCACTTCTTTCTCATATTACCTTCCTCTCTGAATGTTGTATTATCATGGTGTGTGCGTGTATATCCCCATGCACTTTCCTTGTCTTTACCCAGTTCCCTTTGCTTGTCTTCTCTTTTGGACACTCTTCCCCGCCATCACCTTCCCTGGGTTTTGCACTTCTCATCCTTGTTCTCTTTCACTTTCCCTCTCCCTCTTTTGCTCTGCTGCTCAGTCTTATGCTTTTCCCACCCCTTGCATACTTTTCTACCTCTGAAACATGTCATTTATTGTCCTCATTCATGCTTTTAGTTTCTCTATTTTTTCATGCCTTCCTCTCTCTTTGCTTCATTATCCCTCCCTCTACTGCACAGCATACCCCCCACTACCCCTGTCATTCTTGGATGCATTGTCACTTTCTTGCACACACTTGAACATACTCTTATGCTTTCCTTTTGTGTCTCATGTGCTTTGATTCTCTTGTATGTTTCTTTGTTCTTTGGTGTTTCCTTCTCACTGTTTTGCTTTTTCCTTTTCTTGCATTCCCAGTCTCTCTTTCCTCATGTTGCATGCTTTCTCCCTGTTGCACAATTTTCATGTCTCCTGCTTTCAGTTTTCCTTTTGCTCATGCTTCCTGTACTTTGTGATTTTCCTCCCTTTCTTGCATGAGCCTTTGCTAAGCCTTGCTATCCTTATATCCGTCTTGCTTCTCCCCTTCACCTACTCTCTTCCTTTCTACTCCACACTCTTCTCTCTGTGCCAGCTTGATTTATTTTCCTTTTATTTTCATTTTTTCTCACTTGCCCCCTCATTTGCTCTCTTTCTGTCTCTGGCATAACATTCACCTGTATAATCTTTCCCCTGGCATATATTGCCTCCCTTTCCCATTCTTTCCCAAAGTCGTCTGGTTTCTTCTCTCTTAGCTTCCTCTTTCAGGCGCTTTTTTCTGCACTTTGCATCTCTTTATAGTTTCCCAGCCTTGCATGTGCTTCTTCTTTCTCTTGCACTTGGTTATTCCTCTTTCTTTCTCTCCCTTACATGCTTTCTGTTGCACAATCCCTTTCTCCCCTGCTAGTACATTCTGTCCTGCAGACTTTGTCTCTTGTGCTTCCCCATCTTCTTTCATGCTATCCCTGTCTCCCACAATCCTTTTTTCTCAATCCCCTTCTTTCTCTGTCCCCTTTTCAATCTCTTGTTTCTTTTTCCTCCCCCCCCTTCCCCATCTCTTTGTCCCACCTTTGATATTACCACCTCTCCACTCTCTGTCTCTCTTTACCCTTTACTCATTCTCAGACATTTTTCTTTTTAACATTCACTCTCTCACGTGGCCTTCCTTCTTTACTTTCCTTGCCTCTCTTGCGCAGCTTCTGCCATGTCCTTCATCGCTCTCTTGCATGCTTTGCCTCTCTTGAGTGCTTTTACTTTCTTTTGCACTTTCTTCTTCCCACTGTTACTACTTTTTGTCATTCTTTCCTCCCCTTTGGGTGCTTTTCCATCTCAGACACATTGCCTTGATGTGTTGCACTTTCCCTCTTGCTCATGCTTCCAGTCTCTTGCTTATATTTTCCCTATCCATGTTACTTGCCATCTCTTCCCATTGCTTGCTACCCTTGCTTCTCCTTAAGTATCCTTCTCTTTCCCCCTTGCTATCCCTCTCTCTTTGTCTCTATTATTTGCCCATTAGCCTCAGGCATGCTTTTCCTCTCTCCCTGATGCGCTAGTTCTCTCCTTTCCCCACAGATTTCTCTCTCAAGCATTTCCCCTGTCTTGGTCACCCCATCTGACATGATTAATTTCTTGTATGCATTTTGCCTGCTGTGCTCCTGCCTTGCCTCATTCAGGTGCTTGCCTGCTCTTGTGGATTTGCTTTGCCTCTCTCACATGCAGTTGCATTTTCTGGCATAGTTACCCTCTCTGATGTGATTTCTTGCTTGCTCCTGCTTTCCTGATGTGATTTCCCTCTTGCCTCTGCTTTCAGTCTCTTGGTGTGCTTTCCTTCTTTCTCTCATCTCTTTCCACTGTCTCTCTTCCTTCTTCCCCACTAGTGCTCTCCAGCACTCTTCGTTTCCCTTCCCCTGCCTTCTCTCCCTTCATTGTCCCACATATATTCCCTTACTAACTGGCACACTTCACGTCTCCTCCATCCCATCTGTGTGTCTCTCTTATGAATCTCACCTCTCTCTCTTCTTTCTCAGACATGCCTTACCTCACTCTTTCTACTGTTTTCCCTCTTACTTTCACTTTGTCTTTTGTTTTGCATTTTTCTCATGCCTTTGCTGTCCTGTATGTTTTTTCTTCTTACTCAGGTGCTTCCCTGTCTCAATGTCTGTTGTTCTAAACTCTTCATCTCGCATTTCTGTCTCTCACATGCTTCATCCCTCTTCCACACGCTTCTTTCTTTTGATTTTATTTTCCTCTTGCTTCCATTTTTACATGTGCTTTACCTCCCTCCACCTCCTGGTATCCCTGTTTGCTTTGCCTTTCTGATGCTTTGCCTCTTCCCCTGTTCTTCACTTCTACTTTTTTCCTCTAACACCTTCCCTTTCACAGGCTTCCCACACAGTTTCCTCTCTCTGTTGTGCCCTTTACCCTTGTGTAGTGCACCTTGTGCCTGTCTGTCTCAACAGCCTCCCTCTCACATGCATCCTCCTCACACTCATGTGTTTCCCCTCTCACATGAATTCGCCTGTCATGCTTACATTAATCCCCCATGTGTGCTTTTCCTTGCTTGCTGTTCTCATTCTCTGGCACTCCCCTTTCTCACATGTCATCTTATTCTTCGTTTTTATGTCTTCCTCCCTCTCTTGCATACTTCCTGTCTCACAAAATTACACTTCCTGTTTGCATTCAGTGTCATTTGTGCTTTCTGTCTCATCTAGTGTCATTGTTCCCTCTCTCTTGCTGTCACTTTCACTATCCCTCTGTCATGCTCCCTCTCTTTTTCTCTAGCTTTCCCTCTCTCCTCATTCCTTTCTTATTGTCCTCAGTTCCCCCTTACCTCTCTCTTCAGCTCCCACCCTTTCTGTCACTTGCCTCCTCTTTCTCACACCCTTTCCCAGCAGAACATAATTTGCTTCCCTCTCACCTGCCATGCCTCTGTCATGTGCTTCCCCTGAACTTAGCATGGTTTACTTATGTCATGTTTCCCTCACCTTGCACTTTCTCACACCCTTTCCCCATCTCCATCTCATCCATATTCCCTCTCTCACCCACATCTTCCCTCCTGCTGTCATTCAGTTTTAATGTCTGCATGTGTTTTTTGTCTTGGACATGCACTTTGTGCTTCTCCCTAATACTTCGCTTCCCTTGCATGCTCTTTCTTTCCCTTGTGCTTTACTGTTTCCTTTTTTATCTCATGTCAAGTCATTCTCCGTCACTAAGCTCCTCCCTCATACTTTCTCACCTTTCTCACATTTTTTCTCTTCCTTGGATTTCCCTCTCGCTTATGTTTCCAGTCTCTGGCTAATGCTTTCCCTATCTAGCTTGCTTACCTACCTCTCTATTGCTCTCTGTCCTTGTCCCACTTGCTGCCCTTCACACTTTCTCTAGCTTTACATCTCTCACAGATTTCCCTCTCTGTCATATGCCCTTGCTTCTGTCCTGGATGTTCATGTCCTCTCTCTTGACTTGTGCATTTTCTCTCTCTGGCGTGCACTTTGACCCCTTCTCTTGCTTTCTGTCTCTCACTTGCGTGCCTTCACTCATTTGTGTGTGTCATCTTTCTTTTGCCCTCTCTGCGTCATGTTGCTCTTCTGCTGCCCCCCTTTCTTGCATTGATGTACAAGGCACACAGTTATCCTCTTGTCTGCTTGCACGTCCTCTGTTACTCCTACTGTCAGTTTCCTCTGCTTCTTTCCTTCCTCTCTCTCATGCTGCCCCTTTTGATCTTTTATTATCTCTCCTTACTTCCTGCCTGCCCTCCCTCCCTCTCATCCTTCCTCTCTTCCTTTTGTTTTCCTTCCCTCTCACATGCTTTCCTCTTCTTCCCCATCTTCCCCACACTCTTCCCCCATCATCTCTCCCTTGCATGCTTCACTGTCACTCACTTGCACTTTACCCCATGCACATGCTGTCGCTCTTGGTTGTGCTTCTGCTGTGTCTCTCATTCAGTAGCACTCCTCTCACTGTACTTGCTAGTTCCCTCTCTCTTTGCATTCCTCTCCTCCATAATTTTATTCATCTTGCTGCCCCTCCCCCCCACTTTCCCTCCAAAACTCACCCTAACACTCTCTCTTGCTTCCTTACTCTCCTTGCCTCTCATGCATCTTTGCACTCACTGGCATGCAGAGGTTCTCTCACTCCCACATGCTCCTCCCACATCCGTCTGTCTCGGGGTCTTTCCCTCTCCCTTGCACTCCCTTCACCCCTCTCCGGACATGCCTCCGCTCCTACTATTACTGTACCTTTGGCTCCCCCTATCCCTATTTATCACACTCTTATCCTCTTTTACTTTTTCACACACTTCCCTCTCTCGCTTTTGTGCTTGCTTTCTCACACTTGCCTCACAGGGCTTCCCTTCCTGTCATGCTTCCCTTGGCTCCTACTCTTCTGCATATACTCTTCCCTATCCCAACTGCACTCATCAATTTTTTTTTTCTTTCTCACACATTTTGTTTCTCTTTTTATACTTCATTGACTTTAATGCTTCCCTTTACCACATTTCGTTTTGTTTGAACAGTGTCCCAGTCTCTCTTGCTTGTACTTTTCTATCGTCACGCACACTGCTTCTTTCTTCCCCACACCTTCATTTGCTCTTTGACTTCTGCTCTTCACCTCTTTTGCTCATGCTTTCTGCCCCTTTTTCAAGCATTTTTTTTACACTTTGCTTTTAGTTAATGCTTTCAATTTCTAGAACTCTCTCTCTCTCATGCCTGTACTTTGTTGCATGTGCTTTTCCTTTGGTCTACTGCAGTTTTCCTTGCTTGCCCTTGTACACTTTTCTCCTTTGCGTATGTTTCCCTTCCCTCTTTGCCTCACACTCTGTCATTGGTTTCCTCATCTCTCCCTTGCATGCATGCTTTTCTTCTCTTTCTATAGTGTGTCCCCCCTCTTCTGCATGCATTTTTCCTCTCTGGCACCCTTTCTCCATCTCACAGCCTTCCACTTCCTCTCTGTTGAATATTCTTACCTTCTCATTATTGCTTTTACTTTCCCTCTCTTGGGCACACTTCCCTCCCTCATGCAGCCCTTTTCCTGCCTCCCTGTGCTGACTTGGAAACTTTCCAACTCACTTGTGTGCCTTCCCATTCTGTCACATGCTTTTGATCTTCCACTTGTATATTCTTAATTAAAATATCTTTTTTCTATACATAAATTCTCTCTCATTTTCCATCCATTTTCCCCTGCCTTTCCCCTCTCTGATGCCTTTTCATTCTTTCTGTTGCACCTTTCCTCTCTCTTGTGCACACACTCTCTCATTTTGTCTCTCGCTTCCCCATATGCACAAATCCTCCCCATTCATTGTTTGTCCCTGGTATACTTTCACTCTTTTTCTCTGCTGTTTTTCATCCTTCTCTCATACTTTTCGTATTTCTCTCATGTTCTTTCTCTTCCTCAGTTTCCTGCTTTATCACACACATGCCCTCTCTGATAGACTCTTTCTCATACACACATCACCTCTTGTTTGCGCAAGCATCCTTTGTCTCTACTGTGAATGTTTATCACTTTCATGCTCTCTTGGTCTGTCTCATTCAACATATGTTCCCCTCTTATACCTACTTCCCCTCTCAAATAGTTTCTTTCTTGGTTGAACATCTGTCTGATCCTTTTTCAGTCCCTCTTGCATGCTTTCTCTTCTATCCTGTTGTGTGAGATAATCTTTTCCTCTCTTATGTGCTTTGCCTCAGTCCTGTGCATCTCTTCCTCTCTCTAGGACACTCTTCACACTTCCTAATAATTTCTTTATGTCTCTTTGCCACTTTCTCTCTTCTAACCACTTCTCTGTCATACAGTGTTCCTTTAATGTGTGAGCTTTCCCTTTCTCCCTGGCACACAATACATGTCCTCTTGTCTTGCACCATCCTCCTCTCATTGATGCAGTTTCATGCACTTTCTCTAAGGTACATTTATCCTTTCTCTGTCACAGGCCTTATTACAATTGCTGTCTCATCATGCTTTCCCTTTTTCCTTTGCCTGTATTCCTGCTCGGTCTGCACTTTCTCCTGTACTTCACATATCTCACGTCTCACTTTTTCTTTGTCTGCCTTGCACTTTCTTTTGCTTACAGTCTCACTTCTTATCTTACATGTTTCCTCTCTGTCAAACTTTCCTTGTGTTGGTTTTGCTTAGCCCAGAACATCAGCAAGGTATCTTTAGCATCTAAGAGAAATGTAAACCCTTCAAAAGCTGTTGTGGTAGGCCTGAAGGAGTGTCTGAAGGGCTGGGAGAAGCTGCACCCCTGTGTTCATGTGTTGGTTTTGCTTAGTAAAGTTTTTGTTAGTGGGTGGAGGGGGCACAAAGAAGGCTCCTGTGTGTCCTGTGTGAATGTTCTGGGAGTTTTTCACCATGTCCAGCAGAGCCAATCTCTGATGGCTCTAAAGACGATTGATAGGCTGCTGGCCAAGTGTGGACCAATTAGAGATGTTAGTTACATCTTTGTGAAAACATGTTTAAGAAAAAATCAAAACAATATGAGCATGCACTTCTTTTTAGCTAGAGGAGGAGAAGGAGGAGGGTAAAATATGTGAGGGGAAAACAACATGGAGACACCAAGGTCAGTGGAGAAGGTGGGGAGGAGGTGCTTCAGGCACCAGAGCTGAAAACCCTCTGCTAGCCATGGTGAAGGCCATGGGGGGAGCAGGAGGTCCCCTGCAGCCCCTGGAGTCTATAAGTATGCAGAAATCCACCCACAGCCCATGCCAGAGGAGCAGGTGGATGCCTGGAAGAAGCTGTGAACCAGTGGGAGTCCCATCTAAAGAGTTAAAGTTGCAAACTTTAATTAAATTCCTTCCTTCCTTCCTTCCTTCCTTCCTTCCTTCCTTCCTTCCTTCCTCCCTCCCTCCCTCCCT